>JAEPBF010000190.1:0-483619 GCA_019739055.1 Passiflora organensis
AAATAGAAAGCCAACCTCACAAAGAATTATTCATAGAAAACCTACAAATTTCGTATAGGCTTAAAACCCTATACCTCCCTATAGCCACCATAATTTGCAGAAACTTAAAACCAGTATAACTCACTCATCGTTCGTTGGATCTCTGCAAGTAATAGCTTGTTGGAAAGCTCTCTTCATCCTCTTTCCCACCATGTTTTGTTTTTCGTCAGAAGGTTAGTATTGCATTGTTTAATGTTACTTTGAAAATCCGGCGGCCGAATTAGGTTTCCGTCAAATCTTCTTGAAATTCAAGATAGCATAACTTTCTACTCGTTTGTTGGAATCTTGCAAATAATATGTCGTTGGAAAGATATTTTCATCCTCTTTCTAACCATATATAAATAGCAGCGTTTATGTAAATATTTCGTTGTAAGTCGAGACGAAATCTTCTGATGCCCTACTTTTAGTAATAGGTTTTGCATAGTTAATTGGAATGGTAAATTCAGGTTGAATCTTGATAAGTTCCTGGCTATCACAATAAACATCAAAGGGGGAGACACCTGCGATTTCTGATCACTGGTTTTCTGATAGGTTTGGTGAGTGATATTGGTAAGGAAATAAGGTGATCAATTGATTATTGAATATGCATGCTTAGTTTGTTCTTGTCTTTGCCTGGTGATATTATAGGTGGTTCGGATTTACTTAATAAAGGCAAAGGATTAGCTTATTGTCAGAGACAAGAGAGGTAGGATCTATGCCTCATCGGTTTCTCCAGAAACCCCTGCTCTTATCTGATGTTTTTGTTACCTGCCTTGTTGTGTTGTTTGTGATTGGATTATATGGTGAGAATATGAAATCCAGAATGAGATATGAATCTCCTAGGCTATATAGAACCCCTGAGTTAGGTGTTGAGTGCCTGGGATGCTATTGTTATATGAATTGGATGTGTTGATTATTTCCTGACAATGATTGAGAATACCTTGCTGTGGTATTATGCTTTGTACTTGCCTGTGTGTGCTTGTACGTGTTTGTGTGTCAGGATCCTGTTCCGGTGGCCACGCAGGGTAAGAACTGATGCTCCTAGGGAGAGGAGAGGTTCTTATCGGTTTTGTGGGAGTTGTATGGGAGGTAAACCAGCAAGCTAGAGCTGGATATCTGTCCTTGGTGGCCGGATCCCTGTCTTGCGAGACAGGAAACCCATATTTTGCGAGATTTGGGGATGCCTTGGTTGCGACTAAGGGAAGGACTTGTCCATTGAGGGGGCTAGTCGACTTATCCTTGCGAGGATAAGGTGAAAGGCTTACTGATTAGTTTGTGTGTTAACCATCTACCCTTTGTGCAGTAAGTCTTGGACAACACAGGTGGAAGGGGATGGCCTTTTCTCATTCATTGAGAATCCTGATGTTGTATTTCACCTGCCTGTGTACTTCTGACCTTTCGGAAGTGTTTGGAGTCCTCCCTCAGCCAATGATTCGGCCTTAACCCTTTTTGAATGATTTATGAATTTCGTGATACCCCTTTAGTTGTTTAGGGATGATCTTATGGAATTGGGAGATTTGTGTTTAGGGATTCTGTAGATCTTATGATGCTGTGACCCTACTGAGATTCTTGTAATCTCAAACCGTTGTTTTTACCATTTTCAGGCTTAGGTACATTCACTGTTCGTTGGTACCAGTGTTGTGAGATTAAGGCTACATGGCGGGACGATATCGTATCTACATTTTCAAACTTGTTACTGCGCATATAACATATGATTGGGCAACTTTCTGGTTTAATTTAAGCACCCTCTTTTGCCTTGCTATTTTCGGAACTTTGTTTTGAAGATTTCTTATTGTTTATTTGGATCCCTATGGGACTTGTGTGTTATGAACCCAATGGATTAATTTAAGACTTCCGCTGATGTTTTATTTACTCCGTATGATACCAGAACATATGTCCAATATCATGCTCCAATTGTTGATAAGCAATAAGATTAACAAGCTTAAAATCGGAAATCTTAAGATTAGCCTTGTGGAATTCAAATAGGTCTTAGGTGTTATTTAGGCTTATTTGGGTTTCACGACGGTAATGACCTTAATGGGAGCAATTATTAATAGATAGGAATTAGGGTCGTTACATAGTGTGTCACCCTGGGGAGCACCTGTTGCTGTTCGTGAAAAAGAAAGATGGTTCGCTGCGATTGTGCATTGATTATCGACAGCTAAACGCGTGACCGTGAAGAACAAATATCCCCTTGCCACGCATTGATGATTTATTTGACCAACTCCAAGGTGCAGCGGTATTCTCCAAGATTGATCTCAGATCTGGATACCATCAATTGCGAGTTCGTGATGCTGATATTCCGAAGACCGCGTTCAGATCGCGATATGGCCACTATGAATTTCTGGTTATGCCATTCGGTTTGACCAATGCACCAGCTGTGTTTATGGACTTGATGAATCGTGTGTTCCGCGAATTCCTGGATAAATTTGTGATCGTCTTCATCGACGACATTCTGATTTACTCAAAGTCGGAAGAGGATCATGTTATGCACTTGCGGCTTGTGCTTCAAATTCTGAAGGACCGGCGATTGTTTTGCCAAATACTCAAAATGCAAATTCTGGTTACGTGAGGTTAGTTTCCTTGGCCATATTGTTTCCGCCCAAGGTGTGTTTGTTGATCCAAAGAAGATTGAAGCCGTGACTGCTTGGGAACCCCCGCGAAGTGTGTTCGAAGTTCGTAGTTTCCTTGGTTTAGCGGGTTACTACCGTCGTTTTGTGGAAAATTTTTCATCACTTGTCGGGTCATTGACAAAACTGACACGCAAGGGTGAGCCGTTCCTATGGAGTGAAAAGTGCCAGCAAAGTTTCGACGAGCTAAAGAATCGGTTAGTTTCTGCACCTATCCTTACCTTACCTATTTGCGGAAAAAGAGTACGTGGTATACAGCGACGCGTCGAAATCCGGACTTGGATGTGTATTGATGCAGATGGGAAAGTCATTGCCTACGCTTCAAGGCAATTGCGACCGCACGAGATGAACTACCCTACACATGATCTAGAACTTGCAGCCGTGGTCTTTGCTTTAAAAATATGGCTACATTATCTATACGGCGAGACGTGTCGAATCTTTACTGATCACAAAAGCCTGAAGTACCTCCTTACTACAGAAAAAGTTGAATATGAGACAACGGAAGATGAATGGAACTAATTATAGGACTACGATTTGATCATCGAATATCATCCTGGAAAGGCGAATGTTGTGGCTGATGCCCTGAGCCGAAAGTGTCATTCTCCTTCTCCTTCAATTCTGGCTTATATGCGCACTCATTATCTGCCAATGATGTTAGAATTGAAAACTAATCGTGTGCATCTTGGCACCAATCTCTCTGGTTCGTTTGCTAGCACGAATTGAAGTCGCACCTACCTTAATTGAAGGAGATCCGGAATCAACAGTTGGAGGATCTGAAGCCTGCTGAAATTCGGAAGCAACTTGCTGATGGTGTTGATGCTATAGTTCGTGATTTCAGAATACGAGATGACGAAGTTCTAGTCTTCAGAAAACCGGGTATGTGTTCCACAAAATACTAATCTTCGTAACCTTATTCTATCAGAGGCGCATAGTTCGAAGTTTGCTATTCATCCTGGAAGCACAAAGATGTACCGAGATTTGAAGGGCCAGTATTGGTGGCCTAAAATGAAGCGACATATTGCTGAATTTGTTGCCCGATGCCTTCGTATGTCAACAAGTAAAATTGAACATCAAAGACCTGCTGGTTTACTGCAGTCACTTCCGATTCCAGAATGGAAGTGGGAGCACATCACAAATGGATTTTGTTACCGGTTTGCCTAGATCACAGCGAGGATACAATGCCATTTGGGTGATCGTGGATCGACTGACGAAATCTGCACACTTTCTTCCTAGTACGTGTGACAGATACACCAGAAAAATTGGCAATTCGTTACTTGGACGAGATTGTTCGTTTGCATGGAGTACCAGTTTCTATTGTTTCAGATCGTGACCCTTCGTTTCACTTCACGATTTGGGAGAAATTCCAGAATGCACTGGGTTCGAGATTGAAGTTCAGTACAGCATTCCATCCCCAAACCGATGGTCAATCAGAAAGGACAATTCAAACACTTGAAGATATGCTAACATGCGAGTGTATTAGACCAGCAAACCGGCTGGGATCAAAGCTTACCATTGGCGGAATTTGCTTACAACAATAGCTTTCATGTAAGCATCGGTATGGCACCCTATGAAGCACTTTATGGGAGACGTTGCAGAACCCCTATTTTCTGGAATGAAGTAGGCGAGAGACGCCTAGACAATCCAGAATTAATTGACCAAGCAACAGAACAATTGAGCTTGATTCGTCAAAGGTTAAAAGCAGCACAAGATCGGCAGAAAAGCTACGCCAACAATCGACGAAGGGAGCTGGAATTTGCGGTAGGAGACAAAGTGTTTTTGAAAGTCGCCCCATGGAAAGGAGTCCTTCGTTTTCAGCAGCGAGGTAAACTAACACCTCGCTACATTGGTCCTTATGACATTGTGGAGAGAATCGGCCCTGTTGCATACCGACTTGCACTACCTCCAAATATGGAAAGAATTCACAATGTATTTCACGTGTCAATGCTAAGAAAGTATATGCGAGATCCTGCTCATGTGCTTAAAGAACTGCCAGTAGAAGTTGAAGAAGACCTATCCTATCCCGTACAGCCAGTTGCCATACTAGACCGGTCAGTTCGACAGCTTCGCAGTCGAAGCGTACCTATGGTACGAGTTGTTTGGCGTAATGGCCAAATTGAGGAGCAGTCTTGGGAGACTGAGGAATCTATGCATGAAAAATTTCCTTACTTGTTTGATTAGGTACTAATGTTTAAATTTTCGAGGACGAAATTCTTATAAGGAGGGGAGGATGTAAGACCCCGAATTTTGAGTCCTAGAAGTCCAGAAGCTAGTACAGGTGAAAAAGACATTTTGCCCCTGAAGAGAAGGATGTGTGATGGCCGAAATTGGTAAGATTGTTCAGTAAATTAATTTGCTTCTAATTCCTTTTGATTTAGGTCTTTGTAGATGGATAATAGCTTTTGGAATCATCCTTTAAGGTAGATAGTTGCCTTAGAGATTAAGTCCCTAAAAATAGGGAAGGTAATTTAAGAGTTTTGGTTACTTAGTAAGCTATAATTGGATTGATAGATTGATTAAAAGTAGTAGACATAATTCTATACTCATTGAATATAAATAGGAAGCCAACCCCACAAAGTTTTCCCCTAAAACCTTACAAAATTCGTATAGGCTTAAAACCCTATACCTCAATTTAGCCGTCAGAACTTGCTGAAACTTCAAACCAGCAAAACTCCCTCATCGTTCATTGGATCTCTGCGAATAATAGCTTGTTGGAAATCTCTCTTCATTCTCTTTCCAACCATCTTTTGTTTTTCGTCAGGAGGTTAGTATTTCTTTGTCTAAAGTTACTTTGAAAATCGGCGGCGGAATTAGGTTTTCGCCAAATCTTCTTGAACTTCAAAATAGCATAACTTTCTACTCGTTTGTTGGAATCTTGCAAATAATATGTCGTTAGAAAGATCTTTTCATTCTCTTTCCAAAAGTATATAAATCTCAGCTTGGATGTAAATATTTCGTTGTTTTAGGTCGAGACGAAATCGTCTTATGCCCTACTTTTAGCAATAGGTTTTGCATAGTTAATTGGAATGGTAAATTCAGGTTGAATCTTGATAAGTTCCTGGCTATCACATCACACATCCAAGGGGAAGGAACCTGCAACATCTGATCACTGGTTTTCTGATAGGTTTGGTGAGTGGTACTGGTAAGGAATAGGGTATACAATTGATTTTTGGGATATGCATGCTTAGTTTGTTTTGTCTTTGTCTGGTGATGATTTAGGTGGTTCAGATTTACTTAATAAAAGCAAAGGAGTAGTTTCTTGTTCAGAGACAAGAGAGGTAGGATCTATGCCTCATCGGTTTCTCCAGAAATCCCTTCTCTTATATGATGTTTTTGTTACCTGCCTTTGTTGTATTGTTTGTGATTGGATTGTATGGAGAGAATATGAAATCCGGAATGAGATATGAATCTCCTAGGCTGTATAGAACCCCTGAGTTAGGAATTGAGTGCCTGGGATGCTATTGTTATATGAATTAGATGTGTTGATTATTTCCTGACGTGATTGAGAATACCTGGTTGTGGTATTATGCGTTGTACTTGCCTGTGTGTGCTTGTACGTGTTTGTGTGTCAGGATCCTGTTCCGGTGGCCATGCAGGGTAAGAACTGGATGCTCCTAGGGAGAGGAGAGGTTCTTATCGATTTATGGGAGGTGTATGGGTGATTGAACCAGCAAGCTAGCGCTGGATATCTGTCCTTGCGAGGCCGGATCCCTGTCTTGCGAGACAGGAAGTCCCTTATCTTGCGAGATTTGGGGATGCCCTGGTTGCGACTAAGGGAAGACTTGTCCATGTGGGGCTAGTCGACTTATCCTTGCAAGGATAAGGTGAAAGGCTTACTGATTAGTTTGTGTGCTAACCATTTACCCTTGGTGCAATAAAGTCTTGGACAACACAGGTGGAAAGGGATGACATTTCTTCATCATTGAGTGTGATTTTGTTGTATTTCACCTGCCTGTGTACTTCTGAACTTTCGGAAGTGTGGTCCTCCCTCAACCATAATCTCGGTCTTAACCTCTTTTGGTTTATTGTTGAATTGCGTGATCCCCTTTAGTTGATTAGGGAATGATCTTATGTGAATTGGGAGATTTGTGTTTAGGGAATTCTGTAGATCTTATGATGCTGCGACCCTACTGAGATTCTTGTAATCTCATACCGTTGTTTTTACCATTTTTCAGGCTTAGGTACACTCTCTGATCGTGGTACCAGTGTGTGAGATCAAGGCTGCACGGCGGGGCGATATCGCATCACAAATATTAATTGTTACTTGCGCAAATAACTTGAAAGATTGGACATTGTTCTGGTTTATTTTTAAGCATTTGTTTGGCTTGCTATTTCCAAAATTTGTTGATGAATTTCTTGCTAGTTATTTGGATCCCTATGGGACTTGTGTGTTATGAACCCAATGGATTGATTTAAGACTTCCGCTGATGATTTTATTTACTCCGTATGTTACCAGAATATGTGTCCAGTATCATGCTCAAATTGATTGATAAATAACAAAATAAACAAGATTAAAATCGGTATCATATGAGTAGCCTTGTGAAATTCTAATAGGTCTTAGGTGTCGTTGAGGCTTATTTGGGTTTCACGGCGGTAATGACCTCAATCGGAGCAATGAATAATAGTTTAGGAATTGGGGTCGTTACAATACTGAGCTTGGGTATTTCCTGCAGGCTTTTGGATCTTATTAAGCGACCAGTTCAGTGCCTAGCAAGTGGTGATTGCTGACAATCCATGAAATTAAGCAGTCTCTCAATTCTTGTGTCAACCAATTCAGCTATATATGCATCTGTTGGATCCTAGCAAAAAGACTGACCAACACTCGTCTGTGATAGGTAAAAGATCTCCAAAAAAAAAAAGATTAATCAGAGACATGAAAGGAATTTGCAAGTCAAGATTTTTGGTTCTCAAGGATTTCGATAAGATTTCCAGCCATCACTTTGTGGAGGCAATCCTTCGAAGAGGATTGAGGCAAGGGACCCATTGTCACCCTTACTATTTGATCTTGTTGCGGAAGCATTGTCGAAAATGCTCCAAAAAGCTGAGGAGGTTGGTTTAATAAAAGGCATTAAGATGGGCAGTAGGTCAATTATCCATTTACAGTACGCTGATAATGTGATATTGTTTGGTAGTGGAAGAGAGGCATGCATGAGGAACCTAAAGAGGGTTTTAAGATGCTATGCTTTGCTCATAGGTCTTAAAGTGAATTTCCACAATAGTGCACTGATTGGGTTGAATTATACTAAAGAGGAAGTAGAGATAATGGCGGCTTCCTTGTTGTGTAGATCAGATAGCCTACCTATCAAATACCCGGGCTTACCACTCGGTGCCAACCTGAGGAGGTACAACATGTGGAAAGGAGTACTGTGTAATGTTAGGAGGAATCTAGCAAGCTGGAAAGGCAAATTCTTTTCTATGAAATGGAGACTTACCTTGGTTAAGTCGGTATTAAATAGTATTCCCATCTTTTATATGTCGTTATTCAAGCTCCCAAAAAGGATAACGAAGAAGCTAGAGATGATGACTAGGAGGTTTGTTTGGAAAGGTGGCATGGAAACTAAATGTCTCCATAAAGTTAAATGGAGTAAGGTGTGTATGAAGATGGATATAGGAGGGGCAAGAGTAGGGTACGTGGGGCTCAAGAACCAGGCCCTTCTGGCAAAATGGAGCTGGAATTTGTTCTCGCAACCGGATTCTCTTTGGGTGCAAAATTATGAAGGATATATATTAGCTTAGATGGAGCATGAGTGGGATTATCTTCGACAGCCCGAATATTTCAAGACTTTGGAAGGATATCTTCAGCTGTGTGAATGGTGAATTGGTGTTGGCAGTTGGCGTGCAAGGTATGTTGAGGTGGAGCCTCGGTCAGGGCAACATAATATCCTTTTGGTCTGATACATGGAGGCAAGGGGAAGCTCTAAAGGAGGTGTTCCCAAGGCTGTATGACGTGTCTATGCAGAAACATTCGACTGTACAGGAGATGGGGGAATGGCGTGTCTATGGTGAATACTTACGGAGTAGTGAGCATTCTATTTTTTCATAGCACCTGGTGCATTTTGTACGAGTATGAAGCTTGTATATGTTTTTGTTCATAATAGAAAATCATCATTCTATTAAAAAAAATAATAATTCTAGAGCACAATAAATCTTTGATGGAACACTTATCTGGAGCAGGGAGAAGTTACCGTGCCCCGAAGAAGAACTGATGAGGGTTATAGAAGACATAGATGCAATGGATAGTAGCAAAAAGGAGGTGGAGGATTGGATAAAAGAAGATAAGCTTAGGTACTGCCATCTGCAAGAGAAAAAGTAGCAAGCGAAGAGTAAAATCGAAACTATGTGGAGACAAAACTCCAGGGTGCAGTGGTTGAAACTTCGGGATTCAAACTCAAGATTCTTTCATATTTGTGCTAGCACTAGACACAAATTTAACTTCATAAATTCATTGCTGATTGACAGAAAGATGAGTAATGAACCAGCAGAGATAAAAAAGGAAGCCTAGAATATTTTTAAAATAGTCTTCCAAGAAGATTCTAGTCAATGGTTGGGCATTGGTTGCTTGGAATTTAATTCGTTCCTTCCACAAGGTGCGGATAGACTGGTGGAGCCGTTCTTTAAAGATGAAGTTAAGGTAGCTATTTGGGATTGTGGAAGCCATAAAGCACCCAGGCTGGATGGATATAATTTCTTTTTTATCAAAAATGCATGGAAGGTGGTGGCTAGAGATGTCACGACCCGGCCCCCGGACCCTTGGCCCAGCGGGCCCGGACGTGTATGTGAGTATGATGGATCACAACTGCAATGCTCAGTTGGGCTTATAAACACAGAGCCCAAAAGATGCATCTTGTTACAAATTATACTATCACACAATACATATAAGCCCAAGACCTCCCCCGCTCCTTTCCGATGGGGGATTGGGTAACCGGACCCCCCCAATGGGTTGGGTCTCACAATCTCCCCTCCTTATAAACCTCGTGTCCTCACGAGGGGAGCCAAACGTAACTTTCTTGGACCCAAACTCACGGGCTCAAACGTGAACACACAACACAGCCCAAGCCCACCCGGAAGAGGGAACAAGATCAGCTCCGCTACTATTTGTCACGACCCGGCTCTCGGACTCTTGGCCCAGTGGGCCCGGACGTGTATGTGAGTATGATGGATCACAACTGCAATGCTTAGTTGGGCTTATAACCACAGGGCCCAAAAGATGCATCTTGTTACAAATGATACTATCACACAATACATATAAGCCCCAAGACCTCCTCCGCTTCTTTCCGATGTGGGATTGGGTAACTTGACCCGCTCCTTTCCGATGTGGGATTGGGTAACCTGACCCCCCCTATGGGTTGGGTCTCACAAGAGATGTCTTAAGAATGATAGAACTTAGACAAGCTCTACGACAGCGACAGACTGCCAAATGGGTCAACAACTCATATTTGGTGCTGATCCCAAAGACTTGTCACGGGGTCATTACTCTCTTCGCAAAAGACATGCCTAGTGGGAAGTGCAGTACCCATGCTTATAAGCCCAACGACCACCCAGTTCCTATTCGATGTGGGATCAGCCACCCTGCCTACCCCTCTTGGGCCTACAGGCGTGACATACTCTCCCCACCAAGCCCAACCTCAACAACTTTAGGCCCATCAGTCTTATTAATGGGATGTATAAAATAGTTGCAAAGCTGCTCAAAAAAAAGCTACACAACGTCATCTCACCACTAATTTTGCCATTTCAGGCATGATTTATTGGGGGTAGGCAACTAATTGAGTCAGTCATAATAGCCTCCAAAGTAATACATGCTACCAAGGTCACGAGGAAAAAAAGGTGGTGTTTTAAAGTGAATTTTCGGAAAGCATACAATACGGTTTGTTAGGAAGCACTGATGGGCATCTCGGAAGCCATGGGTTTTAGGAGAAAATGGAGGAGTTGGATAAGACACTGTATTTTGACAGCAAGAATTGTGGTTCTTATTAATGGAACTATGACTCAAGAATTTGAGATGCGAAGAGGATTGAGGCAAGGGATCCATTGTCACCCTTACAATTTGATCTCGTTGCGGAAGCATTGTCGAAAATGCTCCAAAAAGCTGAGGAGGTTGGATTAATAATAAGGTATCAATTATCCATTTACAGTATGCTGATAATGTGATATTGTTTAGTAGTGGAGGAGAGGCATGCATGAGGAACCTAAAGAGGGTTTTAAGATGCTATGCTTTGCTCATAGGTCTTAAAGTGAATTTCCACACGAGTGCACTGATTGGGTTGAATTATACTAAAGAGGAAGTAGAGATAATGGCGGCTTCCTTATTGTGTAGATCAGATAGCCTGCCTATCTACTACCCGGGTTTACCACTCGGTGCCAACCTGAGGAGGTACAACACATGGAAAGGAGTATTGTGTAATTTTAGGAGGAATCTAGCAAGCTGGAAAAACAAATTCTTTTCTATGAAATGGAGACTTACCTTGGTTAAGTCGGTATTGAATAGTATTCCAATCTTTTATATGTCGTTATTCAAGCTCCCAAAAAAGATAACGAAGAAGCTAGAGATGATGACTAAGAGGTTTGTTTGGAAAGGTTGCATGGAAACTAAATGTCTCCTTAAAGTCAAATGGAGTAAGGTGTGTATGAAGATGGATAAAGGAGGGGCAAGAGTAGGGTACGTGGGGCTCAAGAACCAGGCCCTTCTAGCAAAATGGAGCTGGAAGTTGTTCTCGCAACCAGAATCTCTTTGGGTGCAAATTATGAAGGATATATATTAGCTTAGATGGAGCATGAGTGGGATTACCTTCGACAGCCCGAATATTTCAAGACTTTGGAAGGACATCTTCTTTTTTTTCTTTTTTTTTCTTTTTTTTTTTTGAAAATATAGGGGTATCCACCATCGATCACAATGACTAATCTCCTATGCTGCCTCGTAAGCACCGGCTAAGGGTAGGTTCAGCTGGCCCGGAAATTTAAAGCATTCCATTCCCAAAGGCAGGATTCGAACTCCTAACCTTATGTTAAGGGAGGAGGAGTCTTACCACTCACCACACCCCCCGGGTTTGGAAGGACATCTTAAGCTGTGTGAATGGTGAATTGGTGTTGGCAGTTGGCAGTTGGCGTGCAAGGTATGTTGAGCTGGAGCCTCGGTCAGGGCAACATAATATCCTTTTGGTCTGATACATGGAGGCAAGGGGAAGCTCTAAAGGAGGTGTACCCAAGGCTGCATGAGGTAATCTATGCAGAAACATTCCATTGTAGAGGAGATGGGGGAATGGCGTGACAACAGATGGAGCTAGAAGTTTGTGTGGAAGAGACCTCTTTTTGTTTGGGAAGAGGAAACGTTTGTAGAGATGATGGAAAGATTGGCAGGTATGGCACCTTCGCAGGGGGAGATGGATCGACTGACATGGGGAGAAAACAATGAGGAGCCATTAGTAAAGCCATGTTACTCGATGTTAGAAGATATCCAGCTACTCTCGGTGAACCTGAACATCCCTAATGTTTGGAAAAGAAATGGCACCCCAAAAGCAAAGCCCTTTTATGGCTAGCTTGTCAGGATAGGATTTTGACAAAAGGAAGACTTCACAAACTTAACTTGCTGCGGATGGAAGAGGTGGTTGTAATGCATGCCAGGGGAGGAGTTGTGTGAAGATCATGTTTTAGTACAGTGCAATACTGCATGGCGATGTTGGATGGAGATGATGAGAAGTTGGGGCATTCAAGGAGTTCTTCCCAACATACTGGTGGAATTAACAAATCAATGGAAAAGCTTGTTCTCTAATAAGAAACATAGTCAGGTCTGGGATAGTATATTTATGGCTGGGGTGTGGAGTCTCTGGCTGGCCAGGAATGGCATAGTATTTAGGGGGAGATGTAAGGATTATAAGGAGGTGGCACTGGAGGGTCTGATGCAAGGTATGGATTGGGCTAAGGAAAATTTGAGAGAAATCAACTACGGAGGAGCCAACCTGGCAGCTATAGCAGACTGGCATCAAGTGATTTGCTAAGGCTGTGAATAGTTAGAATACTTACGGAGTAGTGAGCATTCTAGTTTTTCATAGCACTTGGTGCATTTTGTAAGAGTCTAAAGCTTGTATATGTTTTTGTTCATAATAGAAAATCATTGTTGTATCAAAAAAAAAAAAAATTCTAGAGCACAATAAATCTTTGATGGAACACTTATCTCATTGAAATTATTGAGTGAAGGATTTTCCAACTATCGCACGGCATCATTCTAGTATGCCAAACTCTTATTCTTCAAAGCACTTGCAACCGTTGAAATGGCCAGTGGTAAGCCTCACCACTTCTTGGAGACCTTCTGTGCTATGAACAGTAATTCAAGATTTTGCAAACAATCGCCAACCCTCTTCTTTTTTTTTTTGAAAGGAGTCGATATATAGATGATGAAGAATATACAACAAGAGCACAAAATGCTAAGACAACGATTGACTGAAATACACAGTAGCCACAGAAGTGTATGTCAATCCATCAAAGCCTATCACCGCAAAATCCTATACAGGTTTTCTATCGGCAAGAGATCGGAACCGTTGAGATGCATATTAGAGGTATTAGCTTTGGCCCATCCTACAGCATGAATTAGGCTCTCAAAGCAGATATCCATCGGGCATTTGGAAGTGTGCTGGAATTAGTCTCAGCTACTCATATGATACCGATTTTAAGCTTATTTATTTTGTTGCTTATCAATCAATTGGAGCATGCTATTGGACACATATTCTGGTAATATACGGAGTAAATAAAATCATCAGCGGAAGTCTTAAATCTATCCATTGGGTTCATAAAACACAAGTCTTATAGGGATCCAAGTAACCAGCAAGAAATTCATCAACAATTTCCGGAAATAGCAAGCCAAACGAATG
The DNA here is from genome assembly GCA_019739055.1 of Passiflora organensis. NCBI lineage: Eukaryota > Viridiplantae > Streptophyta > Magnoliopsida > Malpighiales > Passifloraceae > Passiflora > Passiflora organensis. Next base: position 13,508 of record JAEPBF010000190.1, read on the forward strand.
CTCAAAAATAAACAAGAACATCATCCAATCTTTCAAGTTATTTGCGCATGTAACAAGTAAGTGTTTTATGATGCGACATCGCCCCGCCATGCAGCCTTGATCTCACACACTGGTACCACGAACAGAGGGTGTACCTAAGCCTGAAAAATGGTAAAAACAATAGTATGAGATTACAAGAATCTCAGTAGGCTCGCAGCATCATAAGATCTACAGAATCCCTAAACACAAATCTCCCGAATTCACATAAGATCATTCCCTAAACAACTAAAGGGATCACGCAGTTCAACAATAAATATAAAGAGGTTAAGGCCGAGATCATGGCTGGGGGAGGACCACACTTCCGGAAGTTCAGAAGTACACAGGCAGGTGATATATAAAAAAATCACACTAAATGATGAAGAAAGGCCATCCCCTTCCACCTGTGTTGTCCCAGACTTACTGCACAAAGGGTAGATGGTTAACACACAAACTAATCAGTAAGCCTTTCACCTTATCCTCCCAAGGACAAGTCGACTAGCCCCACATGGACAAGTCTTCCCTTAGTCGCAACCAGGGCATCCCCAAATCTCGCAAGATATGGGCTTCCTGTCTCGCAAGACAGGGATCCGGCCTCGCAAGGACAGATATCCAGCGTGCACTTGCTGATCCTTACCCTGCGTGGCCACCGGAACAGGATCCTGACATACAAACACGTACAAGCACACACAGGCAAGTACAAAGCATAATACCACAATAGGGTATCCTTAATCATGTCAGGAAACAATAAACACATCCAATTCATATAACAATAGCATCCCAGGCACTCAATTCCTAACTCAGGGGTTCTATACAGCCTAGGAGATTTATATCTCATTCCGGATTTCATATTCTCTCCATATAATCCAATCACAAACAATACAACAAAGGCAGGTAACAAAAACATCAAATAAAATCGGGGGTTTCTGGAGAAACCGATGAGGCATAGATCCTACCTTCCTTATCTCTGAACAAGAAGCTACTCCTTTGCCTGTATTAAGTAAATCTGAACCACCTAAATCATCACCACACAAAGATAAAACCAACTAAGCATGCATATCCAAAAATCAGTTGCATACTCTATTCCTTACCAGTACCACTCACCAAACCTATCAGAAAACCAGTGATAAGACGTTTCAGGTGCCTCCCCCTTGGATGTGTGATGTGATAGCCAGAAATTTAACAAGATTCAATCTGAATTTATCGTTTCAATTAACTATACAAAACCTGTCGCTAAAAGTAGGGCATAGGACGATTTTGTCTTAACCTAAAAACAACGAAGTATTTACATCCAAGCTGCGATTAACATAATTATGGATAGAGAACGAAAAGAGCTTTCCAACGACATATTATTTTCAAGATTCCAACAAACGAGTAAAAAGTTATGCTATTTTGAAATTCAAGAAGATTTGGCGGAAACCTAACGCGGCCGCCGATTTTCATAGTAATGTTAGACAACGAAATACTAACCTCCCGAAGAAAATAAAATGATGGTTGGAAAGAACATGAAGAGAGCTTTTCAACAAGCTATTATTCACAGAGATCCAATGAACGATGAGGGAGTTATGCTAGTTTAAATTTTCTGCAAATTCTGACGGCTAATGGGAGGTGCAAGAGAGAGCCCTTGCAAGACCCGAGGTCGATATAAAGCTGACAGGAGAGGGTAGCTGCAACAGTTTGTCTGATCATCTACATCGGTCCTTTATCGCGGATAGAAACGAGAAGCAGGAGATAGACAATGGCAAGATCTCGGTTTCAGGTGCAAAAGCTGACTGTCAGTTTGATGTAACAGGGGACAAGGATGTAGGTGTGGGGTGCATAGAGTCAATCACAAATGTTATAGTGAGAGTTGATGTAACAGGGGACAAGGACCCCTCGTAAGATCAAAAAGCCTTCAGCACAGCCACAATACTTATTCGGGAGTGGTGTTCCACATGTCATACCCACTAAGGATGGAGCTGAGAGTTTTTCAGCATTAAATGAGGGGTCCTTGAGTCATTTTACTGCTCCTGCTTTTTCCACGATTCCAGGGAATGGACATGAAGGCATCCAGCTTCAGTGTGTACGGAAAACTCTTTCTGAAGGTTCACCTCATTTTTTGGAAGGCGCTGAAGGTTCACCTCATTATACTGTTGATGGCCAGGTGGACTTCACAGGTCTGTATACGGAGATGGCCTTTGCTAGGATGAGGAAGACAGGATCTAAAGCGTCTAGTGCTGGAGTTAACGACAGGGTAGCCATCAACAGGTTGAGCAGACACAAAAAACTTAAACATCTCAAACCATCTGGCAGCCTTTCTTCAGGCCGAGCTAGCCAACAGGCGGTCTATTTGGCTTCTCCACGGGTAGAGGATCCCTCCTTTTTGATGGCTAGTCAAGAGAAGAATGAGGATGTAGTCAGTCGTCACAGTTCCAGAAGCCCCGAATTCGACAGTTGCCCAGTCCTGTTTGAGACACAGCACACCTTGGAGGTTTTGGAAACTTTAGGCCTTCCTCCAGCTCTTCCAGTCGTTTCACAATCTGCCTCTGAGGAGATGACTCTCATGCGGATGAGGATTGAAGGTGACAAGGCATTGCGGGTCGGGAACACTAGACGATCTGGTTCTAGGCGGCTGGAGAAGTCCAGCAAACTTCAACCTCTTAAACCAACAGGTCGTCCCACTACAGGAAAGATTTGCGACCAAGATGGAGATGCCGAGGAAGTACAGCATACTATGGAGGTTGCAGAGCAATTAGGCCTCAGTAAGAAAAACACAAAAGCCGCTATTAGGCAAAAACTGAAGGTACAGATAGTTGATGAGATCAGGGATTGGCAAGATCACTGTGCCACATAGCGTGGTGTCGGTGACTTTCGGGATAGGGCTTCGAAGCATAATGGTTAATCTGGCTCTTTGGAACATTAGAGGATGCAGAGGGAAGTTGAAAGCACGTCAAATTGGTTCTTTGATACTACAGGAACAGCTTAGTATTTTATTTTTGTGTGAGACAAAGCGGGCGAGTTTCTCGGATAGATTGGCAGCCAGTTTTTGGCCTAGTCCGAACGTCAAATGGGATGCTATTGATGCTTGTGGTAGTGCGGGGGGTATAGTTTTGTCTCTGGAATGATTCATCGGTGCAGGTCATTGGGGTTGAAAAATATGGCTGCTGGATGCTCTTACAGATGCGTGTCTGCGATACAGGTTTCAGGTTTTTTTGTGTGGGCTTACATGCACCAAACGTGGTCGAGGATAGACGGGTATTATGGGAGGAAATCTCACGGCGGAAGGGTGAGGATACCACTCCCTGGATCATACTAGGTGACTTCAACGAGCCGCTCACTGCTGAGGAAAGGTTGGGTGCTTCTTTTAATTATACTGCTGCCACTCGGTTGATGTTGTTTATTAGCAGCAACGGTTTGATAGATTTGCCTCTTCTGGGAAAAACTTATACATGGTTTAATTCTCGTAGTGCCTCTCGTATAGACAGAGTTTTGGCATCGCCACAATGGTGTACTCAGTATAGCCATCATAGACTATATGCAGGTGATAAAGGATTCTCAGATCACGTACCCATGATCGTGAAGGCTGATTCTTTCCATTGGGGTTCCAAAACTTTTCGGTCATGGGACATTTGGTGGGAAGCTCCTCAGTTTCTCCACACGGTGGAGGGATTTTGGAGGGAGGCGGGTGACTGTTTCCCTGGCGATTATAGTGTGGTTAAGAAAATTCGCGTTTCTGAAACAGAAATTGCGGGTGTGGCATCGGACCCAGTTTGGCATGTTGGACAGTCAGCTGAAAACTGTATTAGCTGAAATCGACGCATTGGATCAGGCTAGAGGACAGTCGAGAGAGGTATTGCTTGGCAGATATCAAGAGTTACAAGTACATAAATGGGATTTAAAGCACAAAATTGAGGCGATGTGGAGGCAAAAATCAAGGCAACAGTGGCTCAAGTTGGGTGACAAGAATAGCAAATTTTTTCATCTCAGCGCGAATATACGGAGGAACCATAACTTTATTGGTTCCATAGGAGTGCAGGATCGAGAGTTCATCACGCCTATGGAGATCAAAGGCGCTGCTGTTCAGCATTATCAGCAGCTTTTCGCGGATGGGGGTGCTCAATGGTTGGGTTTGGGAACGCTTGACCTTCCCTGCTTATCCAGAGAGTCGGTAGAGTCTTTACAGGCACCTTTTCTTGAGGAGGAGATTAAAACTGCAGTGTGGGACTGTGGCAGTCATAAAGCACCAGGTCCGGATGGCTTCAATTTTCATTTTATAAAGAAGGCTTGGTCAGTCATCGGCAGGGATATAGTGGTGATGGTGCAAGAGTTTCATTGCAGCGGGGTACTTCCTCGAGGTATAAACAACAGTTTTATCACGCTGATTCCAAAAATTGCAGGTGCCTCCGACTTCAACGCGTATAGGCCTATTAGTCTGATCAACAGTTTATACAAGATTATCGCCAAGCTGCTGTCCAAACGCCTCAAGACAGTGATGGATCAGCTAATATCTCCATTTCAAACTGGGTTTTTGGAGGGCCGATACATTGCGGATTCCATTATGCTTGCTAATGAACTTGTACATTCGATGAAGAAGTCCAGGCAACAAGGCTGGTGTTTGAAACTGGATTTCCAGAAAGCTTACGACTCGGTTAATTGGAACTTTATCTTCGACGTCCTGGAACGCATGGGATTTGGACGACAGTGGAAAAAGTGGATTCAGAGTTGTGTGTCATCAGCTAGATGCGCTATTCTCATCAACGGAGTGCCTACAGATGAGTTTGAGGTGGGCCGAGGTTTGCGTCAAGGAGATCCGTTATCGCCTTTGCTCTTCAATCTGGCAGCTGAGGTTCTATCGCGGTTATTAATTCGAGCAGAAGCTTGTCGACTATTCCAGGGTGTTTCCATCGGTGGGCTTTGCTCTATCACACCTTCAATACGCCGACGATGTGATTCTATTCAGTCAAGGGGATTCGCAGGGTGTGGTTAGACTACAACGGATATTGCGTTGTTATGAGCTCCTATCTGGTCTGAAGATTAACTTCTTCAAATCGGGCCTAGTAGGTATTAACACCTCCTATGGGGACCAGATCGAACTGACATCTAAGGTGCATTGTCGTGTACAACATATGCCATTTACCTATCTCGGCATTCCCCTTGGAGCGAATCCTCGTCGACGTAGTACGTGGAAAGCAGTGCTGGACAGATTCCGTTGTAAATTGGCTGCTTGGAAAGGTTCCTTACTATCGCTGGGAGGACGTTTAACATTGATCAAAGCAGTGTTAAATAGTTTGCCGGTATTTTACATGACGTTCTTCCAGATGCCAGTCATCGTTCGTAATGAGTTGGAGAAATGGATGCGTTGTTTCTTATGGGCAGGGAAAATAGAGACTCGTTGTTTATGCAAAGTCCGCTGGTCAGTGGTGGTTCGCGCTAAGGATAAAGGAGGTGCTGGTCTAGGATGCTTGCTGATGCAGAATCAGGCACTCCTCACCAAGTGGTGTATTCGTATTGCCACGGATGCCAGCTCCTTGTGGAAACAAGCTATTATGCACAAGTATAATCCACGCCTGACCCATTCAGGTATTGAGTATGCCTCAAACACAGGCTTCTGCAGTTTGGCGTGGGATAGTACAGACAAGTCGCACGTTACTAGCTAATGGACAATGCATTTCTGAACTACACCGTTGGAAAGTTGGAAAATGGTCATTCAATTGTTTTTTGGCAAGATATCTGGTGCAGTTCTCGGCCTTTACTGTTCCTATTCCCCAGATTGCATGCTCTATCGTTGGAGAAAGAAGGTCCACTATGCCGATTTGGGGTTAGAGTCAGTCAGGTTTGGGAGTGGAGACTCCTCTGGCGGAGAGACTTGTTTATATGGGAGGAAGAGGAAGTGATACGATTGATGGCTATGTTAAATGCCTGCAGGTTGAATCCGGAACATGAAGACGAACTCCTGTGGGATGCCCAGTTGCGGCCTTTTACAGTGAGTACCTGTTACCATTCCCTGGAAGCGCAGTCGGCAGTGGCTGATGAGCAGAGGATACCTAACATTTGGAGACAACACGGAGCTCCTAAGTGGAAAACCTTTATGTGGTTAGCATGCAGGGAGAAGATTAATGCCAAAGCTCAACTTATCCGTTTGGAATCATACCTGCAACGGAAGGGGAATGCGAGGCATGTGGCAGGGAGGAAGAAGATTCTAATCACATTTTATTGAATTGTCCATTGGCCTGGAGATATGTTGGTCGCTTCTGTTTAAATATTGGGGCCTAACTTGGGTTCAGCCGAAATCAATGGCAGAGCTCTTTTGGCAATGGGATGGTTTTGATATACCATCTCCCAGGCAGGGATTATGGTTGTATTAATCTTTGCGTTTACATGGAATCTCTGGCTGGGACGAAATTCCCGCGTATTTCGGAGGGCTGTTTGCACAGCAGCTGATTTATTTTATACAGGCATCAGACATGGCTTTTGCTGGGCTAAGTATAATTTAAAGGAGGGCTGTCCAGATTGTCTAACCTTGCTGCCAACCGGGGATTTCTTTCCATTGAGGATGAGGTAATAACACGGTTGGTGATATCCTGTCATAATTACGCACTTTCAGGGGCGCAATGAGCAGTACAGCAGATTTTTACATCCCTATGGTCAACGGATTGGGCTCCTTGGCGATGACCAATTTCTTCGCTGGTTGATTTGAGTAGTTTGAATCAAGTTGCGACGCACTGGTTACATCTGAACACGGAGGAATGGCTACACATAGAACTTATGCGAGGATCAGCCGATTCATCCTCCAGTGCAGCCAAATTGTACTATACTGACATGCAGCATGCGTTCCATGGGGCATACATGAATATTCTGGAGGTGCATATGGATAGTTTAGCCGGTTTACCAGCAGGTCTGTTGGTCGTTGCAACCTTGGTGGGTTTCTGTGGGCTTCATCTTCGTTCTACAGCTGTTTTTGTTGCTCACTGGTTTCTTCTGGGCATGATGTATATCTCTGCGGAATGTATTGTCAGTTTGGAGTGACGGTGCTTCCAGCAAGTGCAGATGCTGTTGGATCAGTTGCAGCCATGGAACGGGCTTTCTTACTGGAACAACAATTCTGAACCTCACTGTTGTTTGGAGTTCTGTTGTTGTTTTTGGGAGTTACGGAAACCAAGTATACTGCAATGATCATGATGCTGTCTGTTATCCCATTTGTCTTGCTTATATTTTCAGGATGCACGAATCTCAGCTCATGAACTGAGGCCACTGATCGTTGGAGTCTAGATTGACGAGCTTGGATTCAGTGAAGATGATGCTGTGCATTATGTGTTGGAAGAGTTTGCTATTTCTTGTGATTCGAGTTTCAGTAGAGACGAGTTCATTAAAGGAATATCATTTGGATTTGCGAGGCTACCGGTAGCTTCATCAACTTTGTATGGGAGGATGTAGCAGTTGGGCGCCTTCTGTCCTGGCTGGCTAGCTGCAGTCCCTCACCTGTGGATGACGATTTGTTGCTCCCGTTATCCAGAGAATGGAAGGAAATGGGAGGGCGTGGATTGTCAAGGTGGCAACATGGCTTTTGTGGGCTGCTTTGATTGGTCCAGCATAGGTGTGCACATTGCCGTCAGAGGAGGACTACACAGTTGAGCTGCATGAATACAAGAGTTTGTGGAAGCTCTGCGATGGGAATTGGCAAGTGACTACAAGAGGCATGGCATACCAGTGCTTCGTGAACCATATACAGTTGCTGATGCAGAAAGATTTCTCTTGGTGAAACTCTCAAATGAACCGGGGACCTCCATTGCACTAGCCATGCATGTCACCGCTACTAATGTAGTGGCTTATCAGGTGGGACGCAAGTCCTATTTCTTAAGCGATGTTTCCAATCTCGCATTTCCTGCTCTGCTCACGAACACGGAGAAGAAGAAGCTTTCATTCGGTAGTAAGTTCACAGACTTCAAAAACCGCTGGTGCAATCAGACAATGGGTTACTGGATCCTTGGGTACGTGCTGGTCCCAGAGTGGCACTGCAGAGGCGAGTTCTTCGCTTAGCAAAGCCACCAAAGCGCTGGAAAGCTCCTACTCTCTCAGGGTTCATCAAGAAGAGAATCCGAGAGGTTCACTTTCAAGGGAGATCATTGAACTGTGAAAGTGGTTAAAAAAGCAGGTTTTATGGAGAAGATGGGCAGCAGAGTGGAGTGGAGCAGCTTGCTTTGCAGCATTATGCTGGTGAAGGAGGTGGATGGTTAGGTGTTCATATAAAACCTGGCAACTGGCATTTGGTTGATAATGTTTGGACTTTTACTGTGGGATATCACATTTTCTGATGTATCATTGAGCTGTATCATTGTATAATTCTTTGGTATTTTACTTCTTAATATATATATCGATAATTATTCAAAAAAAAATAGTTGCATCCCAGGGATCTTTTTGAACGTGCTCTTATTGCTACTGGCTTGCATGTTTCTCATGGCAGTAGTGTTTGGGAAGAGTACCAAGATTTTGAGCAAGCTGTTTTGGCTGCCATCCCCGACGGTGACGTTAAGGCAAAAGAATTGCAGGTCCAACGGATTCGGACCATTTTCCACTGTCAGTTGTCCTCTCCACTTCGTAACGCAAGCTCGGTGCTCCTTGCTTACACGGCATGGGAACGAGAACAAGGGAGTACTCTTGAAGCTGAATCGAGTGATTTGGGTGGAATTTCCTCACATCTTGCCACAGCCTACCAAAAGACTGTAGAAATGTATAATGCTCGTGCTGTGCATGAAGAACAGATTTCTAGGCAGGATATTACATTCAGAGAAATTTCAACAAAAAAAAAAATTTTTGGACTACATAAAAATTTGAAAATATGTCACGGAGCTTCCTGTATCAAGTGCTATCTGGCTCGACTATGCACATTATTTGATTAGGACCTTGAAGGCTGGAAATATTGTGAGGAGTATCCATTTCAGGGCATTAAGAAACTGTCCCTGGGTTGGAGAGCTCGGGGTTCAGTATTTGCTTTGCTTGGAACGTTGCCATGCCTCTGAAGTATGGCACTCGGTTCTGAAATGATGGACGCCTTGGATTATTCAATGACTCGTGAAGACGTTTATGACGGCTCTCAAAGTAAACGGCCGATTGGCTCCTCGCGAGGAGACTCTTACAGGCAGTCGCAGAGTCCAGCAGGAGGTGCCAGTGGCGACGGTGGAGGTGGTTCCAAGATCAAAAGGACCAATATGACACGTTCCTCGAAGTCATGAAAGATTTCAAGGCTCAAAGAACTGACACCGCTGGTGTTATTCAAAGGGTGAAAGACTTGTTCAAGGGCCATAATATTTTGATAAATGGGTTTAATACCTTTTTGCCGAAGGGAGATGAAATAACCCTTGATGAGGAAGAGGCTCTGACAAAGAAAGCAGTTGAAGTTTTTTTTTTTTGAAGAAATCGAATTGTATTGAGATGAAAACAGTGGAGGTGCAGGACAATGAAACATTGTGCCTGCCCCGTTACAAGATACAACTTACAGATACCTGAAATGTATTTCGGAATCTGCTACTTGCACCCTCCCAGAAATCTAATTGGCTAGTAATGACAGAAAATTTCCTGTAGGTAATACATCCAGGCTATCTAAAGCAACATCGCGTAAGTTGGTCTTTGCCCAATGAAAGCCATAACGCATACCATTGTAATACAAATCTGCTGCACTACTATCTTCTCTCCGAAACAGTTTATTATTCCTACCCAACCAGATACTCCAAGCGCAAGAAAATAGCAACACATACCATAAACCTTTCCAACGTGAAGGGATTGGGAAGCCTTGCCACTGAACGAATAATTCAGTGATAGTCTGCGGTTGGACCCAGCTGAGACCCCAGTTTCGTATCAGCAAAGACCAGCACGACCATGCCTTCTTACAGTTGAGAAGGATGTGGTTAGAATCGTCTTCCACTCCACCACAGGCATCACAGTATTGTTCAGATGTTGGTATATACCTATTCTGATTAAATGGCCTTTGGTTGGCAATTTATCCCTGCATGCCAGCCACATAAAAGTTTGCCATTTGGGAGCTCCCTGTTGACGCCAAACATTTGGAATCATCCGTTCATTGCCCCTCAGTACGTTTGCCTCCAGTGTCTGATAACAGGCTTTGGCTGAGAACGGTTCTAGCTTTTCGCCCCACCTCAAGCAATCATCCTCCGCTGGATTTGGACGAGCTCCATTCAATATCTCTATCAAACATCTGAGTTCCTCTTCCTCCCAAGTATAGAGCTCCCGCCGCCAAAGAAAATGCCACTGCCAGCCTAGACCAGTCATCGCCCCGAACTGTAACACGACACCTTCTTTTACCATAGCTACTGCATGCAATCTTGGAAATACCGCACGTAATGGAAGCGGACCACACCATACGTCATTCCAGAAATCAATTGATCCTCCATTACCTAACTTCCAGCGGAATAAAGAGGATATACATCTGCCATCTAGCAAAGTCGATTTACTAATTCTCACAATTCCACTCCATATTATTGACACATTCCTTACAGCACAATAAATACCATCAGAATTGAAGGTAGGTTTATATTTCTGTAAAATTACCTTGCTCCATAAAGAATCAGGCTCAGTGACTAGCCGGTGGCTCCATTTCATAAGCAATGCTGTATTTCTGAGTGTCATACATCCCACACCTGCACCTCCATTATCAGTTGCGCGTGTTACCGTTGACCATGGTACTTTGCACATACATCGTTTCTCTGCTGTGCCTGCCCATAGGAAGCGCTTCATCCATTTTTCTAGATCTTTTCTGACTCCCACCGGTAGCTGAAAGAATGTCATGTAGTAAACAGGCAGGCTATTTAGTACCGCTTTCACCAGCGTTAGTCTGCCACCTAAGGATAACAGTGAGCCTTTCCACGAGGCTAGCTTGCTTTTAAAACGAGCCAGCACCGTCTCCCATGTGTTACGCCGTCGCGGATTGGCCCCGAGTGGTATGCCGAGGTACTGGAATGGTAAAGTCTGTAGCCTGCAGTGAAGTGAGAATGCCATGCTCTCGGCCTCACTGGAATTTATGTTAATCCCTACTAATCCTGACTTGAAGAAATTGACTTTGAGCCCTGACAGTAGTTCATAAGAACGTAATAAGCCTTGGAGATTGAAAAGTCCCTGATGGTCATCGGTGCTGAATAGTATAATGTCATCAGCATATTGCAGGTGCGTCAGCTGTAGGTTCCCAATGTTCATTCCTTGGAAGAGTTGGCATTCAGCAGCCCTGCTCAACATACAAGACAGCACTTCAGCTGCGAGATTGAAGAGGAGTGGTGATAGTGGGTCGCCCTGGCGTAGACCTCTCCCTAAGGTGAATTCCTCTGTTGGCACTCCGTTAATCAAGACTGCACATCGCGCATTCGTGAAGCATGCCTGTATCCATCTACACCATTGGTCTCCAAATCCCATCTGTCCCATCACTTCCAATATGAAATTCCAATTTACAGAGTCGTATGCCTTCTGAAAGTCCAGTTTCAGACACCAGCCACACCGTTTGGACTTTTTCATGGAATGAATTATCTCGTTCGCCACCATTACTGTGTCCACGATGGATCGACCTTGCATGAAACCTGTCTGCCATGGAGAAATTAATCTATCCATCACCAGCTTAAGACGAGATGTCAGAAGCTTTGCGATAATTTTGTATAAACCATTGATTAGGCTAATCGGTCTGTAATCTGAGAATTCTGCAGCGCCTTTTAACTTGGGGATTAAAGTCAAGAAGCTGTTGTTAATTCCTCTAGGGAGTGTCCCGCTGGAATGGAATTCCTGCACCATCCGAATAATATCATCACCAATGACGGTCCATGCCTTTTTGATAAAATAGAAGTTAAAACCATCCGGCCCAGGGGCTTTGTGGCTACCGCAGTCCCATACGGCACGCTTGATCTCATCATCGAGAAATGGTCGTTCTAGGCCGAAGGCAACATCAGAAGGCAGGCGAGGCAAAGGCAAACTTCCTAGTCCATAACCCTGGAAACCCGGATCCTCAAAAAATTTCTGGAAATACTGGACAGCTGCAGCCTTGATTGTGGTAGGCGTGGACAACTCAGTACCATTGAATCTGATTGTCCCTATAAAATTCCTGCATTGTCTTATGGTGGCATAGGAGTGGAAAAATCTGCTATTCTTGTCCCCCAAACGTAACCACTGTTGTCGTGATTTCTGTCGCCACATGGATTCTATCTTCCTTTTGAGGTCCCATTTCTGGGTCTGTAATACTTCATATCTGTCCACTGAAATAGGCCCCTGACTTCGTCTATTTTGATCAAGTGCTTCTATATCTGCAAGGATCTTTTGTAATTGATGATCTAGAGAACCAAAGGATTCTCTATGCCATACCTGTAACTTCCTCTTCAGGACTGCCAATTTTCGCACCACACTATAATCTCCTGGGAATAGCCGACTTGCCTCCTGCCAATTTTCCACCACCTTCTGCAAAAAATTTCTATCATCCCACCATATATCCCAGGAACGGAATGGTTTCGTGCCCCAGAGAAAAGAGTCCGCTCTCAGAATTATTGGTGTGTGGTCTGAGAAGCCTTTGTCTCCTGCATGCAGCTGATGGCGATTGAAGTGTAGCATCCAATAAGGAGAAACCAGTGCCCTGTCTATCCGGGAAGCGCTGTAGGAATTGAACCATGTATATTCCTTTCCATGGATTGGCATATCTACTAGTCCAGTCCGGTTGATGAAAGTGGAGAAACAGCGTGCTGCATTCCGATTGAAGGTGCGCCCTGTTCTCTCCTCCGCGGTAATGATCTCATTGAAGTCTCCCATGATCATCCAAGGAGACGAATCATCAGCCTTCCTGCGCTGCAGATCAATCCAGAAAGCTCGGCGCTCAGTTGCTACATTCGGTGCGTGGAGACCCACGCAGACAAAATGAAAACCTGTAGCTCGAACCTTCATCTCCAGCAACACCCATCGTTCAAATTTCTCAATCCCATGTATCTGAAGCTGTGCATCATCCCATAGACATGCCATGCCGCCAGCTCTTCCTTGTGCGTCTATAGCTGTCCATTGTATATTAATACCTGGCCACAATTTGCTTGCTAGTTTATTGGAAAAATGTTCCTCCTTCGTTTCACAGAGAATCAAAAGACTGAGATTTTCTCGTGCAATGAGTTGTTTAATCTGTATTCCTTTCAATCTGCCATGACAGCCACGGATATTCCAGAATGCAAAATTAATCATGAATGGAAACAATTCCCTTAGCACAGATCAAATACCTTATGGGCATTATTTTGTACAATGGTTCCTCCATGCCTGTCCATCCTCAGCAATTCGCCCCAGCAATTGTTGTCGAATTGCTGCCTTTGTCAGCTTGCGACTGAGTCCCAAAGTCTCTGCGATATCCATCGATCGTTGAGTCTCTGCCTCAATGGAGCATGGACCCGATTCTGTGCCTTTGGACCTGTGGGTCTCCATCGGGCTTGCCATGTTTTCACCATTGTCATCTAGGAATGACGGATCTTCTACTGGCTGGGTGGCACCTTCCTTCTCCGTAATACTCAGTCGACCTGATGAGAGGCTACCAGTGGGTTTTAGATGCCGAAGTTTCTTCTGCCTCCTTGCTCGGTAAATTATTGTTCTGCTCAATTTCTTTCTCCTAAACTCTTTGTGTCCAGCTTCCTTCAGGGGAGAGAAATCGGTGACTGTAGGATATGAGACAGGAGCTGAGATCCTTTCAGTTGGTATCACAGTGTGTCTCGTGGTGGAAAATGTTTGCAGAGGCTGTAACTGGCCTTCCCCTGGAGTCGCATTACGGACCAGAAGGAGAGCAGGTGCAGAGCACATGCTATTTCCTTCTTCACTAGACGGGGAATGACAAAGTTGCCCCTCTTTATTATGATATATATTATTTGTCAGTCCCGCGAGTGTATGGGGCTGAGTCCTCCCAGTCTGTCTTTGTGCTGCAATTTTGAATCCGTCCACCGTTATGTTTTCTTCAATACTGTGCCGTATTAACCCTTTTGTACAAACAGCCTTCTTGTCCAGGGGAGACATTCCCCCCTTGTCTTTAGGGATCCTGTCCCAACTCCCCAGTGATGGTGAGATAGGTATCTGTGCAGAACGGCTACTGTGTGCACCTGGTGTGGTGGGCTTGTCCCCTACCGTGGCACTGGCACTCATCGTCTCCAACTCCATTGTTTCTTCAATATCTACCGTGAAGATTTTCCCATCCTCAGACATCTGCATCTTCTTCTGAATTCGCTGCAGAGCTGTAGTTGCCACTTGCAATTTAACTGAATCAAGATTCTTCCAGGTCATTGAACTGGGATGTATCTGGACCAGAACGCCTATTTGAGAAGCCACCATTCCAAAAACTTCTTTGGTCCATACATGAAGTGGTAGGCCAATCACCTCTACCCAGCATATCCTTCGACAACCTACATCTGTGGGATTCCAGGGACGGAAAGCATGAAATCTCTCGTTCCAAAAGCTGATGTTGGAATTGAGCTCACGTTGTAATGCTTCAGCACTGGTGAACACAAGTAGTCGTTGTGTCCCACCCATTGGTAAACATTCAACACCAGTGGGAATGGGCAACTCATCCTTGTTTCCTTCTCGAAGAAAACCCACTGCACTGCGGCATAACCTTTCCATATTCTCTGCATTAGCTGAAACTGATATAGGCTTTATGTCTGCCGCATTTTGACCCTTCCCAATGGTGACCTCTGCATAGGTTCTACCATCTTGGTTTGGTAGATTCCTTCGTGTAACCCCCACAGGAGGTGCCTTGGTTATACCATGGCCCTGGTTATGGCCATGTTGTCCAGGGAGGGAAAAGCGTCGCCCTGTCTTGGCATCGTAGTGAGCTTCGTTGAAACGCATCCTTGTGTACCCGCCGAAAGCCTCCGTGAGCCTTCTTAATCTGTTTGTCTCCTGATTGCCGCATCGGACAAACTTAAGGAAACCAAATCGTAAACCCTTTCGAGACTGACGATTCGAGATAAAAGCATCTGCCACAGGTTCAATGGTTGCTATCTCCTTAAAGAGTTTGTTAGATGTCCATCCCTCTGGAATATCTTCAACAAAATAGGAGATGTATCTGTCAATGCTAAAGACCTTCGCAGGGTCCCATGAAGTTGCAAAACGTCGTGGTGGATTCGTTACTTCCGGTTGGAGCTGACTGGGAGCTGGTGATTTCCCGTCGTTCCGCCTGACATGATGATAGGCATGGGGTTGGGTGCTGGGTTTAGTATGAGAGGTGAGAAGTGGGAGTGTTTGGGAGGTGAGAGAAGCCATTGCTGTAGTTGGTGATCCTGTTTCTCTGTCTTATGTGCCTTTCTTTTGTATGATTTGTGTTGAATAAAAGCAGTTGAAGTTGATGCAGCTATAACCTTCGTGAACAAAATAAAGACACGTTTTGAAGATGATGAATGTATAAATCCTTTTTGGATATCCTGAATATGTATAGGAAAGAAGACAAGGACATAAATGAGATGCATCAGCAGCAGCAATGGCTCATCATACCATATGGTCGGAATTCTAGCCCACAGTATAACGAGAAGATCTCTACTGGATCCAACTTGCGCATGCATATGGACAAGCATCGCTGGCGAGAGAGGATTCTGATCTATCAAGCTGAACGTGATCTAAGGGTTGATCATCCAGAGATGGAAGATGACAACGGAGTAATGAAGGTGCACCAGAAGGTTGAAGGGTTTGGAGCAAATGCCAACTTTGCTTCTTATGATGGAAAGGATTTATTAAAAGGCATGTATAAATCCTAAAGGCCATCTTATTCGATTTGGACTATTATCAGCAGCCGAGGGAGACCGTGGGGCATATGGACAGGAGGAAGGAGATTCAAATCATATTTTACTTAGCTGCAAAGTAGCAGGGAGATGTTGGTCACTTTTATTCTCCAAATGGGGTTTATGTTGGGTCCAGCCTCGATGCATGGCAGATATGTTTGTGCAGTGGGAAGGCTTTTGTATCCAATACGATGGCTGGATTTTGGTATGTGTTAATATTTGCATTGACATGGAGCATTTGGTTAGGACGCATTGCACGCATTTTCCGACAAGCCTGCTGTAATGTGGATGAGATATTTTAAATGCCATTAGACATGGTTCCTGCTGGGCTAAATATAATCTGAAGAAGGGTTGTCCGGATAGCTTGTCTATGTTACCTACTGGAGACTTTCTTACATTGTGGCTGCCATAGGTTCATGATGACATGACAAGGGAAGTGCCTATTGCTAGCGTAGAAACAGATATGTCACAGCTGCAGGATTGTAATCCAGCGAGAATTTTCAGTGGAGAAGTCCGCACTGCAGCAGACAGGTAATTCAAATGCCTGCAGTATGGGTTTATTGGGTGAAGTCTAATTTGACAGATGCTAGAATTTTATAGTTTTGATCGAATTCTGAAAGTCATAGATATTGTAATCTGGTTGCTTCAGGTTGTCCATTGAGCGCGGACACAGTTTCAGTGTCCAGCTCCCTTGTATTACTCATATTTATAAATATACATATCGATATTTCTTCAAAAAAAAAGAAGGCATGTATAACCAAGAAGATGTTTTCTTTAAGAACGTTAAAGGAAAGTTTGGCGATGAAGATGATTATCAGGCATTCGTGAAGTGCATTCATATTTATGCTGAGGGAATAATCAAAAGAACGGAACTCCGAAACCTGGTGACAGATTTATTGGGAAAGTTTCCTGATGTTATGGAGAGTTCGATGAAATCTTGGTTCGTGATGGTTTCAGTTCCAGCAGTTCCAGCATTATGAAACAGAAAAAAATAATATATAAAAAAAAAATAAAAAAAATTTGGTGGACATGCTTCTCGGTCATTAAACAGTGGGTGACAAGGATACTGAACACAAATGAGTCTGATGGCGTGAAGGAAAAGGAAAGAAGTAGGGAGACGTATCTTGGAAAATCCATGCAAGAGCTTGACCTTATCAACTGTCACGCTGTACTCCAAGCTATAGGCTATTGCCCGTTGATTCTCCAATACCTTCAGCAAGCCAGAGATCAGACTGGGGGAAAAAGTATTAAATGATCATTGGGTCTCAGTAACTTCAGGAAGTGAGGATTACTCGTTTAAACATATGCGCAGAAATCAGTTTGAAGAAAGTCTGTTTAGATGTGAAGATGATAGATTTGAGCTGGACATGCTATTGGAGTATGTGAGTTCAGCTGCCAGACGTGTAGAAGAATTGTTAAACAACATCAATGAAAATAACATCAAGAATCCATTCCACATTTAAAGATTTATCCTATCCCGTACAGCCAGTTGCCATACTATATCTGTCAATTCGACAGCTTCGCAGTCGAAGCGTGCCTATGGTACGAGTTGTTTGGCGTAATGGCCAAATTGAGGAGAAGTCTTGGGAGACTGAGGAGTCTATGCATGCAAAATTTCCTTACTTGTTTGATTAGGTACTTATGTTGCAAATTTCGAGGACGAAATTCTTATAAGGAGGGGAGGATGTAAGACCCTGAATTTTGAGTCCTAGAAGTCTAGAAGCCAGTGCAGGTGAAAAACGATTTTGCCCCTGAAGGAAAGGATGTGTGATGGCCGAAATTGGTAAGATTGTTTAATAAATTATTTTGTTTCTAATTCCTTTAGATCTAGGTTCTTTTAGATGAGTAATTGCCTTAGGAATCATCCTTAAGGCTAGATAGTTGCCTTATAGATTAAAGTCCCTAAAAATAAGGGAAGATAATTAAGAGTTTAGAGTTTAGTTATCTAGTAAATTATCCTATTTAGATAAAGTGATTAAAGTAGTAATCATAATTCTATACCCATTCATTATAAATAGAAAGCCAACCTCACAAAGAATTATTCATAGAAAACCTACAAATTTCGTATAGGCTTAAAACCCTATACCTCCCTATAGCCACCATAATTTGCAGAAACTTAAACCAGTATAACTCACTCATCGTTCGTTGGATCTCTGCAAGTAATAGCTTGTTGGAAAGCTCTCTTCATCCTCTTTCCCACCATGTTTTGTTTTTCGTCAGAAGGTTAGTATTGCATTGTTTAATGTTACTTTGAAAATCGGCGGCCGAATTAGGTTTCCGTCAAATCTTCTTGAAATTCAAGATAGCATAACTTTCTACTCGTTTGTTGGAATCTTGCAAATAATATGTCGTTGGAAAGATATTTTCATCCTCTTTCTAACCATATATAAATAGCAGCGTTTATGTAAATATTTCGTTGTAAGTCGAGACGAAATCTTCTGATGCCCTACTTTTAGTAATAGGTTTTGCATAGTTAATTGGAATGGTAAATTCAGGTTGAATCTTGATAAGTTCCTGGCTATCACATAAAACATCAAAGGGGAGACACCTGCGATTTCTGATCACTGGTTTTCTGATAGGTTTGGTGAGTGATATTGGTAAGGAAATAAGGTGATCAATTGATTATTGAATATGCATGCTTAGTTTGTTCTTGTCTTTGCCTGGTGATATTATAGGTGGTTCGGATTTACTTAATAAAGGAAAAGATTAGCTTATTGTTCAGAGACAAGAGAGGTAGGATCTATGCCTCATCGGTTTCTCCAGAAACCCCTGCTCTTATCTGATGTTTTTGTTACCTGCCTTGTTGTGTTGTTTGTGATTGGATTATATGGTGAGAATATGAAATCCAGAATGAGATATGAATCTCCTAGGCTATATAGAACCCCTGAGTTAGGTGTTGAGTGCCTGGGATGCTATTGTTATATGAATTGGATGTGTTGATTATTTCCTGACAAGATTGAGAATACCTTGCTGTGGTATTATGCTTTGTACTTGCCTGTGTGTGCTTGTACGTGTTTGTGTGTCAGGATCCTGTTCCGGTGGCCACGCAGGGTAAGAACTGATGCTCCTAGGGAGAGGAGAGGTTCTTATCGGTTTTGTGGGAGTTGTATGGAGGTAAACCAGCAAGCTAGAGCTGGATATCTGTCCTTGGTGGCCGGATCCCTGTCTTGCGAGACAGGAAACCCATATTTTGCGAGATTTGGGGATGCCTTGGTTGCGACTAAGGGAAGACTTGTTCCATGAGGGGCTAGTCGACTTATCCTTGCGAGGATAAGGTGAAAGGCTTACTGATTAGTTTGTGTGTTAACCATCTACCCTTTGTGCAGTAAGTCTTGGACAACACAGGTGGAAGGGGATGGCCTTTCTCTTTCATTGCCGAGGGCAATACTGATGTGTTTCACCTGCCTGTGTACTTCTGACCTTTCGGAAGTGTTTGGAGTCCTCCCTCAGCCAATGATTCGGCCTTAACCCTTTTTGAATGATTTATGAATTTCGTGAACCCCTTTAGTTGTTTAGGGATGATCTTATGTGAATTGGGAGATTTGTGTTTAGGGATTCTGTAGATCTTATGATGCTGTGACCCTACTGAGATTCTTGTAATCTCAAACCGTTGTTTTTACCATTTTTCAGGCTTAGGTACATTCACTGTTCGTGGTACCAGTGTGTGAGATTAAGGCTACATGGCGGGACGATATCGTATTACATTTTCAAACTTGTTACTTGCGCATATAACATATGATTGGGCAACTTTCTGGTTAATTTAAGCACCCTCTTTTGCTTGCTATTTTCGGAACTTGTTTGAAGATTTCTTATTGTTTATTTGGATCCCTATGGGACTTGTGTGTTATGAACCCAATGGATTAATTTAAGACTTCCGCTGATGTTTTATTTACTCCGTATGATACCAGAACATATGTCCAATATCATGCTCCAATTGTTGATAAGCAATAAGATTAACAAGCTTAAAATCGGAAATCTTAAGATTAGCCTTGTGGAATTCAAATAGGTCTTAGGTGTTATTTAGGCTTATTTGGGTTTCACGACGGTAATGACCTTAATGGGAGCAATTATTAATAGATAGGAATTAGGGTCGTTACATAGTGTGTCACCCTGGGGAGCACCTGTGCTGTTCGTGAAAAAGAAAGATGGTTCGCTGCGATTGTGCATTGATTATCGACAGCTAAACCGCGTGACCGTGAAGAACAAATATCCTTTGCCACGCATTGATGATTTATTTGACCAACTCCAAGGTGCAGCGGTATTCTCCAAGATTGATCTCAGATCTGGATACTATCAATTGCGAGTTCGTAATGTTGATATTCTGAAGACCGCGTTCAGATCGCGGTATGGCCACTATGAATTTCTGGTTATGCCATTCGGTTTGACCAATGCACCAGCTGTGTTTATGGACTTGATGAATCGTGTGTTCCGCGAATTCCTGGATAAATTTTTGATTGTCTTCATAGATGACATTCTGATTTACTCAAAGTCGGAAGAGGATCATGTTATGCACTTGCGGCTTGTGCTTCAAATTCTGAAGGACCGGCGATTGTTTGCCAAATACTGAAAATGTGAATTCTGGTTATGTGAGGTTATTTTCCTTGGCCATATTGTTTCCGCCAAAGGTGTTTGTTGATCCAAAGAAGATTGAAGCCGTGATTGCTTGGGAACCTCCGCGAAGTGTGTTCGAAGTTCGTAGTTTCCTTGGTTTAGCAGGTTACTACCGTCGATTTGTGGAAAATTTTTCATCACTTGCCGGGCCATTGACAAAACTGACACGCAAGGGTGAGCCGTTCGTATGGAGTGAAAAGTGCCAGCAATGTTTCGACGAGCTAAGAATCGGTTAGTTTCTGCACCTATCCTTACCTTACCTATTTGCGGAAAAGAGTACGTGGTATACAGCGATGCGTCGAAATCCGGACTTGGATGTGTATTGATGCAAGATGGGAAAGTCATTGCCTACGTTTCAAGTCAATTGCGACCGCACGAGATGAACTACCCTACACATGATCTAGAACTTGCAGCCGTGGTCTTTGCTTTAAAAATATGGCTACATTATCTATACGGCGAGACGTGTCGAATCTTTACTGATCACAAAAGCCTGAAGTACCTCCTTATACAGAAAAAGTTGAATATGAGACAACGGAGATGAATGGAACTAATTATGGACTACGATTTGATCATCGAATATCATCCTGGAAAGGCGAATGTTGTGGCTGATGCCCTGAGCCGAAAGTGTCATTCTCCGTCTCCTTAAATTCTAGCTTATATGCGCACTCATTATCTGCCAATGATGTTAGAATTGAAAACTAATCGTGTGCATCTTGGCACCAATCTCTCTGGTTCGTTGCTAGCACAAATTGAAGTCGCACCTACCTTAATTGAGGAGATCCGGAATCAACAGTTGGAGGATCTGAAGCCTGCTGAAATTCGGAAGCAACTTGCTGATGGTGTTGATGCTATAGTTCGTGATTTCAGAATACGAGATGACGAAGTTCTAGTCTTCAGAAACCGGGTATGTGTTCCACAAAATACTAATCTTCGTAACCTTATTCTATCAGAGGCGCATAGTTCGAAGTTTGCTATTCATCCTGGAAGCACAAAGATGTACCGAGATTTGAAGGGCCAGTATTGGTGGCCTAAAATGAAGCGACATATTGCTGAATTTGTTGCCCGATGCCTCGTATGTCAACAAGTAAAATTGAACATCAAAGACCTGCTGGTTTACTGCAGTCACTCCCCCCCCCCCCCCCCCCCCCCCCCCCGAAATCTCAGGCTCAGTGGGTTTGGACATGTATGTGCATATGATGGATCACAACTGCAACGCTGAGTGGACTTCTAACCACATGACCCAAAAGATGCAACTTGTTATATATGATCCATTCACACAACACATATAAGCCCAAGACCTCCCCCACTCCTTTCCGATGTGGGATTGGGTAACACTAACCCCCTACGCAGGCTGGGTCTCACAATATCTCTCAATCCGTATAGGTTTCGGGAATAAGACTGAGATGCCTCAGTGGCACTTCATGTGATACCTTACACCTTTCCTCTCATTATCTCTTTATTTGGTATGTCCTGATGGGACGTGCATAACACTTGGCCTAGACCACTAACAATGCAGGGGTGATCGGTAATGGTAGCTCTACTTTGCGGTCCCCATGTTAGGAATTCCTGTCATACATTTAGATAACATAATTATATAATCTATGTCTCTCCTTATGACTTCCTCGGCAAGTCCATGTCTCATTACCATACTCAGAGAGCTCTCAAGAGTTGTATAGGTCATCTCATGTTGCTGTAATGTGTGATTCATCTCATGATTCTAGATACGACTCGATGCAACACTTGTACATGAATAATACATTCCACACTTCCAAACCAATCACAGCAATCCAAAGCATGCAAAACATCATTTGATTTAATAATTCGCATGCATTTGACCACACAGAAGATTTAATGCTATTATTTTTTTATAATTTTATTTATTTACAAATTCATCCGATCCTGTTAGCTTTCCATAGAGAAGTCGCCATGGGACAATCCCGCAAGACATGAAGGATGTCTTCTTGAGCAATTCCACGTATCTCACAGATGCTCGAATGAGTCATGTGTCTTCTACATCTTTCCATATTCGTTAGCAATCTATCAATGCTAACCAAAAGAAGTACTTGATCCTTTCAGGACCTGGCCAGTCCCAGACCACACTCTAGTTTTTGTCATTAAACCTCTGGTTATTGCTCGTTAGCATCTTATAGACTGAACTCACATCAAACTCTCTTGAAGATGACCACTTGACTCACTGAGACATAGATGCAAATCAACTGTAAAGATAATATCTGATGGAAGATAATCTCGCTAACTGCTGTAGCTAATTGCGTTAACTAGGATCGTAACTGGAAGATCACGTCAGACTACCGGAACTTCTCTTATTGCATAAGGAATTAGGGGGGTGTGGTAAATTAAGCCAAAGCCAACGATCCTGCCAGAACTTATAGGAGAAACCGTTACCTTAGTTTCAATGAACCCCTTCCTTTATCTCATCCCAATTCTTCTCCATTCCTTTCCATAGAAACAAATCTCCATTCTTCACTGTTGCATCCTTCTCCCCTCTCCCTTCTCCCAGAAAGATACCTACTTCTTACCAACTTCTGTCATGCCCCGACCTAAACGCAACAATCGCCTCCTATATACTAGAAAGAAATAATAAATAACAAAAGAAAAATAATAAAATAATAAGAAAAATAAAAAATACAACTAAGAGTTTATTTATTGACAATAGTGTTGTACAGGAGACACCGAATTATAATTAGATATCTATCGCCCATGTTATTTCAACAATACTATAGGTCCCATATGATTTTCTGTATTCCTAATTTACATAAGTCATTTATGTCATAAATATACCGCCTAGGAGAATATGGTATCATGTATATAGAATACCAGAGTCCATAATAGAAATCTTAATTTGGCATTAAGTTATCCTGGATGAGCTCATTGTCTGTCAGGGAAGAAAACCATGATCATATTCAACTCTTCTGATCCTCGTCAAACATGGATTTAGAGGTCTTACAGAAGCCTCTTAGGTGAGTTGACAGGAAAAATAAGTATAGCAGTTCACATAAATCACATTACTAACTTCATTAACACGCTGGCACACATTCAAAGTATTGATGAGCCAATAAACACAGTCACAGTCAATATACGTAGCAGTATCAAGACTCTTCAGACATTCATGATCGTGACTAGGCTGGCAATATCTCACAATCTGTATAGGTCCGAGAAAAGAGTAAGATATGTCAGTGGCATTTTATGTGAATCTTAGTATCTTTTCTCTTGTTTATCTCATATGATGATTTGCTATGTCCCGATGGGACGTGCATAACACTCGGCCCAGAATACTGACGATGTTGGGATGATAGGTGATGGTAGCTCCACCTATAGGTCCCCACATTAGGAATTCTTTCATACATTCAGTTAGCATAATTATATAAACCTTGTCCCTCCTTATGACTCCCTCGGCATGTCCTTGCCTCATTACTATACTCGGAGAGCGTTCAAGCGTCGCACAAGTCACCTCATGCTACTGTAATGTGTGATTCATTTTATGATTCCGGATGTGACTCGATGCATCATTTACAGTTCAATAATGCATTTCACTCTTCCATGCCAACTATAGCCATCCAAAGCATGCAAAACATCATTCCGTTTAATAATTCACATGCATTTAAGCACACATACGATTCCATGCTAATATTTTATTATAATTTCATTTATTAACACATTCATATGATCATACCAGTGATTCAAGCAATTAAGTAAAAGGGTTCATCCACTCACAAGTTTTCAATGTAAAAAGAGCCCACACTTGTTTCCTGGATCGATTCCTCGAGATCCAGCATCAGTAGGTATCCACCTACACATAATTATATCTAATCCATCAATGAACAGCATTAGAGGGTCATAAAATATAAAAATAACACTTCCAAACCCTCTACCTGATGAACTATGATCCTAGACTAAACTCGAGATCAAACTGGAATTTTTTTTTATTTTTTCCAATTAATCCAGAGTTTGTATCATTTGTATTACCAATGAATAAATTCAAAATCCTATAAATTCAGTACCATTAGACTCCAAATTTAATATAGTATTTTTCATAATTTTTCTGAATTTTTTTATTTTTATTTTCCTATTTCTATTATTTTTGGTTATTTTTTATTTTTTAATTTATAATTTCTGCCAATCACAAAGCACCAGGCGATGCCACTCCTAACTCCGAACCTTTCCAAGACTGACATGTGTCCCAATTGAGATGTGCCATACCTCGTCCGAGCCTATATACACTTAGTCTGCGAAAGACTTGTCGCCTACTCATGCAGGCGACATATCGTTTGGTTGTCCGACCAGACAACCCGTCGTTTGGAGGACCGCGGATGACATGTCATCAAAGATCGTCTTCTACCTCTAGACGACTTGTTAATCCTATGAAGCCCTGATTTCTCAACATCCCAATATCGCAGCACACCACAATCCTTTACCAACTATACACACACAAAGATCTATGATTTCCGATCTTAACCCAACTTAAACCATTCATTTTCATCACATAATGCAAGCTAAACAAGTAAATAAAGGTACTTAAATTCTGGGTGTGGAACTTACCAAAAACTAACCGGGAGACACACAAGAGCAACACGAAAATCATTGGAGTTGGTTTGCAAGCTCGAGAGAAAAATTTCAGGATACTTTTGAGGTTTGACATGCTTCTGAAGTGTGAGACACGTAACGGGATACTTATCCCTTAAGGCATCGATGACTGGCGAAGACCGAAAATGCCCTAGGCGGCAACCGGTCTCACAAAAGCCAAAATGACAGGAAATATTGTAATTTTGACTCTGTTGGTTAAAACGACACACTTAATTATCATTTTGAGCTTAATAATATAATATTATTATATAATAAATAATAATAATAATAATAAATATATATATAAATTCTAATAAATATTTAAAAATTCATATTAACCCAATAAGAATAATTCTTATGATTCTTTTCCATAAATATAAAAAATTAATTTTCTCATATGTTTATAATTTATTAAAAATCAAATCCTCATAATATAATATAAAAACATCATAATAAATTATATCAACAAGTAATTATTCAATCTAGCTGGAAATCAATCAAGATAGAAGTATGAGAGCTCTCGGTTCCAACTTCCCCATCTTCCCTTTGTACCCCCTCGTCATTGAAACCACCTTTGATAGTCGACCTTCGTTTCACCGTCGAAAAAAGATCCCTTCACTTCTGAGCGTTATTGTAAGGACCCGAACCCGAAAACCGGGCCCTTACCGCCGTGAAACCTGGATAAATCCAACACGTGGACCAATCCGAATCCCACAAGGCTTATACGACTTTTCAAACACGATTCTCAAACACAATTGCATTTAATTTTTTACAAATTGGAGCATGACAAATTAAAAACTGATATCTGGCATAAAACGAAGTAAATAAAATATACAGCGGAAGACTTTAATTACTGAAAATGAAATATCATAAACGAAAGCAAGTTCATACTACCACAAGCCCAAAATCAACGAACTGGGCTTAAAGCCCGATACAGAAAGACATCCGAAAGAGTCAAAGTCTCAAAATCATATAATATGAGTCAAAGTATGAAAACAAGTCAAACCAGAAATGTCAGGAAAATAAACCGTGCAAAATATGCAAATGCGATAGTCCAGTCAAGTCGTAAGAAACAATCACACCTCAAATGCCCACTACGGCTCACGAACTACTCCAGAAAGAGGAAAAAAAAACAACAACGGGTGAGATTATAAAATCTCAGTAGGAGTCACAGCATCATATGTCCTACGGGCAGACAGAATTACAACAAAGAGGGTAATGAACGGATCACGATACCAATAGAGATGCAACTGATGGAATACGAGGGATACAGAATACGCACGTATGATTTCTTACATTAAAATTCAAGATTCCAACGCAACAGTTTATAACATAACAATACACATTACAGTATGGCTAATATTGCCAAACAAAACTCATCGGGGTGGACATAACAAAATACTCCTCGGATAACCTCCACTAAAGGGAAACCTGGAGTCCACTGACAGTATTAGTTTATTTTTAGAAAATAAATACTAAGTACGTAACCCGCACTGCCAGTGTTTTCCGAGACTAGGCAGAGAAAACATCACACACATCATACCTGCCTCAATATACAATACGAACCGACCTGCGAAGACGTGGCAGGTATACGTAAACATCATCCATACGACTCCCGAACAGGTAAGCAACTCTCCCCTATCACTGGGATTCAGTTGACTTACCTCGCATTGGCCAAGCAAACGTTTATCTATTGTAGATAACAAACTGAATAAATATTTATTAAACAATATATTATTTTAAAACATTTTATTAAGAACTATAAATAAAAGAACCTTATAGTTATGCTAAGTTCATTAAATTAATACTATATTTATATTTCACTCTTTTAGTAAATAGATAGATAAGTAAATAATAAAATCAAAGGGAGTAATCGCTGTACAAATAGTTGATAACAATGCCATAGCTGAATTGATTTACGAGTATAATAACTTGTTAATAAACTTGGCAATAAGTGTTAACAAAAACAAAAAAAAAGAACAAGGGAAGGGGGCAAAGATGACTTATTACGCAGGTTTCTAAAAGGAAACAACAAGTCAAAAATAACGGCAAGAAAGGCACCCATATATATATATATTAAAAATGAAGATTTTTAGGTATACATCCCATCCTATTATTTAATTGATTAATTCAGAAATTAATTAATCATTTTCTTTTCCCTGCAAGGTTAACAACGGCACGAAGACAAAAAAAATCATTTGCTGAAGAAGAATCCCGTGAGCATCAATTGGTATTTTAAAAGACTTACATCCCATCTTCATCTATCTTTTAGTTAATTAATTAACCAATTAGTTTACTTCAAACTCTAAGAAGCATGACAACCAGGGGCGAAGTGGCTGAACAAGAAGAGCCACGATACCACTGACGAAGAAGGGAACGAGGCATGCATCGCCAGAACCAAGAACGAGGAACAGGGAATCGCTGGGGGAAGAGGGAGTACAGAGCTGATTGATCTCGTCGCCTGTCATACCCACAAGTCCACAAAACGAAGGATGGGGAGATGGAAGTGGCAGCTGGGTTTCCAGGAGCAACCATGCGCGCGTCTGTGACGAGGAGGAACTGGGACGGAGGTAGCAACTGACAAGAGGACACCCATCCAGTCTGCACACTCGACGAGAGTACAGCCATAGCAACCAAAACATGCCCCGCACAAAATGCCAAGGATGCAGGTTCAGCTAATGGTGAAACCCAAGGAGCTATGGAGAGAACTGGGTAACACGGGACAATAGTGGGGACCCGACAAAGCAACACAAGTCGGGAAGGGGATGCAGGTATAGTGAAGAAGCAATGGGGCGAGTAGGTGGGTCCTCGATGAAGCCCAGGGGAGAACAACTCGCTCCCTAGGAAAGTAAATGAAGCACACGGGTATGGGTGTAAGGACCCAAACCCGGAAAGCGGGCTCTTACCACCGTGAAGCACGGAGAAGCCCGACACGTGGACCAATCCGAACTCCACAAGGCTATTTTGATTTTTCAAACTTAAATCCCCAAAAATAAGATTTAAAATATTTATAAATTACAGCATAGCTGATAAGAACTAAATACATGGCACAATAAATAACGGAGAACATTTAAAACAGCGGAAGTCTTTTATAACAACACAATACAAACCAGTGAAACCATAACACACAAGCCCCAAGTATCTGAAAACAAAATCACAAGTCCAAACAATAAATATTCAACAATGTGCCAATAAAACCATACATGTGCAGATGCAATAGTCCCAGCAAGTAGTCCCGACACGCACACTGAACACAGCTACTGAGCACGATCTAGTCCTGGGAGGGAAAACAAAAACGAAGGGGGTGAGATTTTCGAGAATCTCAGTAGGGGACAATAAAGCGAACTTATCAAAGAAGAGGGACGACAAGGAACTTATCAAAGGAGACAACAACTTATCAGATGAGAGGAAACAACAAGGAACTTATTAGAACATTACTGAACTTGTAATTTCTCAAAACTTAAACTTTACTGTTTACTTTACAAAACATTACTTACTGGACCCAACATGTACTTTCTGTTTACTTTACAAAAACGTTTACTTACTGGCCTCGAAAATGTATTTTCGCTTTCAACAAAGAACTCAACAGAATCAATAGTAAAAACATGGGCGGACTGGAAATCACTTCCCGAGTAACCCCCGCTAAAGGGAAACCGGAAGCCCACTGGTAGGTTTTAGACATATACTTTGAAAACAATTACATACATAGCCCCTTCTACCAGTGTTGTCCGAGACTAGAGTGATTAATAAAACTTTATACGGAAAAGATCAACTAGTCCCTTTCAGATCATCCTGCAAAGCAGGGAACATACAGTAACCATACAGTAACCATACTCCAACCATACACCTCCCAACAGATGAGTGTCTCTCCGCTTACTCTCAGAGACCGAGCACTCACCACGTTTGGCCAAACGGAACACAAGTACGAGTAACATAAAAACTTACATACTTTACAAATCACAAACTGGTTTAACTTTCAATAACACTGAAATACCATACTTTACAATTAATACTCAATAATACGATATATTATCATATATCGTTACAAAAACCTTTGATTACAACCTTTTTATTACTTTACGGGCAATGATACGGAATCAGCCCAATTTACACAACAAATCAATCAAATGGACTTTGATTGATCACATGAAATTTTGGAGGTACATTATGATACATTACGGGTACATACGGAAAAGTCAAGGTAATTTGGACAATGGATCCATCGGATGGGCTCCGATGGATTACACAACAATTCAATGACCAAAGTACGGATTTAAAATCAAAGAATACTTAATATGAGACAAATACGGTAAAGACCCTACACTATAATACTTTACAGCTACCTACGGAAGAGAGCAATGAAATTTGAACAATGGACCAATCAGATGGGCTCCGATGGACATACAACGAATCAATCAAAACCAAGGTAAAACGGATTTTACAACAAGGAAATACTAATGATGAACCACATACGGTAAGGACCCTACCTTACAAGAACATACGGTAAAGGACAAGGTAACTTGGACATGGATCCATCGGATGGACTCCGATGGATTATACAACGATTCAATTTAAAACCAAGGTACGGATTTAAAGGTCAAGAAATACTTATGATTGAACACATACCGTAAAGACCCTACCTTACGGGCTGAAGAAGAGGAAACAATACTCTTGCCTTTGTCCTCAACACTCGCCCTTCCTAAGAACACAACATTACGGTTAGACTTAACATACAGATATTAACCTTCAAATGACTATAACTCAATAACGACACATCAAATGGAAAAACGGATCGCGCCATTGCGATCAGAATGTCGAAATTACCTAACGGGGAGGGTTTCACTTTTGGTCAACGGTCAAAGTCAACTTTAACGGGTCAACTTTAACGGTCAACGGGGTCAACGTTAGTCACCGTTAGTCAACAGGTCAACAGCGAACAGTGTCGGGTCGACGGGTCACGGGTCGGGTCAACGGGTCGCCGGTCAACGTGAACAGTGTCGCCGGTCAACTCTCGCCGGCGGTGGCCGGAAAACTCCAACTTCATCCATAACCGAAAATTTTTACATCAATACGAAGCTACAAACATCAGGAATATGAATCCGAAAACCAAACTTCAAGACTTACTTTAGATTGGCCGGAATCGACGATTTTCCGGTGAGAATTTCGAAACTTTCAGGCTCCGATCTGGCCGCGTTCGTGGTCCGATGAAGGTGAAACCGGCGGCAGATTGATCGTGATGACGAGAGGAACACAATGGTGCAAACAATTTGACGATCAGACGGTTGGATTTGATACTGCAGGTAATTGAAGATGTTGAATTGAGAGGAAAATGAAAATGAAAATGCAGGGGAGGGGGGAAAGACTGTCGGTTGGGTTTTTAACCCAGTGGGTGACGTGGCAAATTTTGCCACGTCAGCCCAAGTCTTACAATCTACCCCCCTTACAAAAATTTCGACCCCGAAATTTACGTACCATACTACTGGAAGAGATAGGGGTAACGTTCTCGCATAGACTCCTCAGTCTCCCAAGAGAGCTCTTCAGAACTACCACT
This sequence comes from Passiflora organensis, assembly GCA_019739055.1. Lineage (NCBI taxonomy): Eukaryota > Viridiplantae > Streptophyta > Magnoliopsida > Malpighiales > Passifloraceae > Passiflora > Passiflora organensis. The sequence continues at coordinate 44,018 of JAEPBF010000190.1, forward strand.
ACGCCAAGAAACTCGAACCATAGGGACTAAATGACTGCGAAGCTGCCTGATTGACTCGTCAACAATAGCCACTGGCTGAGCAGGAAACGACAAGTCACTGGCAACTTCTACTGGCGGTGCATCCAACACGTGTGACGGATCCCGTACATACTTCCGTAGCATAGAAACATGGAAGACATTATGGATCCTCTCCAAGGACGGTGGTAAAGCAAGACGGTATGCCACTGGCCCAATGCGCTCGGTGATCTCATACGGTCCAATAAAACGCGACGCTAACTTGCCTCGCTGTTGAAACCGAAGTACTCCTTTCCACGGTGCAACCTTCAGGAATACTTTGTCACCAACCTGAAACTCGAGGTCACGACGTCTGTTGTTTGCATAACTCCGTTGTCTGTCCTGAGCTATCTGCAAACGCTGTCTGATCAAAGTCAACTGCTCTGTCGCCTGATCTATCAACTCGGGACTGTCCAGACGTCTCTCACCTACCTCATCCCAACACAGGGGTGTACGACAACGTCTACCATACAAAGCCTCATACGGTGCCATACCGATACTGACCTGGAAACTGTTGTTGTAGGCGAATTCTGCCAACGGAAGGCATCTATCCCACGTAGTATGTCTATCGAGCGCACACGCTCGTAACATATCTTCCAACGTCTGTATTGTCCTCTCGGACTGACCATCTGTCTGGGGATGGAAAGCCGTACTGAAGTTCAGACGGGTAGTTACATTCGTGTGGCCTCAACTGTCGAGAGGCGTAGGCGACTACTTTCCCATCTTGCATAAGCACACACCCCAAACCATGCTTCGATGCATCACTATACACCACATACTCCTTACCGCTGACTGGTAAAGTAAGAACAGGAGCGGAAACCAATCTGGACTTCAACTCCTCAAAACTACTCTGGCACTTCTCGGACCACACAAACGGTTCGCCCTTGCGTGTCAACCGGGTCAACGGTCCTGCTAACCTCGAGAAATTCTCCACAAACCGTCTGTAATAACCGGCTAAACCCAGAAAACTTCGTATCTCAGGCACATTACGGGGAGGTTCCCATGATACAACAGCCTCAATCTTCTTGGGATCCACCAATACTCCTCTAGCCGACACAACATGTCCCAAGAAACTGACTTCTCGCAACCAGAACTCACACTTGGAGAACTTGGCGTATAACTGCCGAGCTCTAAGTATCTCCAATACCATCCTCAAATGCTCAGAATGCTCCTCCTCTGACTTTGAATAAATGAGGATGTCATCAATGAAGACAATTACGAACCGATCAAGATACTCCCGGAATACTCGGTTCATCAGATCCATGAAGACGGCTGGTGCATTCGTCAACCCGAAGGGCATGACCAGGAACTCGTAGTGTCCGTACCGAGACCTGAAAGCTGTCTTCGGAACATCCGACTCACGGACTCGCAACTGATGATAACCTGACCTCAAATCAATCTTTGAGAACACCGATGCTCCCTGAAGTTGGTCGAACAAATCATCTATACGGGGCAGTGGGTACTTGTTCTTCACGGTAACACGGTTCAACTGTCGGTAATCAATGCACAACCGTAGTGAACCATCCTTCTTCTTTACGAACAATACCGGCGCTCCCCACGGTGATACACTGGGTCTAATGAATCCACGATCCACTAAATCCTCCAACTGTGTCTTCAATTCCTTCATCTCTGCCGGAGCCATTCGGTACGGCGGAATGGATATCGGGTTTGTTCCGGGCATCAGCTCGATCCCGAACTCCACCTCTCTCTCCGGCGGTAACCCGACTACATCATCTGGGAATACATCGGGAAATTCACTAGCAATCGGAACCTGACTCAGCTCTAGTGACTCGGCTGAGGTGTCCCTGATATGTGCTAGGAATGCTGTACATCCCTTGCTGATCATCTTCTTTGCACTAAGCCACGAGATCATACAAGTAGGCACAATACGCCTATCTCCCTCGAAGCAGTACTCCGAACTATCGGGTAGAGTAAACCAAACTCGCTTGGTGAAACACTCCATTCGGGCACGATACCGGGCTAAGCAATCCATACCCAATATAACATCAAACTCCCGGATGTCAAGCGGAATCAAATCTGCCTCTAACACAACTGTACTCAACCTCAGAACACAACCTATATACACCTGACTGCATGTCAAAAGCTCACCTAATGGGGTCATAACCTCAATAGGTGGAGTCAACGGGGACAACGGGCAATCTGCACTAGTTGAAATTCTAGGACCGACAAAAGATCTATTTGCTCCTGGATCTAACAAAACTCGAGCAATAACAGAAAATACAGTAATAGTACCTGTCACCACATCGGGGCTAGCACAGGCCTCAGCATCAGTCAAAGCAAAGAGGCGGGTCTGTCTCATCTGTGCTGGCTGACTGGACTGCTGACCCTGTGTCTGACTACCAGAAGGTCTGCCTGGTGCTCTAGACGGTGGCCTGATAGAACTCTGAGAAGGTGTGCGACTGCCACTGGGTCTCGAAGCACTAAAGGACTGTGATCTCGGCTTCGGGCAGTCCCTCGCCATATGACCAAACTCAGAGCAGTTATAACACTGTCTGTTCTGTGGACACGGCGGAATGTGGCGTCTCTGACATCTGTCACACCATGGCAAAATTCTTCCTGTGCTCTGACTGGAAGCTATCGACTGTGACTGGACAGGTGTGTAACTATCGCCTCGTAAATGAGACGGCCTCGGAGGATACGGTCCAACTGAACGAGTCGGTCGACGATCAGATCTCGCACCGTGCCTGACTGGGCCTCTGCTAGGTGCGGGGTCACTGCGGGGCTGACTAGTCAACCTTTGACCTAAACTCTGACCCAAAACCATCTTCTCAGCATTTGCAGCAGCAAAAACTAACGCCTTGAGGTTGTCCACAGGGGTCGTACCCACGATCGTCCGGATGTCATGACGTAGACCGTCCTGGAAACGACGGGCTAACTGAACCTCTGTACAGTCCTCAATAGGTGCAAAACAGGACAACTCTCTCAGCTCCTTCTCGAACTCTAAAACAGTCCGAGTACCCTGCTCAATACGGTAAAACTCTGCCCTCTTGGAGTTCTGGTGGAACTCTGTGTAGAACCTGTCATGGAACAACTCAAGAAACTCAGCCCATGACGGTAACTGACCTCGGAACCTCAGACTCACAGACATCCACCAAGTCAAAGCTTCTCCCTTGAGCAGATAGGTGGCTATGGCAACCTTGTCCTCCTCGGACAATCGTACAACCATCGCTGCTCGGTCAAGCTCCACTAGCCACTGACGAGCCTCAGCTGGACCCTTTGTACCTGTAAAGTTGGTACATCCCAACTCTCGAACATCTTTCAGCAACCTCGTGAAACTGCGCTCCCTGGCATCACTCTGCAGAATCGGGGCCACAGGTTGCTGAACTGGAGCGATAGGTGCCTGAGGCGGGGCTGGTGTCGGAACAGACTGGGTCTGGGCTACTAACTGCTGTAAGGTAGCCAAAATCGCTGCTAAAGCTGGGTCTGAAGTCGGTACAGCTGGAGCAACAGGCGCTGCTGGAGCAACAGGCACGACTGGTGGAACCTGGTCACCCTGATCCTGACCTGGCCCATGAACTGACTCGTCAGTAGCATCCTGGCGGTCTCGTGCTGCTGTCGTACGTGTCCTAACCATACTGTACACATCAAACAAACAAGGACATTCTAGTTAGTCTAAAGACTAAAGGGGACAATTAATGCGATACAACGTTGGACTATGCACGTGCAGTGTAGTGAGTTGAAAATCATACTTTGAAAATATTATGAAAACACTTTCAAAACTTTGTTTGTAAAAACAAAAACCTGGGGCTCCGCTACCACTCCTGTAAGGACCCAAACCCGGAAAGCGGGCCCTTACCGCCGTGAAGCCCGGAGAAGCCCGACACGTGGACCAATCCGAACTCCACAAGGCTATTTTGACTTTTCAAACTTAAATCCCCAAAAATAAGATTTAAAATATTTACAAATTACAGCATAGCTGATAAGAACTAAATACATGGCACAATAAATAACGGAGAACATTTAAAACAGCGGAAGTCTTTTATAACAACACAATACAAACCAGTGAAACCATAACACACAAGCCCCAAGTATCTGAAAACAAAATCACAAGTCCAAACAATAAATATTCAACAATGTGCCAATAAAACCATACATGTGCAGATGCAATAGTCCCAGCGAGTAGTCCCGACACGCACACTGAACACAGCTACTGAGCACGATCTAGTCCTGGGAGGGAAAACAAACACGAAGAGGGTGAGATTTTCGAGAATCTCAGTAGGGGACAACAAAGCGGACTTATCAAAGAAGAGGGACGACAAGGAACTTATCAAAGGAGACAACAACTTATCAGATGAGAGGAAACAACAAGGAACTTATTAGAACATTACTGAACTTGTAATTTCTCAAAACTTAAACTTTACTGTTTACTTTACAAAACATTACTTACTGGACCCAACATGTACTTTCTGTTTACTTTACAAAAACGTTTACTTACTGGCCTCGAAAATGTATTTTCGCTTTCAACAAAGGACTCAACAGGGTCAATAGTAAAAACATGGGCGGACTGGAAATCACTTCCCGAGTAACCCCCGCTAAAGGGAAACCGGAAGCCCACTGGTAGGTTTTAGACATATACTTTGAAAACAAATACATACATAGCCCCTTCTACCAGTGTTGTCCGAGACTAGAGTGATTAATAAAACTTATACGGAAAAGATCAACTAGTCCCTTTCAGATCATCCTGCAAAGCAGGGAACATACAGTAACCATACAGTAACCATACTCCAACCATGCACCTCCCAACAGATGAGTGTCTCTCCGCTTACTCTCAGAGACCGAGCACTCACCACGTTTGGCCAAACGGAACACAAGTACGAGTAACATAAAAACTTACATACTTTACAAATCACAAACTGGTTTAACTTTCAATAACACTGAAATACCATACTTTACAATTAATACTCAATAATACGATATATTATCATATATCGTTACAAAAACCTTTGATTACAACCTTTTTATTACTTTACGGGCAATGATACGGAATCAGCCCAATTTACACAACAAATCAATCAAATGGACTTTGATTGATCATATGAAATTTTGGAGATATATTATGATACATTACGGGTACATACGGAAAAGTCAATGTAATTTGGACAATGGCTCCATCGGATGGGCTCCGATGGATTACACAACAATTCAATGACCAAAGTACGGATTTAAAATCAAAGGATACTTAATATGAGACAAATACGGTAAAGACCCTACATTATAATACTTTACAGCTACCTACGGAAGAGAGCAATGAAATTTGAACAATGGACCAATCAGATGGGCTCCGATGGACATACAACGAATCAATCAAAACCAAGGTACGGATTTAACAACAAGGAAATACTAATGATGAACCACATACGGTAAAGACCCTACCTTACAAGAACATACGGTAAAGGACAAGGTAACTTGGACATGGATCCATCGGATGGACTCCGATGGATTATACAACGATTCAATTTAAAACCAAGGTACGGATTTAAAGGTCAAGAAATACTTATGATTGAACACATACGGTAAAGACCCTACCTTACGGGCTGAAGAAGAGGAACGATACTCTTGCCTTTGTCCTCAACACTCGCCCTTCCTAAGAACACAACATTACGGTTAGACTCAACATACGAATATTAACCTTTAAATCACTATAACTCAATAACCACACATCAAATGGAAAAACGGATCGTGCCATTGCGATCAGAACGTCGAAATTACCTAACGGGGAGGGTTTCACTTTTGGTCAACGGTCAAAGTCAACTTTAACGGTCAACTTTAACGGTCAACGGGGTCAACGTTAGTCAACGTTAGTCACCGTTAGTCAACAGGTCAACAACGAACAGTGTCGGGCCGACGGGTCACGGGTTGGGTTAACGGGTCACGGGTCGGGTCAACGGGTCGCCGGTCAACGTGAACAGTGTCGCCGGTCAACTGTCGCCGGCGGTGGCCGGAAAACTCCAACTTCATCCAAAACCGAAAATTTTTACATCAATACGAAGCTACAAACATCAGGAATATGAATCCGAAAACCAAACTTCAAGACTTACTTTAGATTGGCCGGAATCGACGATTTTCCGGTGAGAATTTCGAAACTTTCAGGCTCTGATCCGGCCGCGTTCGTGGTCCGAAGAAGGTGAAACCGGCGGCAGATTGATCATGATGACGAGAGGAACACAATGGTGTAAACAATTTGACGATCAGACAGTTGGATTTGATACTCCAGGTAATTGAAGATGTTGAATTGAGAGGAAATGAAAATGAAAATACAGGGGAGGGGGGGGAAAGACTATCGGTTGGGTTTTTAACCCAGTGGGTGACGTGGCAAATTTTGCCACGTCAGCCCAAGTCTTACAATGGGTCTGATGAAGAACGACCTCTCAGCCCCGGAATGACAAGAGAAGAAGAGGAGAGCATGCACGCACGCTTGACCTGAAAAGGGGGTCCAGGATTGAGCAGAGGAAAATGAGAAATCGTGACAGGGAATGTGCGAATAGGGCTAGTTGGGTATCGAAGGTGCGAGAAACCAAAGGATGGAGGAATCAGAGGAACGCGTTCCTCATGACGCAAAAGAGGGAGGAGAACTTGCAGTGGCTGTATGTTGACTATCCAAGGAAAAGACAGACGCGAGATCGAGAAGGAAAACAGGTGCGAGATCGAGGGTCCAACAAGGAGAGCACGAAACGAAAAGCAAAACATGGAGAACAGCTCGCGATGTCCGGAACAGAGGAAGAACGCGAGCCGGAAATGGATGGAGAAGAACGAAGAAGAGACACTCATCCACCCACTTGACCTGGACGAAGCATAGAACTGAACAGGGGCAGTCAAGAGAAGGTAACAAGGCACGCGAGGAAACGAATCAACACAAAAAAAAAGAAACAAGAACTGGGGAACTCGCGCGCCTCACACGATGTACAACGCGAAAGAGGGAGAGGCCGGTGGTGTGAGCTGGGAGACCAGGGAGCAAAACAGGGTTCTCAAGGACGACAGTCGGGAGGGAAACCGAGAGAGGAACACTCGGTTTCAAGCCAGGGTATAGGAACGGAAATGACGAAGCCCCTTGTTAGGCTTCCGGAGTTGGTAGTGTAGGAAACGGCTGCGTCGGGAGAGCAGTATATACTAGGGTATATGACGATGAGAACTCTTCACGATTTTAATCGACGGAAGAAACAGGATTGAATGGTCAAGAAAAGAGAACCAGAGAAAAACGCAATCACAGATTGGGATTTCGCATCAAAAGATGCGCGATAGTACAACCACTATATACCTTCTAAAACAAAAAACGTAAAGAGGAGAATCAAAAGTAACAAACGATATAACAATGACGGGAAAGAATTAAACAAGAGATAAGACGAACAACAAGGATTAAGGGGAATACGAGAAACGCACAAGCAACGAGAACAAAGCGACAACCGATCAAACAGATGATACGTAGATTCCTACCTGATAATGGCGGCGATCTCCTTACTGTTACCGTGATACCCGGATCCGATTCTTGGTGGTGGTAGGTTGAAGAAGATGTGAAGAGAGGAGTGAGTAGGGAATAATGTTTTGTGTGTGTAAGGGTCACGGCTAGGGTTTTAAGGAGGAATTTACAGGATAGGATTTAGAATTGTTAACAGGCCCGAAAACTGCAATTGGGCTTCGGGTTAGGCCCATCGTACGTAAACAGATCCGGAACTTTAAATGGGCTTCGTATAAGGTCCACTAGATGTAAACAGGCCCGGAACGAGCCCGGGTCCAACAGGGGCAATATGGTAATTTTCTTACCATTCCGATTTCTATCCCGATTAATCCGATAATTGTACACGTGGACCGTTACGCGGTGATGACTAGATATATTATTGGGACGGGATTTCACATCCTCTCCTCCTTACAAAAATTTCGTCCTCGAAATTTACGTACCTTATTACCCGAACAGGTATGGATATTTCTCTCGCATCGACTCCTCGGTTTCCCACGATAACTCTTCGGAGCTACCATTGCACCAAAAGACTCGAACCATCGGAACTAGACGATTGCGAAGCTGCCTGATTGATTCGTCAACGATAGCCACTGGTCGAGCGGGAAATGACAAATTATTGGCAACCTCTACCGGCGGTGCCATTGGAACCGAGAGAACTGGGACATGCTATGATGACATTAGAGGAGTTTGCACTCTTGGTGTGAATGGAGGAAAAGGTGGAGCCGAAACCTTACGTAACGCACCCTTTCTCCGATCAAAATCAAACAAGATCATCTGATACAATCCAAACAAGTTTCGGTGAATAGATGACATTCTCGTAGCACTTGGGGTTATAGAGTTTAGCTTTATCCGAGGTGGCGTGGGACACACAGTCGAGGGAAAAGAAAAGGGGAAAGAAACTTTCAAGCACAAGGATTTCGCTGGGCAGAAAGGGAACACGCCTCACTCTATCGTACGAAAACAAAGAAAGAAGGAGGAAGTAAAAGCATGCCCGCTCGTCATGAAGGAAAGAAAAGAGGGCATCGGTTCGGGTTGGACAAATCCAGCAGGGACGAGTTCACTGTACCGAGAAACAGCTGAAGAAAAGGGTACGTCACACTCGGCTTAACAGGAAGAACAAAACAACAAGACAATATTGGAAGGCCAGTTGGGTCACGCAGGAGCAGGGGAAATCAAAGAAACGAAAAAGGGTGGGCACACAACACTCTCACGGTGATCACCGTTGCATACACGAACCCAGTAGAAAGCAATCTGGAAGCTCACGGCATCAGGAACTGAATTAAGAACAGGGAACACAAGTCCCGGTGGAGGGCAGCTCGCGGCTCCGGGAATTTGCAGGAAGAGCAGAGAGCACCAATTCGGTGGAAGGCAGCTAAGATGAAAGACAAAGTGAGTAAAGATTTCACGAATAGGGCAACCAAGCCTCGTACCCATAAGAAATATGGCAATCGTGAATGGATTCTCAAGTTTTGATCCAGTACACATAAGAATATCTTCCACAACATCCTGTAATTCTTCTACTAGTCCAAACACATGTCGTGTTACTATGCTGAGCTTCAAATCTGTTCTCTTAACATTATTGCTCAACTTGCTACTCAGTAATACTTCCTATCGACAGAATAGATATAATTCAAACTAGAGAGTATGGGACGAAAAATGAAAATTTAAAACAGGAATGATAAGAATAAGAAGCAAGTCAACAGGGAAGGAGGAGCACAGATCTGGTTTGCCCAAATCTGGTGAAGACCATACTCACAGCACTCGGAAAGAGATGAAGAAGGGAGCACGGGTCTGATTTCTTAAAGCTGAAACTAGGCACTCAAGATATTGGCTATACATGACGCATGTCATCTCAAGCATTAGAACATTAATTTTTATTATTATTATTATTTTTTTTAAAATAAATAAACGACTAAACAATAAAACAAAAGAGAGAATAACAAACGTAGGAACAATAGTGGGTTACGCACTTCTTTTATTAAGTAAATATATAAATAAACCATAAAACAAAAAAGGAGAGTATCAACTCTCTTTTTGCGCAGCCATAAGAGTGCAAAAGAAAGAATGAAAGTAAAAGTCAACAATGGCTGCACTTATGACAAGATGCATATGTGGAGCATAAGAGGAATGAAAGGAAAAGTCAACAATAGCTGCACTTGTGGCAAGATGAATACGTGGAGCATGTAGCAATAAAACCAAAGAAGAAACATAGGGTATGGACTGCGCTGATGGCAATTGATGAGACGATTTCACAGTGTAGCAGCCCCAAAGCCGCGTGGAAGGAGACAACTATGTCGAAAAGAAAAAGAAGAATTTGACACAGTGCTATGGCAGAATAAGACAGAGAAATGACTTTAATTCGCTGGAATCAACCTAGTAGGAAGCCAACACCATAAAGACAAAAACGTAAATTTCGGCATCAAAGATTCACAATCCATTACACGAAAGAACTAAGAGGGGAGCCAAGGATTGACAATAAGATGGAAATTGAAGGAGACAAAGGAGACAACAGTATAAACAAAAGAACGAAACGGTTGCCGATCAAACAGATGAGGCGTAGTCTCCTACCTGGCGTGCAGATGAACTGGTGGCAATTCTTTTGCCCTTATCGCAATACCCAGATTCAGATCCACCTGAATCGAATCAATAACAGACAAACAATCACAACTCAATCTACATACGGGAAAGAAACAAAACTCTTACCGTACCATACCCTCACCGATCTTAGATTAACTGACAATCTGGTAGTGGAACAAGGAAAGGCTAGAGGCGGCAAATTGCAAAGAATAGAGAGCGAACAGTTATTAGGTTTCTGTCGGAGGCGTATACAGTGCTGGTGTTTAGGGTAACTAATAGGCTTAAAAGGGTACGTATTAGGCTTAGGGTAACAAACGGGCCCGGGAACAAAACACAGGTACTTAGAAGGCCCTAAAGGGAAGTAAACAAGCCCGGGTCCACTAGGGGCAAAACGGTAATTTTTCTATTATCTCGGTTTCCGTCCCGGTCAACACGTCAAACATACACGTGGACCACTAATACGACGCTGACTGTACACACGACTAGGACGGGGTTTCACATCCTCCCCTCTTTACAAAAATTTCATCCTCGAAATTTACATGCCGCTCACCTAACAGAGTGACAACGAACGATCTGCACTAATTGAAATGCTGGGTTTGCTGATCCACCTATACATCTGTACTAATTTACCGCCGTGAAACCCGAAGAAGCCCAATACCTGGACCAATCCGAACTCCACAAGACTATTTTGACTTTTCAAACGTAAATCCCCAAAAATAAAATTTAAAATATTTATAAATTACAGCGTGGCTGATAAGAACTAAATACATGGCATAATAAGTAACGGAGTAACATTCAAAACAGCGGAAGTCTTATTTCAATAACACAATACAAAACAAGTGAAACCATAACTCACAAGCCCCAAGTATCTGAAAACAAAATCACAAGTCCAAACAATAAATATTCAACAATGTGCCAATAAAACCATACATGTGCAGATGCAATAGTCCCAGCGAGTAGTCCCAACGCTCACACTGAAAACAGCTACTGACCACGATCTAGTCCTGGGAGGGAAAAACAAACACGAAGGGGGTGAGATTTTCGAGAATCTCAGTAGGGGACAACAAAGTGAACTTATCAAAGAAGAGGGACAACAAGGAACTTATTAGAACATTACTGAACTTGTAATTTCTCAAAACTTAAACTTTACTGTTTACTTTACAAAACATTACTTACTGGACCCAACATGTACTTTCTGTTTACTTTACAAAACGTTTACTTACTGGCCTCGAAAATGTACTTTCGCTTTCAACAAAGAACTCAACAGGGTCAATAGTAAAAACATGGGCGGACTGGAAATCACTTCCCGAGTAACCCCCGCTAAAGGGAAACCGGAAGCCCACTGGTAGGTTTTATACATATATTTTTAAAACAATTACATACATAGCCCCTTCTACCAGTGTTGTCCGAGACTAGATTGATTAATAAAACTTTATACGAAAAAGATCAACTAGTCCCTTTCAGATCATCCTGCGAAGCAGGGAACATACAGTAACCATACTCCAACCATACGCCTCCCAACAGATGAGTGTCTCTCCGCTTACTCTCAGAGACCGAGCACTCACCACGTTTGGCCAAACGGAACACAAGTACGAGTAACATGAAAACTTACATACTTTACAAAACAAAAACTGGTTTAACTTTCAATAACACTGAAATACCATACTTTACAATTAAAACTCAACAGTACGATATATTATCATATACCGTTACAGAAACCTTTGATTATAATCTTTTTCTTACTTTACGAGCAATGATACGGAATCAGCCCAATTTACACAACAAATCAATCAAATGGACTTTGATTGATCACATGAAATTTTGGAGATACATTATGATACATTACGGGTACATACGGAAAAGTCAATGTAATTTGGACAATGGATCCATCGGATGGACTCCGATGGATTACACAACAATTCAATGATCAAAGTAAGGATTTAAAATCAGAGAATACTTAATATGAGACAAATACGGTAAAGACCTTACATTATGATACTTTATAGCTACCTATGGAAGAGAACAATGAAATTTGGAACAATGGACCAATCGGATGGGCTCCGATGGACTATACAACGAATCAATCAAAACCAAGGTAAAACAGATTTTACAACAAGGAAATACTAATGATGAACCACATACGGTAAGGACCCTACCTTACGGGCTGAAGAAGAGGAAACGATACTCTTGCCTTTGTCCTCAACACTCGCTCTTCCTAAGAACACAACATTACGGTTAGACTCAACATACGGATATTAACTTTCAAATGACTATAACTCAATAACGACACATCAAATGGAAAAACGGATCGCGCCATTGCGATCAGAACGTCGAAATTACCTAACGGGGAGGTTTTCACTTTTTGGTCAAAGTCAACGGGTCAACGGTCAACGATCGTCGGCGGTGGCCGGAAAACTCCAACTTCATCCAAAATCGAAAATTTTTACATCAACATGAAGCTACAAACATCAGGATTATGAATCCGAAAACCAAACTTTAAAACTCACCTCAGATTGGCCAGAATCGACGATTTTCTGGTGAGAATTTCGAAACTTCTGAGCTCCGATCCGGGCCCGTCCGGTGTCCGATGAAGGTGAAACCAGTGGCAGATTGATCGTGACGATGAGAGGAACACAATGGTGTAAACGGTTTTGACGATCAGACGGTTGGATTTTGATACCGAAGGTGAAGAAGTTGATGGTGAATGAGAGGAAATAAAAATGCAAATAACGGCAGCATGGGGGAAAAGAAAAATTGTCAGCATAATTTCCTATTTATTATGTGGGTGACGTGGCAAAATTTGCCACGTCACCAGAGATCTCACAGTTATACTACACACTTTGTGGACTTCATCCCAGATTCTTGCTCTGCCCAACACCTTTGTGACCTTCCCCGCCAAACGGAGTGCTCGTGGAACAAAGTTTGGTTTCATCCATTTTCTCAAATGCCTCTCGGAATCTTCCAGGCTCAAAAACTTATCTAATTTTGCCCCAGAACATGGAAAGCTCTCCTTCAGTCTTGCTAAATACGACTCTTCCAACAAGCCTCGACCTCTCTCCTCCGGCACTTTACCCTTGCAACATGCACCCTCATAGCCTAGCATAAGCCCTCTCTCTCCTGGTTTTGTTGATGGTCGCTCTTTTAAACAAGCTCTGTGTGATTCGCATGCTCAACTCTCTGTTAAGTCTGCCCAGTACAACCTATCCTGGCTTCTCAGTAGCGCTGTTGCCTTGAAGAAACCTTATTTGTTTCCATCTGACCTGTTTCCAGAGGGTATGATCTCCACTCCTTTTGGAGAGGATCTTATTCTCATCTCCATCGCTTCCCCGGTTATTATGCGTGATGAGATATCCAAATTCGAGGAGAAGGGTTGTGAGTTTTTCTTCTCTCTTCGTCCATGGAATGCCTGATGATATAGGTACTGTTTGATTATGTTGGGTATATTTTTATGGGATTCCTCTTATGTCTGGCTTTTTTGCTATTGCTGCTCGGTTCGGCTCCCTCATCAGAGTGCATGAAGACACATTGTTTCATCACCGTCTTGATGAAGCCAAAATCTCATGCTCTAGAACCATCGAGATGCTATCGACGACAAGCTGTTTATAAAAGTAGACGACAGACCTTTCGAGATCTTTTGTTTGGAAATTAAGGGGAAACTCTTTTTTTCGCACATGAAAAGCAGGAAGATTTCAATTCTCCTCACAGATCCGTTGCTTCTTCCTCTGAACTTGTGCATCTTGCATCTGACACAACATGCTCTAAGACTAGTGAGGATAAGACATAACTTTTATTCCTATCAAACCATCATGTCTACCAAGTCCAAAAGGGGTGATGACAGAGCCTACCTCGGACTCTAAGGCCCTGTTTGGTTTATGGTGGATATGTAGTTTGATATGTAATTGGAGTGGCCCAAAGTCCAAACCCAACAGTGATTGGAGTTGATTGCTATATCACATGTTTGGGCTAACTGTTGAAGTCTGATTTGTCCACAGTCTTAATGTCCATTTGATGGTCGCAATTACATTTATCTCCCCCAAAGTGAGATGCATCGGGCGGGATAAGTTGGCCCAAATTTCGTTTCCCGCTTTGTGTCGCGATGATGCCACGTCGACTGTTGGCACGGATCGACCTGCAGATATTGACAGCTGTATACTTTGTACTGATGTTCTCTGTTTTGCCCCTGTGCCCTGTAAAAGCAACAAACCATCCCTTCGCGAAAATCGCCCCTGTTCTCTGTCTTACCATTATTCGCGAAATTTGTCTGTGCCCTATTCCCTACTCCATTTCTTGTCGACACAGCTCCTTCTCACACTGTCCAAACCCAGCCATGGTGTCCATTTCGTCGTCGTCTTCCGCTAGCGGTAAGATATGCTTCCGTTGATGTCTCATGTTTTTATTCTTTCTATGCTCGTACTGTGTAAGGCCTGTCTATTTACGATTAACGCCGACATCTTTTTTGTGTAGTTGGAGATCTCAATCTGTCACCCACTCCTTCTCCGACTTCCCCGTTCAATTCATCACCCATGACTTCACCCACCCCTTCACCGGAGCGTCCTGTTTTGCCCTCAGCCACGCCCTCCCCCGTGCCATCACCGATGGACTATGGTAAGCTGATTTGGGTTGTCGGTGAATCATGTTAATGATTTGTGTCTACTACTGAATTGCTTCACATGCCTTTTCTGTCATTGTTACAATCTTATGTGAACATACTTCATTGGGCTACTGTTAGTATACTTTATTTTGCTATGTAACCTTCTACAGATAATCCCATGCCTGAGGGGATACCCATCAATATTACCCCACATCCCAGTAGGAGTAAACGTAGCTGGTCGGACAAGATGCTAATACAGATATTGCTGGAGCTAACTGCAACCGGTAGATACAGAGCAGACAGGGGTTTCAAACCGGGATTGTACACTGCAGTCGAGCGGGATTGTACCCATCAATAAGCAGCCCCATCAATAGCCACCACAATCCGGGATTCGGGCTGAACCCCACATCTATTCCCGCATGAAGACTTTGAAGACTCACTTCGGAATAGTCCATGACATGTTGTATGTCAACACCAGTGGATTCGGCTGGGATCCAGTGTTGAAGTGTGTGACGGCCGAGGATGATGTCTGGACTTCATATCTGCAGGTATAGTAAGCTCTATATTTGATGGTTGGTTGTTATTAACGGTTATGGTGTAATGCTGACACGTCACGGCTTGTTATCATGTATGATAGACACACAAGTCGGCTGCGCAATTCCGGGGAAAAACTTTCAAATTTTATGATGAATTGGCTCTCATCTTCGGCTTAGATCGGGCAAATGGAAGTGGGGCGATTGACCATGGGAACGCTGGTACACATGGCGGTGGGGACCCAACAGCAGATGAAGTGTTGCATATATCGTCAGGTGATTCTTCGGCGGATGACAGCTCACGGGAGGGCCAGAGGCTTGGAAAGAAACGGAAGGTGAACCGGGAAGAGGAATTCATAGGCGTCGTGAAGGAGAACACCCGGCTTATTGTGGCGGCTATTGATGGGGCTGCTTCGAAATTGGCCTCAGCCATTATGAGGTCTGACATCCAAACCAAGAGGACTCTATTATGGGAAAAACTGAATGAGATTGAACACTTCACACCTCAGGAGCGGATTAATGCTCATCGCACCATCGGTTGTGACCGTGAGCTACTAGACTGCTTCTTTGCAGTGGATGACCGTTGGCTTGAGGTATGGGTGAAAGGGGTGTTGGATTAGAGACTGTACGTATTGCTTGATGGTAGCTAGTATTTTGTTTTCCCCTTTAGAAAGGGGTAATACCCATTTTTTTGTTTTTTGGACAGTGGGTTATTTCATGCGCATATTTAGCATGACTTGTATGGATGTATTAGCTTTGCTTTTGTATATGGTAGGATTATTTGACAGCTTGCTAATATTAGAAGTTAGTAAGATGGATACCCAAAGCATGTATATGGGTATGTTGTCCACCCAAAGTAAGCTGTACACCATGTAATCGGATATGTTCAGTACAATTTTAGATTAACATATTAGATATTGAAATATCTGCATTTGTTCCCCTGAAACATCAATGGGAATCCGTTTTGCAGATCAATGGGAGAAACCTATGATGTTAGATGCTCCTGTGTCTGGAGGTGTTCTTGCTGCAGAAGCCGGCACCCTTACTTTTATAGTATGTTTTTACCACTGACCTCCGAAGATGATTTGGTTCATACTTTTTCTCTGGTTATTAACATTATTTAAGATTGTCACAACGCTTAGTATCCCTATAATAAAGGATTTATCTGTTGACAGAATACATTTACCTTTTTTCTTATTTTTAAAAAGTGCTTGAACTAGGATGATTCTTGTAGATATGGGCATCGAGGCTAGTCTAATGAGCTTATTCTGTTTCTTATTTCTCTTATTAGCCCTGAGGAGTTAAAGTGACTGAAAGGATTGAAGTTATATTTGTTAAAAACAGTTATAGTGTTTCAATGGATCCATTTCTACCCTCTATCTTTTTTACTGTTAATTTGCTTCTCTTGTAGAGCTGTAGGTGAATTGATTTGATCGGTAAATGATTGATCTGTACATAGTATATTTCTGTACCTCAACCTAGTTGCATATCACAGCTCTTATAAAAGTACAGTGAAAAGATGATACATCCCCTGTTTTTTTCTTGATTGTTTGTCTGTACCTCAAGTTAAAGTCTTTGTATATAGTGGCATTCAAAACCAAACTCCACACCAATCATCTAATCTCAAAGGCCAGACCAATCTATCATCCTACAGAATCTAAAGAACACGATGTTCTATCTCATGTTTATATCACAGCTTACTAAGCTCAGTAAAAACACAATTTTCATCTGCTTATGGGTATATCTTTTCTTAGCCCGCGAAATCTTTATCTTCTTAAATGCATTTATAGATATCTACTTCAATATTTTGTCCTGAACTGGATCTGCTAATCAAATAATTGGTAATGTAATAGTACAAGCTCATTATTACATCTTATGGATGATACCATATTCATCTCCATGTTTTTTCATGCAAGAAAAAGACAATGTGCACGGAACCTGTTAAAATTTTTATTCTTGAAGTTGTATATAACTTTTGATTTATGCCCATTTCACCAAGGATATGGATAGGGTGGCCTGAAAGGAAAGGATCATGTACCTGCTGAAGATTATAGTTTAGCTTACTTCACTATGTTAAATCACAAACTTATTGATGGATATAAACATTTAGCATGGTATGAGCTATGGTGCGTGGAGGAAATAGTTTCTTCTATGAGGCAAAGAAAATATTGGTGGGATCCAAGGAATGAAGCTTGTTCAATTAGGGAATTCATTTCGTTTTGGTTTCAGCTTTAGATTCTTTTTTGTTACATTTGTTTTGCCATGTAGGTTGGAGGCTCTGAGGATGCTTATCTTGCTGCCAGGCCACTCTTTCTATCCATGGGAAAAAATGCAATTTATTGTGGAGGAGCAGGAACAGGTTCGGTAAGTTCTCATGCATCAACACATACTAACAAGGAAGTTTTTAAAATTTCTCACTTTGGGTTGTATCCGATAAAGCATGTAATATTGAGGAGTTGAAATTCTACTTACTACTGAACATACTTTAGGCTTAGGTATTTAGACCATTCTAGATTTCCAATCCACATTGAAACATATAGCTTAGAAGTGGAGATTGCATATCTAATTCTCTGGTCAAATTCATTTTGAACATCTGATACATTTGGTGAAAATTATCCTTTTAGGCAGCAAGATCTGCAACAACTTGGCATTGACTGTGAGCATGCTTGGGGTATCAGAAGCCCTTGCTCTTGGTCAGTCACTTGGTGTTTCTGCCAGTAATCTAACAAAGATTTTCAATGTTTCAACCGCTCGGTGTTGGAGTAGGTATTTCTCACTTCTCTAGTGTATCATTTGTAATGGAGATTTGAGAGTTCCTTTTTCAACCAACGCTACAAATGAACTGGCTTCTTCACATGAAAAAAAATAAAAATTCTTTAGAATTAAACACATGTGCTTCTTAAGGCAGTGTCAATTCTTCATTTGAGCTTACATTTTTATCGGCAACTAGAGGAGATTTATTGTTAAATGCCAACTGTAAGGAATAAAGCTTTAGTGGGAGAACTTTTGATGTCATATTAACATCCGTTCATGGAAACTCTTAAAGGAATAATTTGATTCCCAAAACTTTCACCGAGTTGCTATTAAAGTTTTTAATTTTTATATGTAGATTCATATGTTGGTGCTGATTTGTTGGCTAGGTCCTTTTGCATATAAAACATTCCGTGAATATTACATATGGTACTTAAATTATTATAATTGGTATTATAATAAAAAGTGCTTTACCGAAAACCTAAAGGAATGCATGTTACACATTACTTGTCAAATATATGAAGCATTACAGGAACAGTGAAATACAAATAAGATTTTTACATGTCTGACTTGTACATATAAAATATGATGGCAACCAATATAAGTAACACAAGATTAGCCACATACATATGCCATTTAACCATTTGTATTTCTTTCCTAACGCAACTAAGCTCTAACTTAAGATTGTCTGTATCAGAAGGTGTCACATTCGCAGTGGCACACCTATTTATTGAGCTGCTACACCTTTGACATAGTACATTTCCTTCGTCTACTTCATGCGCCCATTTGAAGTAGTTGCATCCACCACCACTCCTTGTGTAATATGGACACGCAAAGAATTTTTTGCCACAATTTCGGCTAGTGCGAGCTGTGCGTAATTGAGCTTCAACCCCGCAGTGACAAAGTTGAATAAGGACACCCTCAAGCGTATGAGTCGCACTACTATCATGAGCCACTTCCATATGCCTCTTCAGACCGCAGCCAGAACTGCTACTAATGCCATCCATACCTGTGACCCTGAAACGAAAGTGGTCATTAGTGATGAGTCAAATATGAAGCACATACTACTCTTGCACACATGCAGCAAATATAATGGCGTATACAAAGCAAATGACGAAAGTAATCCAAACCATTCCAAACAACACATACGAAGTCATGATGTGACAAATTTTGATGGTGTGCACAAAGAAGAACCAATGCATAGGCAATAATCATATTCTGATAATTAACTGAATATTGCGTCATTAACAAATAAAATTAACTTAGAATGCCACACCAACCAACTAGGATATAGCAACTTCATGCTGACGGTCCGGATCCCATCATATCAGCGTACATAAGTTCTGCCAATTCATCTCGGAACTCATTCCACTGTGGTGTTGAGTCGATTGTGGCTATCGTAGGTGTCTCTTCAATATTTTCCATATCTATAGAACCTTCATTCCCCGATGACTCATTCATCGTAGACTTTATCAAATTGTGCAAGAGACAACATGCAAGTATAATCTTCGTTTGAATGTCTATCGGATAAAAACTGGGGCTACGTAAAATTGCCCACCGAGCCTTCAACTGGCCAAAACAACGCTCAATCACATTCCGAGCTGATGCGTGACGGTAATTGAATATCTCCCGTGGAGTTTTCGGCATCTGTCCACCACGCCATTCCTGAAGATGGTAGCGTTCTCCTCGGTAAGGTGCAAGAAAGCCTGGAGCATTTGCGAATCCCGCGTCTACCAAATAATACTTTCCTGTCATAAATTCTCACAATGAGTACGATGCTTCGATGGGAGAGTGCCACATGCATATGAATTACGTAATTGAACAATCCAAATTATTAAATGTGAGTATACCTGACGGTACTTTTAGGCCCGCCGGCCTACTGAGTGCATCCCGTAAAATTCTGCTATCAGCAGCGGACCCCTCCCAGCCGGCAAGAACATATGTAAACTTCTCATCCCATGAATATGCTGCTAATACATTCTGAGCTATATCTCCTTTTCGAGTTCTATATCGGGTTCTGTCTGTGCTCGGAACAGTGACTTTAATGTAAGTTCCATCGATTGCTCCGACACAATTCTGTTCAACATGCATTACCTAAGTAAGTGATGTACTATTCATGTATGTCGAACATAAATGGAAAAAATTTATGTGATATAACTGACCTTAAAGTTCTTCAAACGTTGAGTCGCACAGCTGACATCAATTTCATAGGGCTTCTCTAACAAAACCGAATGCAATCTCAAGACGGCGCTCAATACACGTCTGAAATGCCTACTAATGGTTTCTCCCGATCTCCGGAATTTAAACTTAACGACTATACTTTTGACATGGTGTGCTAAGATATGAAAAAACATTGCAATTTGTTCATCAATTTCCATATGTTGTGTGTCTTGTAGACCACCATCTCTTCGGACTAGCTTACACAAGGTTCGAAAGGTGCACCTATCCATTCGAAGTTGCTCTATACAAATTGCATCGTTTCGATATACTAACTCATGCATATGTAGACTACGGAATGACATCTTGTGTAACGACCGAACTACGTGAGGACTGTCTAAAAAGTATTTTCCGAATATGAACAATTGTGAATCTAGAGACTGCAAAGCTAATTGGACACAATTTAACCAGAAATTATTGATGAGGATGATGTCATTTTTGTCGTCTTCCTCCATCTTATTCATATCCCTCTGAGTCGACATTCCCTAAAATACAGTCAAACAAGAAAGGACAAGTGCTATCTCAATACAGTGTAAATGAGATATGTGCCAACATAATATACCCCTAATAACAGCTTAATATATGTATCTATGAACACACTTATCCTACAGATCTTCTAAACATAAAGAGTAATTGTATGTTTTTTCATATGCAGCGTATGATGTATGGGTGCGATTGCAGACATTATCTCATACAATGAAATAAATTTGACAATGAAATTAAGTCGCATACAATGAAATTAATTTGACAAAAACAAATCCCCACAAAGGAAGGGAAACATGTTATATCAGAATCAGTAAACCTGGAGGCTATTGAGGGGGTTACAAGAACATACTTTGAGTGGGATGTGATATGCTCGGCCGCCCCAACTCTGTAAAACGGTAACAAACAACATTAGACTTGCAGCATATCAATATAGTGGGTTATGCGCATAGGTTAATTCCGACACACCCAACTTACTTTTTTGCTTTCAAGACTGCACCTTCATCCTATTTGCCGCTAGCAAAACTGATATTAGAATAGGGGAAATCACACATCTACTATTGTATATCTAGTTATCGGAGGTTTGATATAAAAAAAATTGACTAACCTTGAACATGGGCTTGCTTGGAGTCTGCAACTCTTCAACTCCTGAGGCCTTGGATCGGTTTTATTGAAATCGATAGTATGGCTTTGCTCGGAGAAGAACACGAGGAGAATAGGCAAGTGCAAGCGCTGCAAAAATGGTTGCGGTTGGTTGTGCTTGTCTCTAGGGCAATTATAAAGTAATTGCCAAAATGGGTATTAAAGTCAATTGACAAAATTTTTAAAACGGGGTATTAAAGTAATTATGCCACAGAGTTTTTCAAAGTCGCCTGCGCCCATTTCCCAGAGAGTTTTGATGTCGGAATCAATATATAAATAAAGGTGTTTACCAAACTCTGGATATGGAGTTAAACGCGCACAATCGGAAACCAACACGACTGTTTCCGACATAACAAACGGGGCCTAAGGCTAGACCTTTTATGTCTGGCCCTTCACGGATCGCTCCTAGACCTTTGCCCAGCTCTTAGCCTCTCCTAGCTTCTCTCGATGGGTTGCCTTTGGGCCTTGATGTTCCTTCTTTCGTACTTGGAAACCCTTTGGATCTTGAGGTCCCGCCTCCACTTCTCTTTTCTTCTATTGGACCTGTTAAATCTATTAAGGCGGGCCCATCCATCTCTCCAAGGCCTCTCTCTAATTATCCTTTTGGGTTTTCTCCCCATGCCTCACTCCCTTCTAGCTCGTTTGTCACCTTATAGGTACCACGCAGTTAATATTCATAACCACTTGCCTAAGGGAAAGCGCTTCAATATAATCAAAGGTGGTGGAGAGATTTTCAGATACCGGAAGCAAGGATACTTTTGAAATGATTTCGAGGGTTAATCGTCGGATTTGCAAAGATGCTCAATCTCAACCGCCCTCTTCCTTACTTGTCACTTCCTGTTCACCGTATGAGAATTTGAATTTTTAAGGATAGTAATTTAGAAAAATGACGAATGTGAATGATAGTTAAATGAATTTAATATCCTTTAACACAGTATCAAACCAACCTATACGTGTCTTACAGTCATTTTGAGGTTATCGATGATATCATATAGAATTTAAACATCTTAGATAGGGTTGAATTTGAGTAAATTTGGGTAGGAATTATTTTGGAATTTTCAAAATTTAATACTATATTTTTTTTTAGAGTTTATAAAATTATTTTAAATTCTATATTTTCGAAAATTAGAAATTCAGCATTATATGGATAAAGAGAGCATGTAGAAATTTTTTGAGTATTTTTTTGTTATTGTTAATGACTTTTACAAGTTATATTATTTTTTAATAAATATATCTTATTTCATTATTTTAATATTTTATTTTTGAATTAGTAAATTTGGGGTTAAACATCGGGATGGGGGCTCCATTGCCCCATCCGTTGCTTCGCCGACTAGCCAAATAGAAATTGAGGTTTAGCCCGATTTTAGGCATTTTTTATTCGGAAGCCAAAACCTCGATTTTAGGCCGAGGTGAGGTGAGATTGGCGTAGGCAAGTCGATCAAAAGGGTTTCGTGTGAGATTGGAGCACGAATTAGCTTCTTTCTAGTGAGTTTTCCATCTGAAAATCAAATCTTCATTTTTAGTCTAAACTAGAGATTTTTGTGTGTGTTTTGTGTGATTTTGGTTGGGGTTTGTTGCAGATGGAAGGGTGGAAGTTTTCGGATGCCTTGGGAGACAATTCACCAGCTAGGGCTTCGACCTTCGGACAAAGTCCAGAGGTTGAAGATGAACTCGTCGTCTGCTGGCCATCTAGATGACAGGTCTTCCATAGCAGGGTCATCTGCTGGCCATCTGGATGACAGGTCTTGTCACAACCCGGTCCCCGGACCCTCGGCCCAGCGGCCGACGTGTATATGTGCGTGATGGATCACAACTGCAATGCTCAGTTGGACTTTTAACCACAGGGTCCAAAATATGCATCTTGTTACAAATGATTCATTCACACAACACATATAAGCCCAAGACCTCCCCCGCTCCTTTCCGATGTGGGATTGAGTAACCTGACCCCCCTTACGGCTGGGTCTCACAGGTCTTCCATAGTAGGTTAGCACGACTAGTCATTCGGGTTGAGCTCAACCGACATGTCGTTGGTCTAGGAAGGTCAAATACGGTTTAGCTCAAACCAAATCGAGTCAGATCAGGTTCAGTCAAACAGGGTTGAGTCAAACCAGGTTGAACCGACCAAGAAGAATGAGGTTGTGACATGTGGCAATGTCTAGAGATGACACGTGTTTGTTGATTTTCTAATTTAATCGATTTTCCAAAAAGTTTGAAAATAAAAAAAAAATAAGAAAAATAGATAGAAAATGAAAAATTTACTGAAAATAGAGAAAAATATAAGGAATCCAATGATGTATAGTTTGCTTGATTTTAATTTGATTTAAGAGGTACTAAAATTAAGAGAAGTTGATAGAAATTCTGAAAATATCAGAAAAAATCCTAAAAAAATTCGTCTAGGTTAATCGAGTCTCTTTTGGACCGAGTAAGGGTTTGTGTAATTTCAGTTTTTAGTTATTACCTTATAGATTAAGGAATTAAGTAAATATATTGATCATGACCTGTATAGGTGTTGAGACTCGTGCACTAGACTCTGGAGCAGGACCCAATCGAGTGCTGCCAGAATAAGGTAAATGGACTAAACTTAATATTTCCGTAAACTATTTATGTTTCGTACAGCATTCTTCATGCTAAATGTTTGATATGTCATAAACATACTTGTTATTGACGGGAACTTTCCTTCATCATGGCATTTCGTTGAAACCAATGATTTCTTTGCTTTGTTTCGTATGAATGTGAAATCTTGTAAGATTCTAATTATTGTGTAAATAATCCTATGGTGGATACGGTCTTAAAGACCTTGCTATATGCAAACTCCGGAGGATTTCGGCTCTCTCGAGTATGGTGATGAATTTCGTATGCATTTGATGAGAGAGATGAACTAATATCTAACATGATATGTATTACTGGTAGCACTAACCAGAGTGTGAGAATGAGAGAATTTACCAGCATGAGTTTGGGGATCAAGCTTGTGGAGTCACCACCACTGCTCCCTCGACAACGTCAGTGTGTCATAAATTCCTTTCCAAAGACAAACCACTGACGAACTTCCTTGACACCACGACGGTGGGTTCGATTGAAGTAAATTCTCCTTGCCAACAACATAATCCACCACTAACATGTTATTTCAATCCCATTAAATATGAAAATAACTAATCAATATTGTGTGAGATATGTTGTGAACGCCTATTGCTATTAATTAAGTGAATGAGATTCTATGTGTTGTGTATAGTGATATTTCCTTCTCTTTTATTTTTCCTATTGTGAAAGGTCTGAATTGTCTAAGTAAGAATTCCAATGAATTATAAGCAGTCACAATAAACTTACTCACTCACCTTAAATCATAAGAATGAAAATTCAGGGTCCAATCACCTGGTTTACCATGCTAGGTTTACTCAAGGTATTTGAGGTGGGGGCTAGACCGTGGAGACATTATGAAAAGAACTACGAGCATTCTAATGCTTTAGGTAGATAAATAATCAAGGACTTTACCCTATATAGGTGACTTGCTTCATGTGCATATTGTGTGTGTGTTTTGTATACTAAAGATTTTGGGGGCTATGGGATCACAGGTAGTGAAATAAATAAAAGTTTTGTACTTCCATAACATATGATTTCGTACAAACTTCGCATATGATTCTAATGCATATACTCAATATCGCCATGCAAAATTTCATATACGTAAAAGTTTTTATCGTATTTCATAATTACACAGTGGGAAACAAAATACAATCATATAGCTTTGTATAGTGTTCATATTTTTCATTCAGGGGGCACTAGTGGCAGCTACTAATAATATACAGCTGGGAGAGACATTGAGTCACCATGGGGTATGGGGCGTGAAAATCTCCATCGGTGATTCCTTTAGAAACTAATGCAATTTGCATAATGTATGATGGGATTTGAGAACATAATCTTGGTCTACCCTTTACTAACTAGAAGCGTTGATGCGAGACGAAAATCCTCCAGGACTTTACTCACCACGTGAGCTTGATTTATTCAAGCTTTGACAAAAAGTAGCATATCATCTGCTAAAAAGATGTGAGAAATACAGGGGGCATCTTGAGATACTTTCTATGTTTTCAAACCTTCCTTATTATCAGTACATTAGTTTGAGTTAGTCTCTCCAAACACATCACAAAGATATAAGGTAAAAGGGGATCTCCTTACTTTACTCCTCTAGATGGTTTGAAAGTTTCAGTCAAGTGATCATTCCATACCTGGGTGCTCGCCAAACTCCTCGTAATAAAACTTATCATATACTGGGGTAAGCCTACATCCACAAATCTGTTTTCAATGAATTTCCAACTTAAGCAGTCATAATGATGTTATCTGTGATAAGCCTGCCAAGAACAAAACTCACTTACATGGGGTCGATTATCTTATTCGTGATATTTGAAATTCTTTTTACAAGAACCTTAATGATGATTTTAAAACTCACATTGCTTAATTTGATGGACCTTAATTATTCCGGCCGTTCAGGATTTTCAACTTTGGGAATAAGAACAATATTGGTCGCACTTAGGGACTGGTCCAAAGATGAGCCATCATAGAGCAGAGCAAAGAGATGAGCTGATAATTGACCATTGCTTTTGATAAAAAAGAGCAGGAATCTCATCTGGTCCTGGTGTTTTCAATAGAGCCATTTGAAAAATCACTCTTTTAATCTCCAAATAAGCATTAAGGGCTATAGATTCTTCCTCTCCCAGCATGGGGAATTCACCCCTGGTCTCATAGTGAGGTTCACCAGGCCTTTTTTTCTATATATAAGGTATTGAAGTAAGCAACCACCTCATCCTCAATGCTCTCTTGATCTGAACACCACTTCTAGTTGATCTTTAATGACTCAATCCTAGCTTTTCTTCTTTGAAGCTTTTCCTTGCATGAAAATAACATTTGATCTTTAATGACTCAATCCTAGCTTTTCTTCTTTCAAGATTTTCCTTGCATGAAAACAATAGTTGATCTTTAATGACTCAATCCTAGCTTTTCTTCCTTGAAGCTTTTCATTGCATGAAAATAATAGGTATTCCTATCACCAAAAATTCTTGAAAAATTCTCTGATGCTTTTAAACCTTTAATAAACCTATCCAAGGTCCTAGAACACCAAATCATCAAAGATTCTCGTCTCTTCATTTTCAATCCTCTATTGTGTAAATATTGATAATTTTGAATAAATGTAATAATTTATCAAAAATATTATTTAATTTCAAAACGTGTAAAACCTAACTAAAATTCAATACCGATTCCATAAAACACGGTCTAAGACCCACTAACCTACATGATCCTTGATTGGCTTCCGGCCCAAGCTACCCAAAATTTTCAGATTCTCTCATAGAATCCATAAAGCAATCATTAAAGGAAACATAAATTGATTGTAGAGAAGGCATTGATAGAACAAGAAATAGAATAAAATTTCAATCAAAAGCTTCAATCTAATGAAGCTGCTATGCATACAATGAAAGTTTCAATTTCTTGCACAGAAATGGTTACATCTTTATTCTCATTAGCACGATCAGATGTTGATGCTTGTAATAGGCCAATGATCAGAAAATGGAATACTCAATTGAAATATAGGATGATGAATACAAGGTATTATCATTATCCTTTTTTATTTGATTATTTTTATTTTTTTTATGTTAGTCATTTAATATTACAAGATTATATAGCAATCATTTTGGTGTTCATGGTTGATTTGTTTTTCCTGTCCTTATGTTGTTGTTCAACTTATATTGATTATGGTGAAATCTTTATTTATTTTATTTCCTGTTGTTATTATTATGTTTGGAGGGAAAGGAGGATAAGAGCTTATTTTTAACATAATATAGTATAATATAAAAATTGGTTGTTAACAGTGAAACATATCTTTATTCTTGTGCTTGGACACCATATTATTATGAAATCAGACAATGTCCATTTCATATTGTGATTAAACACTCAATTGTATTTCCTATGTGTCATGTACATGCAATGTTTTTTTTTTTATTAATAATGACTATGTCGATAAACGATGACTTAATTTTTTTTTATTCTTTTTTTAGGTTTTCACAAGAAGGATATAATAAAAGAGGAATATTTTAACGATGATAAAATTTTAATTTTATTTTCAGTAATTAAATTATGAAACATGCAAAAATAGTAAAATCATATATTTTTTTAGGTTTAGAAGATTATATTTTTAATGTTATTTAAAAATATTAATTTATTTCTATTATTTTAATAATAAAATAATTTAAATAATTAATTCTTATATTTTTCATAATTTAAATAAAAAATTATTTTTAAAAGAAGTCAGTTACATAATAATAATTATTATTTCTTAAACAAAATTAAAATATTATTGCATTATATAAAATACTGTTACTTAAAAGAAAATAAAAAAACTATTCCATTATATGAAAAAAACTATTACTTAAAGAGTAACAAAAACTGCTTCATAATATAAAAAAAAAAAGTTACATAAGAAAATAGCAAATTCGTTGCCTATTGTAAATTAATCATTGCTTAAAAAAAGTAAAAACTGTTGCTTAATATGGATGAATCGATTGCATAAATAAAATCAAAATAATATTACATACTAGTTTTAAAATTATAACTAAAACTATTAAAATAGTATTGTAAAAAAATTAAAAAATTATTTTATAAATTTTTAAAACTTGTTATTTTTAAGTAAAAAATATTTTTTTATTTTTTTAAAATTATTATATTATATTAATAATTTTTATTTAGCAAAATAAAGAAATTAATATTTTTTATTAAATAGTGTCAAGCAAATGTGGCAGAAAAGAAATTGTTGCGTTATCTCTAATGTAATAAATTTAGATTATTATATAACGAATTCGTGATGTTACAGAACAGCAGATATGGTCTAGTGATGATATTAATCTTTAGAACTAAAAAAAATAATGATAAAATCATTGAAGAGACAAAAACTCTTTATATTACTAATGTCTTTCTATATTGAATATTTTAATATTTCATTTTTACCTTATTATGTATATAATAGCATATTATATTTTAACTTTTCGAATTAGATATATCTTAAAATTATTAAAATTTTTGGATATCTCCGCCGCCCGAGATATCTCTTCCTTTGTCCAATTTTCATTTATGGTAATAATTTTCATTTTTAATGAGACAAATTAAGATCGGCAATAAAATTACAGATCCTGGTCATACGGCAGATTATAAGAGCAGAACAAAGTAACAATGTATCACAGATATGTTTGGTTCGAATTTTGTTTTGGAAAGTAATTAAATTTCCGAGATGGTTTTTTTCCTAGGGTTCGGTTCTTCTTCAGATAAAAAATATAAGATGGTTTATTGTCATTAAATGACCCTAGAATTAAGACCCCGGATCGTAAGGAATATGCTTCCGTAACAGTTACACACCACCCACTATTGCAATTTAATAGTTCTCAGTTTTTGATCCGAAAATTTCTCTTATCATTCTTTCACATCAGAGAATAAAAGCAAAGTGTTGAGGTAAGGAAAAAGAGTAGCGGTGTGCATAATGAGAGGGTATAGTTTCTTTGAGAGAGCCTTTAGGGCCTTTCATGACCACCCTACGGCTGCTAAGGTTCTTGTTATCTCCACCGTCACCTTCAGGTTATTACTTAGATGACCTCTACTATTCAAGTTTTCTTTATCGGTTTAAATTTTGGTGTTACGTTGTGGATTTTATTATTTTTTTTTTTGAATAAGGATTTTATTATATTGTACATACATTGTTTGATGCATCTGCGCTGCTTGCTTGAGCAGTAGAATCATGGTGAGAAGTTAGGAATTATGGTGGATAGGTTTGCTGCTGTTATTTATGTAGTTTTTCTATGCATGCGCAAAGGAATTGCCAGCAGACTATAAGCTTTCGTAATTCATTATGATCTTGTGCATGTGGCTGCAGTGGTGGAGGGCTACTGGCGTTTTCTGATGCCAATACATTGGAAACTGCTGCACAAGAAGGCCAATGCAAGAAAAAGAAGGTGGTCGTACTCGGGACTGGCTGGGCTGGTACCAGCTTTTTGAAGAGCCTGAAGAGTTCTTCAGTTGATGTCTGTGTGGTATCACCCCGTAACTACTTCGCATTCACTCCTCTCTTGCCTAGTGTTACAAATGGAACTGTTGAAGCTCGCAGCATCGTCGAACCAATACGAAAGATTGTTAAAAGGGTATGAGATGCAGACAGGAAATTGCACAATAACATGATGTTATTCCATTATGCCAAGTTTTTTTTATATGTTTAAAGTTCTGTTGGACCTGTTGTGTTGGTAGACTTATATGGAAGCATGTACCGTATGTTGGTTGGTGCATTTGTTCTTATGTTACAGAAACCTTTCGATGCTGAATTCAAGGAAGCTGAATGTTACAAGATCGACCCCATAAACAAAAAAATCCATTGTCGATCTCGACAAGCTGGGGTTCAGGAATTTACAATGGATTATGATTTTCTGGTTGTCGCCATGGGAGCCAAGTCTAATACTTTTAACACACCCGGTGTTGAGGAACATGCTCACTTTCTCAAGGTACCTGTTCCAATTGTTTAAATCAGTAGTCTGAGTGACACTGAATTGTTAAAAGGGAAGAATTTACCTGCATTCACCATGCAGGAAGTAGAAGATGCACAACAGATCCGTAGGTCCATAGTTGATTGCTACGAGAAGGCGAGTCTTCCGACTTTAAGTGAAGAAGAGAAGAAGAGGATTATGCATTTTGTAGTGGTTGGAGGTGGTCCAACAGGGGTGGAATATGCTGCAGAGCTTCATGACTTCGCAGTGGATGATTTGGACAATCTTTATCCTGCAGCCAAAGATTATCTGAAAATTACCCTACTAGAGGCAGGCGATTACATTTTGAACATGTAAGGCTGATGCATCCTTCAAGCATCTGTGGTATTCTTGGCTGAGAAACTAACCATCTGTTGCGGGCTTTCCATTTTCTCAATTCCTGTAGGTTTGACAGAAGAATTGCTGAATTTGCTTTAGACAAGTTCCAAAGAGATGGTATTGATGTGAAGACAGGGTCAATGGTTGTTAAAGTGTCTGATAAGGAGATCTCAACCAAGGAGATGAAAAGTGGCCAAACAGTTTCTATACCATATGGAGTGGTTCTCTGGTCAACTGGAATTGCCACTCGTCCTGTCATCATGGATTTTATGAAGCAAATTGGTCAGGTCTGTCAGATGCATTCAGTTTATCTTTTCTTCTGAAATGTTTACCTTCTGGAGGAATGCCTTTGTTTATACTAAGTATGGTTCATTTGCTTTCTGATCACAGGGTAACAGGCGTGTTCTGGCGACTGATGAATGGCTAAGGGTTGAAGGGTGTGATGGTGTATATGCACTTGGCGATTGCGCAACAATAAATCAACGGAAAGTTATGGTATATTAACGTTTGATTCTCCTTATAAACTACCTTATGGCTGCATTGATCCAAAACCTTACTACTCTGAATTGTCTGGAAGTTTTGCATCATTGATTTGCTATCATAGTCATCCTGCCGATGAATATTCATGATTCGGTTCGTGTGGCCTGTTTCCAGGAAGATATAGCGCTGATATTCAGCAAGGCAGACAAGAACAAGACTGGTACTTTGGATCTGAAAGACTTCAGAGAAGTTATTGAGCATATTTGCGAGAGGTACCCTCAAGTGGAGCTTTATTTGCAACGGAATAAATTGAAGAACTATGATGCCTTGCTGCATGATCATCAGGAGAGTGAAACAAAGCAGATTGATATTGAAACATTTAAGAAGTCTCTGTCTGCAGTAGATTCCCAGATGAAGAGTCTTCCTCCAACAGCTCAGGTAATTGAGTAGGCTCTTGCTTTTGCCTGACAATTATGGAAATTCTTTCAGTTCTGATTTCAACTTTTCCCCTTGGATATGAACTCTAGGTCGCTGCACAGCAAGGTGCATACCTTGCAAGCTGTTTCAATCGTATGGAACAATGTGAGAAGGATCCTGAAGGTCCTGTCAGAATCAGAGGATCAGGCCGCCATCGTTTCCGCCCTTTTAGGTAGATAAAGCTCTCACAAAACTTTTCTTCATTACTCTGTATCACTCTCCTTATATAGCTTGTACTCTTATTTGAAGGTATAAGCACTTTGGACAATTTGCTCCCTTAGGAGGAGAGCAAACCGCTGCTCAGCTTCCAGGAGATTGGGTTTCCATTGGTTACAGCACTCAATGGCTCTGGTACTCAGTGTATGCAAGGTAATTAATTGTCACTTTCTGACGTTTCTTAACGATTCCTGCTTTCTTTTGGACCTGATGGCTCTATTTCTCACATTAATCTTCAACCACAGCAAGCTGGTAAGCTGGCGCACAAGATTTTTGGTCATATCAGATTGGTTTAGAAGGTTCACATTCGGGAGGGACTCCAGCAGAATCTGAGACAGCAACCCGGAAACATTCCTGCCACTTTTTTTTTTTCTTTTTCTGGATGATTATCCTGCTCGTCTCGGTAAATTTTGTTCCAGTTTTTTAGTGCAGACATTGTATACTTTTATCTTTCAATTCCATGTTCTTCCTCTACTACTTTATCTCTGTTTCCTTCAATAATAAATCTTGGCAGAAATTTCGCATACACAACTTCCCCTGCCAAATTCCTAGTATCTTTCTCTTCATGAAAAGTACACAATAACTTCAGAATTATGTTTCAGAATCGTGACTCCGAAAAGTTAAACATACTTTAATGAGATACATCGCACAAGATCTACGAGGATGGGAGTTACTGAAAGATTGCCAACAAACTAAGCTGCACGCCACCATTGGTGGTAGGTGGTGGTAGGTGAAGCTATTGCTAGGTGAAAGGTCAGAATGGTTTATAAAATTAGAAATGAATAGTCTATTGTTATAAGGTTCCAACTCCTTGCGTTATTAGTACAATTCATTATTTAAAAAATTATGTCCGGAGAATCAGTATAATCTGCAGAAATAGCCTGCAGTTAATGCTTTTCCTACCAAACCCAAATTCTTAACACGCTCTAATGATAACGATAAGAACCAACGAAGGGCTTAGAATAGAAAAGGATTTGAAGAGTTTTGAGCGTTTGTGGTGTTGTTATATAAAGGAAGGGGATAAGGAATACGGTATCAGTCATTTTCCTCGTGTCTTTTATGGCGATGGATACGTTTTACTTATCGCACGGTTCCCCCTTGATGGCCATTGACGAGGAGATTGAAGCTAGGCAATTCTTCCAGTCGTGGCAGCAAAAGGTATTGAAAGACAAACCCGCCGCCATCCTCGTCGTGTCTGCCCATTGGGATACAAAGCAACCTTGTGTCAACGTGGTGAATCGCAACGATACGATCTATGACTTCTACGGGTTCCCACAGTCAATGTATCGCCTCAAGTACAATCCTCCCGGAGCCCCCGACTTGGCACGAAGGGTGAAGCAACTAATCCTTGCATCGTCGTCGGGTGTGACTGTCGACGTCGTCGAGGACCATAAGCGGGGGGTGGATCACGGTGCCTGGGTGCCGTTGATGCTCATGTATCCGGAGTGCGATATCCCGGTGTGTCAGCTATCTGTGCAATCACATAAGGACGCAGCCTACCACTACAAGATCGGCAAGGCACTGGCCCCTCTCCGGAATGAAGGGGTACTCATATTGGGATCTGGTTCTGCTGTTCATAACTTGAGGGCAATTCAACCCAATGGCTCCCCTGTTCCTTCCTGGGCTTCTGAGTTTGATACCTGGCTTAAGGACGCTCTACTTCAGGGAAGGTATTCGTTTTGCTTTATCTGTCAAAAGGTTGAGTTGATCCAGGAAGCCCTCCTGCTAGTTCTCATCATCTTTTCTGTCTTTTCTATGTATGGTGTCTTGTCGTGTGTTTGTAGCAGGTATGAGGATGTGATTCAATACAGGGAGAAAGCTCCTCATGCTAGAATGGCTCACCCTTCGCCGGACCACTTCTACCCTTTGCATGTAGCGATGGGAGCCGCTGCTGAGAATTCCAAGGCCAAACTCATCCACCACAGCTGGGGCAATGGCTCCTTATCTTATGCCTCATATCAGTTCCTCAATTAAAATCCAGACCTGGTTACATGTCAGTACACTACCACATTAGTATTTTATGTCCATGATCTGATCTGCGTTGTACTACTATAAACATATTTTTACCTGGAATTTCATGATTAAAAGCAATTCGGATGCTTTTCATATTTCATAGATATTATCAAAATCCGAGATGAGATTAATAGACTAATAATATCTTCTTAGTAATAGGGAAGACTTGGTAACCTGGCTGGATATACTATATAGAGAGAATTTTGAGATGGATGCATAAATACAAGTTTTTCAAATTGATAGCTGCACATCAGAAAACAAGAAACGGACTTTATCACATTATTGCAGAAGCAAAACTCAATGACGGGAGACTGGATAAGCCAAAGCCAAGATCGAAGAACGAACTAGTAATTTATGTTGACATCACAAGAACATTTCCAATGTCCCTTAAAACAAAAGTATTAAGGGGCAAAAAATAGTTACTCTTCTTGGACATCATCCTCTTCTTCTGCGAAGCTCAATGTCTGACAAACAGATCGCCCTCCTGCTGATACTGTTGCATCTTCGTCAGCAGTGAAATAGGATTTCGTTCCAACCAAATCGGCCACTCTCTTTGCAGCTCCAGAGTCACGTGGAGTATCAATTACACACCTGGTAGTTCTAATCTTGGGCAGCTCACCAGCCATAACCGAAATAGACTGTGGTGATTCCTCCATTGTGTCGGACCTGTACACCGCCACCTCGCTTGGAATCTCCCACTTCTTCTTGGCTCTGATGGGTTCCGTTCTCTGACTGCCATTTCCTCGAGATGCACGCCTTTTATTCCCATCTTCCTTGTCACTATCCGGCAAGGACCTTTTCCTGGCCTCACCCAAATTGCCATTAGACTGATTTGCCGGAATCTGATTGTATCGACTAGGCACAACCCTGCCAGGCTTCACCGGTTTCTTGTTGGGCACTGATTTTTCTCCATCTTTAAACAAAGACTTGGGCTGAATCAACGCAAGAAACCTATCATCTTTCTTCACTGGCCTTTTAGACCCCACAGTGGTAAGAGCCTGTTTAGGAGCTTGAACTTTGGACACTGTTTTGCGCGATTGTGGACTCACACTCGAGCTCTTCCCCCTCTCTTTGGTAACCCTCAACTCATCAATATCTGCAAGCTTCCAAAAGCAAGATTTTCGCCGATTATTCTGTGTCGAAACAGGAGTCAACATATCTGGCTTGCTCAATGAGAACCGTGTTTTCGTACCAGAAATGATCTCTACTGGCCCCAAGCTAACCCCTCTTCGATTAACCTTTGAGCCTGCACTTGAAATCCCAGGATCTTCGATCTTGCATCCCTGTTTCTGCTGCTCCATGAACTTTGCCGGCACGACTCTGCCTCTCCTTTCAATAGCCTTGAAGTTCCTCTCGGCCTTCTCAAGCCTAAGCGTTTCAAGCTTTGAAGACAACCGCTTGATCTCATTTTCGATCTCCTCAATCTCCAAATCAATCTTTCGCTCATCTTTGGTCTTCTCCTCGACTACAACCACCTTTTTGGCCACCAAATCAGCCTTCATCGGATTTCCTTGAACATTAGCCTCGACGTTGCTTTTCGATTCAAGGGGCTTCAAGGGCAGCGAACAAATTGGAGTCTTGACATGAGCAGAACCAGGGGAGTTTTCTAAACCAGGGCGTAGATTTTCTTTGCTGCAACTGGATTCAAGAGACTGAGACCACCAAGAAGACCTGTTAACAGCCATGGAACCCTCCGATTCTCCATTGTCAAATGCCGCATTGTTCCAAATCTGCATCTCTGCTGGGTCAATCGCATCTGGGTACTGCAACATACCACTCATTCTTGACCAAAAAAGGATCAAAGCGAGTTCCCTTCTCTTTTGGAATATCAAGATTGGATCTTTCCGTGTTGATTCTCAAGAGGATCTTTATGTTTTATGGGACATGGGTTTTAATTTCACGGTTAGCAGGTCTTTTGAGGGTTTAAAGATTTTCTGACCGTTGGGAAAATGTATACGTTGGGAGCCTGGTTTTGAAGGTCTTGGTGTGATATAGACCGTTGGATGATAAGAGGATTTCTCCAGGACGCTCCGATTTGATTTAAAGGGAGTTTATAGCTACATTAAAGAAAAGGCCAAACTATGTTTGCCCATTTATGGGCCCATTAGGCGCGGTGTGGGCCAGGCTTGTGTTCCTGTGGACTTCTTCTTGGGCTCAAATCATTGCCTTTTAAGTGTTCCATTTAGTCTAGAGTTAGATTTAGTATAACAGTTGAAAATAAAATTAAATAAAAAATTATTAAATTAATTTCATAATAATAAATTTTGATATAATATAATATTAAAGTTATATATTTTTTATGAAAATATAATATTTCATCTTTTTAATAAAAGATGTCAACACCTACTCCAATTCTAAATAACCGCACACGCCAGGCTCAGATCATAATATAATAATTAAATATTCTTGATCATCAACCATATCTGAAATAATATATAAATCTTATCGATCAATCAAATCCCAAACAATAATCATAATATTATCACTTAATGACTATCTCATCGTTGAAATACGAGTTCGATTCAGGTTGAGAGGCTCTCAAGACCAAATTGGAATAGAATAGAGATGCTTCAAAATGTCAAAGGCGGAGAATCAAGGCATATACCATGAGATCAGCTCTTTATCTTCCGTTTCTCTTGATAGTTTGGGATTCTTTCTATCTTGTGTGACATAGAGCTATTTTACTGATGATGATTAGAGAAGAAAGTAGAAACCATGGAAGTGATCGACAATGGAAGATAGACATGCTCCTGATAATATAAACACAAGCCTGTCATTTGAACTTATCAAACTCGCTATTTACATCTTTTTGGAACTTTCAAGCTTCTCCTTCCTTTTCCACAATTCAAACGAGTAATTCCCAACTGCTCCTCAGCTCGTCCGTTTCGATTTGGCCAACTCCGTCTCACCCCCTCAGCTTAAAGCCGAGGGAGGAGTACAACAAAGACCAATTGTTTAACACTTGAAAGAAAAAATATACACCCTCCGACAAGGGTCCGGTGATGCTTCTCACCCCTGGCCCCAGCAGTTCAAATACATGACCCTTCGTAAGGACTCGTCCTTTTGTATTGACCCATCGTCACCAATAATCCTGACACAGTCCGATCCTAGAGCGTCGGAACACAGCCATGCTTTACCCTGTTGCAAGGACCTCAAGGCGGGCTTCCCCTTGCAGCCTCGCTCCGGGTTGCCTTGTGCCACCGCCAAGACCGTCGCCATCCATGCACGGTTCAATAAACTCATACTTCCGGTTCCGGTACACCGTAATAACACAGTCAGAAAGTAATCCTTAAAAGGGTCTGATTGTTTATGCTCCTCCAATCTTTAACTGAAAGAATTGGAGACCGGCTGTGTGTATTTATAGAAGGGAGAGAGGAAAAGCGATCCTATTATCGAACGGGGAAACAGGAAACAGGAAACAGGAAGTGGTTTTTAGCGTAGATCAATGGTTTCGCAGTGGTTTTTGTCGTGATTCACTAATGATGTTATCATGAGAATTCGACGAGATAAATGATATTATTAAACTTATATCTCAGCCATTAGGAAAGGAAAAGGAAACATGGTCACGAAATACCATGATATATCGGATAAATCGTGTAGCTGTCTCTCAATACAGGTGGCGGCCTTATCCGAAGCTCCATCATGACTCATCCTATCTGCCCAATGGGAACCCAACACGTGAATCCAAGACTCTATAAGCACTCACTTTCACTCTATACATCTGCTGAAGTTGGGTCCCGCAATTATAGGAACTAGACAAAAGATTATTATGTACCTGTCTGAATTCCACGTGACGTGCGATAGGGTCTCGGCCTTCGGGACCAGAGTTACCAATGGAACCCCATATCAAGACATGACTAGCACTAACTTACAATCTAGTATTTTGGAACCGTACATGGGTACTTTTGTCATTTTCTAACACGTATAGCAGTTCGTGTTGAAGTTTGAGCTAAGGCCACTGTTGGTTTGCTTTTGTTTTCCCATTTTTTATGTTGTACGGTAGGAGAGACAAATGAGACCGCTAAGTATACTATTTTTTTTTTGGTGGGGGCCAAGTATACTATTTCGTCATTCGTATTGTATCCTATTATAAATATATTAAAAATAAATATAATTAGTTCAATATATTTAAGATTTTTTATTAAATTTAAAATCAAATTCATAATATTTATTTAAAAATAATAAATTATATTACTTAACTATATTCCTCAATGAGATAACTCTTACCAAAATCTTGATAAAGAAAGGATTGTCCCACTTGGAGGTTCTGCAATGAGTGTCTTTGACCTTAAATTGGATTAACAAGGAAAAGCATATGAAAGCATTAAGGTCCCCATCAACAGGTTTCTATCACACTTCAGTTTAATAATGTAGGAGATAAGAACTTACCCTACATGATTAGATTACTACAATAATCTGTAATATAAAAATATCAATACAGATTGAGTTGATAAAAAATCATAAAAGGAAGTAATTTTGAAAAGGTCATAGAATTAAAGAGGATGTTAATGGGATTAGTGTGGGCCAAAAAGAAACAGAACCAAATCCATTTGTGATATCTAAATCCACTTTTATTGATACCTCCAGCTTAGCCAAACCCATTGAAACTTGGTTGCTATCAAGCTGTCAACACAGCACATGAACAGTGATAATCACTCCTAGACTGTTGAATACTTGTTTATTTCTTCCTGATGTGGAAGTACTGATAGGACTTGTCATCATATATGTGGTGACAAAGAATCAAGCCCATTGATTATCATTTCTTTTGGTTACTTTATAGATTACATAATTGCAGAAGAGATTCATGCCAACAAAGTTGGGCAAACATCCACTATGGCATCTATATCCCTAAGAAATAATACCGAACCGAATCGAAGTCCGGATAGATTAATCTTATGATCGACGAGAAGAATTACGGAGATTACAGATTGGGTTTATGATTAGAGCCATAAACAACTTCACAAGCAGTAATCCTTTAAGAAAATAAGAGAGAACTCAAGTAGCAGCAAGCACCAACTCTGCAGAAAACAAACAATTTCATCTAACCAAAATCCCAATAATATCTACAACAAATAGGACACAAGCAAGGAAGTGTACATACTCATTCACAAATGGTACAACATGTCATTGTTTACCTTTGTTGGTAATATAGCTTATGCTGCTTAATCCTAATTTGGCACCTCTTCTTACATAGACATAGACAAGGGGTTAAACCCCAGTATAAGAACCCCACAACTCATCTCAAGAGAAACAACAGCTTCAAGTAGTAAGGAAACAGAACCTTCACACACACTGCCAACCTAAACCTG
Source organism: Passiflora organensis (assembly GCA_019739055.1). Lineage (NCBI taxonomy): Eukaryota > Viridiplantae > Streptophyta > Magnoliopsida > Malpighiales > Passifloraceae > Passiflora > Passiflora organensis. The sequence goes on from JAEPBF010000190.1 coordinate 82,714, forward strand.
CTGCCTTGCCAAGTATCTTTCCCTACGCTCTTTCTGCAAAGGAAGAATTTAGAAGACAACCCATCAGATATTGTGCATGGCCATAACCATTCAGTTTCCTCAAGTCTAAGGAAAGGGTAGAGGCCTCACCCATTCATCTATGACTAGTCCCTCGCCAACAACTCTGGGGCCTGCGTCTTCCGGAGGCCTCTTACGTGCCTCTAGCTCAGCTTCAGCTTCAGCCAACTGGCGTTTGAGTTTGTCCAATGTCTTCACATGAATTGTGTTAGAAAATCATACTAGAAAAGTCACTGTTAGTTGTAGCCACAAAGACAAAATTATTGAACCTGCATTTCTACTACTCACAGGGCTAGGGGTTTCTGGATCAAGAAAAACAACTCTCAGGATTTGCTCAACAGCCACTTGATCTTTCTGCTCATCAAACTGCAATATACGCAGTAGTACATCTTGTTAAGCACTTAAATTGAAGGTCATAAATCTGTTGATTGCAAGTGAATCCAATCTTCTGATAAACTTTTAAGTAATATACCATCTCAGGAACATATTCTGCGTCGCCTTTAACCTTCAAGCTCATGATCTTGAACTTAACCCTGCTCTTCTGATCCAATGGCTTCTCATTGTTTTCCGGGGACTCCACAAACTTGAATACTGATGGTCGAGTCATGATTCAGTATATGAGCACTGGAAAAATCTAGCAGAGTCAAAGAAAAGGCGCCTTACCTGTTGCAATAAGGTTTTCTCCAGGGGCAAGAATAGCCCCTGGAGGACGCATGTAACAACTTTTTGGTGCAGTTGTTTGGAACTACAGCATTGAAAAATCGCTGGTTAGTTGCTAAATTAGAAAGGGAAGCAGAAAGAGAAAATATGTAAATGTTCAGAGATTAATAGACGAAGAAAAAGACAAAATTTCCCATACTTTGAAAGCAACATGAGACTTGCAGGTGTTTTTTATGCCGATGGCGCTTCTTACCTGCTTACCAGGTTCATCTGCAGAACAGTAATAAGGTCAGAAACAAGACCAGAACCACTCAATTAACGTAGAAATTGGACAAATCTTTTTTTACTTTAGCAGAACTTTGGTTTGTATACAGAAGAAAAACCTGCCTCGCAGCCAACGGTATTCAGGCGTAAGGAATCTAATGAGGTAGTAATCAATAAAAAGAACCACATTTTCAGGTCCAAGAACCTTAAGAAGGACAGCTTGATTGTTCATGTGAAGATGATATACCAGCACATATGGCCTACATGCATTGAATAGTGCATAAAACTGTCACTACAAAACAAAAAATCTCTTCGTTTTGACAAACTGATTCGCAACCACTTTTCCTGTGGGCAGATGAAAAAAATGGAACCATCAAACTCTCCCGGATTCTGAATGTAACAGATCTCGTGATAACAATGAATTAAGCTGCAGATTAGTATTTCCCTTGTTTTAACATTCTTACTGTCAAAAGATGGTCCATCCAAAGTAACCACAAAGGAGTATGGCAAAACCAGACAGAGTGAAACTTTCTCAAAATCATGAAACTGGCAAGAAATCCAGTGTTTCATGTTGAACGAAGAAAAGAATCGAAAAAATGAACCCAAAAACAGCTAGGAAACAAACAGAAGATGCTTACAAGGAAAGTAGAGCTTGTTAGGAGGGTCAAGCCTGAGTCTTCTTCTAGTAGGCAGCAGAGACTTGGTCATAAAAGACATTGTATTATTGGTCGAGTAACCACCTGATCTCTCTCCCAATTGGTGACTCTGGTTCTGCTGACCAACGTTGATACTGGTAATGGCAATACCATTACCATTACTAGTCATTGAACCTGAAGACGTCGAGGAGGAAGAAGAAGAAGAAGTGGTCGCATTGGTTGTTTGCCAGAACGGCATTTCCAAACTATATGAGCAAAACCAACCTCAATACTTTAACTCTTTTGCTATAACTTTCTCTTCATTATCGAGATACAACTAGCCTACGTTATCTCTCTTTATTAAAAGAAGGGTTTTGAAATACACTTGCCTATCTATTTGCAAAAAAAGAAAAAAAGAAAAAAAAAAGGACAATCTAACAACCTACGGTCGCTGTTGTTGCTTTTCTATGTTCTGCTTGGTCTTGGGTGAAAGCTATCTATCCTATTATATGTACTGATGTAAAGTACTGACCACTGTGGGTTTTTTTTCTCCTCTCTTTTGTTCTATGGTAACTTTCAACGTAGGTAAATGGGTTAAGGAAGGATAGATCTTATGAAAGTTTGGAATTGTGGTTGATTTGATTGCTGCATCAGAAGGTCCAGGTTTTGTATGGAAATCACAGGTTGCACAGTCTATTTCCACTTACCAATCTCTTCACAGTGTCCAATCACAAGATCTTTTTTATAAAGAACTCAAGAAAAAACAGGATTAATGATTCAATGAATAGTGGAGCCAGCAAGAACCCATGATGGGTATGATTTGGGTCCATGCTCTTGTAGTGGTATCAAACAACAACACTGGAACACCTACTGATTCTCCCATGTGGTCTTCTGCTAATTATTAAAAGAAAACAGATAAAGAAAAAAGGAGCATTTTTGCCTTGGGCTATGAGTAATTTGATAGGGCATAATCAAACAACCTTTAGGTAAAGTAACTTTTCTAAATTCTTTTACCTTTCAGGCATTTTAAATGAAGTGAAAATGTTTAGAAGAAGAAAGCAAAAGGGGAATTTTGATAAAGATGAAAGCTACAATTGGTGGCAGGCCCCCCTACTTTGGAAGAAGCGGATTCATCTGCAACATATCCCCACAACATGTAATTATAATGTTTAAGCTCTGTGCTTTTGATTTGAATAAACCGAAGTTACAGCATTCTGATTGATGGAATGTTGCTGCAAAATTACGCCCAAGTTTTTATAGCCTGACTACTGATATTTATCCATGGATTAATAACTAGAGACAGATTGATAGAATCTTTTTGTGGATTTCCTGTTTTGTTTTTGGTGCGGCTGCAATTTACATTCTTTCAATCTTATGCCTTTATTGTGGTGTTTTTAGGAGCCCTCATGGTGTTGAACAGCTTTCAGATAGGTAAGAAATGAAGGGAGGAAAACAAGAAAGGAACAAGATGAAGATGGAGAGCTCATATGTCCAAAAAGACAATAAAAGGGAAAACTTTGCCAGTCATTCTTTACATTTCAGTGGCGGGTTTAGTAGGGACCCCCGCAGCTTAAGTACATTACTTTCCTAAGAGACTCCTCTGGCTGCTTTGTTTTCTCTTCTGCGGCCTGAACTAAATCCATGGCAGAAGGTGGTGAAGTGTGCTTCTTCGCCTGAGAGATTGACCTTACGTGGGTCTTGGCGTGTTGATGCAGTGATCTTAGGGTGTAGTTCCATCTGCAAAATCCGTGGTCTTTCAGAGCCTCCACAGTCGCAATACTAGCTGCTATTATACAAGCTCTGCTTGTTGAACTCATCTCTTGGATTCTTTCTAGTGAAAACTCACTCTTGTGTAGTTGAAGGAAACAAAGAAATACAGTAAGTGAACTATTATGCTTCGATGAAGTATGATGGAAATCTGGGTTTGCTTATATAAGAATCCTGACGGTAGATAATATAAAAAGGGTTTTAAAAAAAGGACAAAACCAGGAGCTATAGCAACTGGTTTTGGCTCAACTAAAACGGATATCTCAGGAAATATGGATGATAGGACTTTAACGTCCATGTAAGACAAAGAGTAAACATCCAAAGATCATGACATTGACAAGACTGCAGCTTCACTAGACTAATCTGCACACGGTTTTGCATTAAAAATTCCAACAAAGCCCAAAGTATAGGAGGCCAACCCACTTGTTGTTTAAGTGTTGAGCTCGGATGATAAACATCAATGTGGGTGGTCACCCACCTTGGCACTTCCCTGGCCACCATAAAAGTACCCTAGTTGCACTACACAGGAGATGCATTGTATGTGGGACAAAGCAACCAGACGTGGGCACCGAATGACTTACTCTGATTTTCCTAGCTGGACCCATATAGCTAGAATCGTTCATCATTAGTCGTAGTAAATACCTTTTTTACTTTTCAATTTTTATCTTCTGGTCTAACATCTTCTGTTCTTCCCGTTCCTGATAATTGGGTTAGTTCTTCCTGTTCCTGATCATTGGGTTATGGTCAGGCATAGGATAATGAATCAGTCGAGTCTGATCCAGGAATGGAGGGAGAGCCTGGAGAAAATATATGGGTCAACCAAAGAAATAAAGGATGATCAAATATCAGGAATATTTGAGAAATTGTTTCTCTGTAACCAAACAGCACAGAAGTGCGAATTTTACATCAATTTAGACAAGAGTTTTGTTTGTTGTTTTTTTTTAACATGGCCTTCAATTTGGGCCCCAACAACTCAAGTAGATGACTGTTCTTAGGGACTCCTCGGATTGTTTTGCCTTCTCATCTCTCAGTCGACTTGAAACTGCAGAAGAAGTTGCAGAAGACAGCTTCCTGGTTTGAGAGATTGACCTGACGTGGTTCTTGACATGTTGGTGCAATGATTTAAAGGTGTAGTTCCATCTGCAGAAGCCTTGGTCTTTCAATGCCTCTACTGTTGCAATACTTGCTGCTACCATCCAAGCTCTGCTTGTCGAACTCATTTTCTTGTGCTTTACTCTTCCTTTGTAATGGAAATCTGGAACCAAGAAGATGAACACACACTAAATGTAAATTAAAGATTTATGGTTGATGGATCGAATGGCATGTTGGGTTATATATATATATATTGGCAATAACCAGAATCTTGGGTGCGGAAACCTTAAGCGGTAGCTTTTGCTGGTGGTTTTTGCACACGGTTTTGCATAATAAAAGTCCAACAGAGCCCGAAGTATGGGAGATCCAGCCACCTGGTTTGTAAAGAGGGAGGCTTGGATTGTAACATCTATGGCCAACCACCCAACTTGGCACTTCCTGCCTGCCACCATAATTAGAACGTGTCATTGAGGTTCCCAAGTTGGTTCTTTGAATGACACGCACACACATACGGAGATACATAGCTTATGTCACAAAGGACAAAAAGGCAGTAAGCAGAGAACACAAAGCTACAAACTTGCATGTTGTTTTAGATACTGAAAAGGCTGAAGCGGTTGATATTCCACTTCACCCCATGGTCATTAACTAGAAGGGTAGTTTCTGTATTTCCTGTGGGCAGCGAAAGACCCCTGCAGCTTCCCAAGAACCTTGTCCAGGGGCAACCTCATGTCCAGTTCTTCATCCCTGCTATATTTTGCAGGCATACTCATGTTTATTTGTTATCAGATGTTAAGCTTAACTTATGCATTAATGAACTAATTAAATGATGATGGAAGTTCTTGGACAAATTTAATGTTTCCCTTTTTGTAACAACAGGTATTAGAGAATTGCAGTTCTGAAAACATAAACAAATACACATTAATTACTATTAAACACACCAGAGATGTATTGACAGCTCCTTCTTCCTTACAAAAAGAGGTTTTCTGATATTTCTGCTCTATCTTACATTAAACTTATCATCTCGAAATAGTGTTTCACAGGAGTATTTTGACCTTGACATTACTCATGTCAAGCTTCTGTAAAACTGTCATCATCTTTGTTCTTTCTTTGGCACTCCTTGTGTTTACACCAGAATGCTGCATATTTGACGGGGTGATATCTCCTGAAGATTGTGCTCCAGTACTTGAGGCCCTGAAAGTCAGAGATACATTACTTGGGAACACCACTCTTAGTTATGGAGATTGTGTCTTGCTTGCTTATTTGGGCAGAGTTTGCTACGATGGATTTACAAATAATTTGATATCAAAGCAACCCAAAAAAGACTCATCTAAAATTTCAGCTAGGAGCACTGCAGTTTGGAATGATTGTGTTATTCCCTTTGCTTCCTTTAGTGATGGCATGAGAAGCTGGGGATATTGCAATTTTTTCTAATGCGAATTTGTTATGTTCGTAGAGCAAATCTATAAAAGAAGTTGGCTTCAGATCGTGAGATATGATAGCTAATTTTCTTATAAGCATTCTTCATAAAAAATTTACATTAATTGGACAAAAGTTTTGATAGTTCTTCGAATTGGCTGATCCTATTACTCTAAGAGCTTCAGTTGGGACCCCAACAACTCAAATACATGACTGTTCTTAGTGACTCCTCTGATTGTTTAGCCTTTTCCTCTCGGAGTCTACCAGAAACCACCGAAGAAGTTGCAGAAGACAACTGCTTGGCCTGAGAGATAGACCTGACATGGTTCTTGGCATGTTGATGCAAAGACCTCAAGGTGTAGTTCCATCTGCAGAAGCCTTGGTCTTTCAAAGCCTCCACTGTTGCAATACTGGCTGCTACAATCCAAACTCTGCTTGTTGAGCTCATTTTCTGCACTTTTCCTTTCACTTCTCTGTACTGAACCAAGAAACGAAACACAGACTCTTTTGTGGTTGAGGATGATAAGCTGATGGAGAGAATGGATGTGGTTGCGTGTATATATAAGATGATGATTATTGAATTAAAAAAAGAGGAGCTCAAAGTTTGTGGGAAAACCAGAACCTACTACTGCGGCGGGTGGTTTTCTGCTAGTAATGGTATTCTTGAAACCGTGTGCACTTTCACTAGTGCAGACAATTAGCTTTGTCCTGGTCCCAGATGTTCAAAAAGTAAAAAGCCAAGTCTTTGGCATATACGTGGACAAGTCACCATCTGTCCTGCTTGGTTAATTCCTTTCTCCAATCTTTAAACTACCCACCAAAACTTACCGGAACCATTGGCTTTCCTAAACCATCGGCAAAGAAAGACTATGGCCTCTTGTTTTGTTCCAAAAACCACGGGCACATTAATGTTCTACTTTGTATATATAAGCAACCTTTGCTTGACACCACTTGATTATCTGAAATCATATTGGTTTCTTGAGAGTTTTGCAATTACAAGAGTTGACAGGAAAAGAAAATGAGGTCTTCAACCAAGGCTTGGGTGGTAGCAGCAAGCATAGGAGCTGTGGAGGCCTTGAAAGATCAGGGTTTCTGTAGGTGGACCTACACGATCAAATCAGTTCACCAACAAGCCAAGAACCATTTGAAAGCAATGCCTCAGGCCAAGAATCAACTGTCTTCTGCTTCTGCGATGGTTTCTAGTAGACTGAAGATGGAGGAGAAAGCAAAGCAGTCTGAGAACTCTCTAAAGAAAGTCATGTACTTGAGCTGTTGGGGACCAAACTGAAGCTAACAAGAAGAATTCAATAAGATTTTTAAAAGTATATATAGTTTTTCTATAGGTACATAAAAATTACTATGTACGTATGAACTATTTAGTAGTTCATATAAGCAAGGCTTCCATGGACATACAAGGGATTTTGCAAGAGGCGGATTCATGGAAGACGGGTATGCTACTGCACTGTACATGGAGAAACCTGAAGCGAAAGGCATAACTCGTCTGTAGTGCTCGCTTATACAACATTGCTTAAAGAAATATATAAGATGGCCAATTCCGCCTCTGCAATTTTGTTACTTTGCCAGTATTCAAATAGCTTTGGCTATATTTTACATGGATTGTTCTCAAAAAACGAAGATATTGGGATTTACTTGTCGTGGCCTGCAAGAACTTGTCTTCATTTAAAATCCTTCTCGATTGGCACAATGTTTTGTCCAGCAGCAGAACAGAACTGAGCTGTAAAGTATTGTCAAGCATGAGCCTTTGGTAGATGAGTTAGCCTTTGCATCAGAGCAGTTCAAGACCGCAATGACCAGAATTCTAGAAGGGATGACTGGACATACTCAAGCAAGAAGAAGGTCGGAATCTGACAGTTCCACTCAGACCAGAAGCACTTCTGGTGCTGCAGAACCAGTGAAGAAGGTTGCTAGTCTCGATGACAAGAGCTGGACAAGGGAAGTTGAGAAGGCCGATTATGTTATGCATCTTATTTGTTGGGGGCCCAAGTGATGTTCACTTTTACAATACGCTTTCAACTTAGTTGTTTTCTCCAATTCATCTGAACCTGAAAGGCCTAAGATGGAAAGATATAATTAGTTGTTTAAATGGAGATAACCAATTAGCAGTTATAGCACGTGAAAAGCTAAGGTGGAAGTTAGGGCGAGGAGACAAAATTATTTTCTGGTCAGATGAATGATTACAGGGGAGATCGGTGATGAGAAAATTTCCGAGACTCTACGACGTCTCAACACAAAAGATGGAGAGGATTAAAAGGATGGTTATGTGGGAGGATGGAAGATGGATTTGGCGGCTTGAATGGCGGAGGAGGCTTTTTGTATGGGAAGAAGAGATGTTGTCCGAGTTGATGGAAGATCTAGCTGGAGTTATTTTATTGTCAAACGAGAGTGACATATTGGTGTGGGGATCAGGTGGAGAATCCCTTCGGTAAGGATATGTTATAATTCGCTGGAGGAGGTGTACTGGCAGGATGTGCTAATAGATATTCCGAATATCTGGAATTTGTTGGGGACTTCTAAGAGCAAGGTGTTCTTATGGCTCGCGTGCCAGAATCATATTTTATCAAAAGGGCGCCTCTGCAGACTCAGGTTGATCCGTGAAGAAGAAGCATTGTGTGATGCTTGCGGAAATAAAGAGAAAAATGCTGATCATATCTTGGTACAATGTGACATGGCAAGAAACTGTTGGATAGAAATCCTTGCCAAATGGGGTATTAAGGGACCTTTGTCGGAAACAATAGCAGACATGGTGACACAATGGGAAGGGTTAGCCCCAAGCAAAAAGCATCGACAAGTATGGAAATGCATGCTACTAGCTAGCGTATGGAGTATATGGACTGCAAGGAATGAGAGAACGTTCAGAGGTAGCCAAAAGAATGCTAAGGAGGTGGCGTTGGAAGGACTAGCTCAAGGAATAGAGTGGGCAAGGACAAACTTAAAAGGTTCTGTTTCAAAAAGCAACGAGTTAATTGTAATTGGAGACTGGCACAAAGTGATAGGATAACTCTGTGAACATATAAGTTGACTGTGGCAGTCCAGGCACCTTAGATAGTCATAGATTTGGGTTATCCATTTTTTATTATTGTAAAGCATGTACATGTTATTCCCATAATACAGATTTCGTTTCATAAAAAAAAAAAAGTTTCTTGCTTGATGAGAATGGAAGCACCAGTTTCATTGTGAATAAGTTTGCAAACATGTTTATTCATGGACTCATCTTAGACCCTCATACTGATAAAACAGGTTTCAGAAGATATAGTAGACTTGTTCTTGAAGTAGCTCGATGGATTCTTCCAGTCCATCAATGAACACCCAGGTCACTTCTCCCATCAGTTCCTGGAAAAACCAGGGTTCATCTTTTTCTATGAACGAAATGATTTGACTCATTTGTATTGGATTATCCAGAGCACGCTTCAGTTGCTGATATTGACTGATATCTCATCTTGATTCAATAATTCTACTGACTAAGTTGCTCCTTCGTGGTTCTGAAGCATTCCCTTTGTATTGGTGTCAAATCTGTCAAGGATAGCGTGTACTGCCAGAAAACTCCGGAAGTCATATGGTGACATGAACAACCCATCAGGATAATGAACTAGTCCCAATCCTGTTCAGGACCACATTAATAATTTTGGCAAATCCAGGCTTGCAAGCTACATGTCTTCTTTCTCTGGAATAGATCATCACAACCCAATGCCTCACCTAAGTAGTCCCCACCTATATCCAGCACTTATCCAATATGACCATACAAGAACAAAAGGCAAGTCCATTCATGGAAGATGGCTACAGGAAGTGTATTACAAGAAGCCTCTATTTACATTACAACCTACTCAAGCCGTTTCATTACATCAGGAAGAAACAGATAGCTAGTACAGAGGAAAGATACTCACAGTTCCAAGACTATTTCACAACTTACTTATCACTTAATTGGGACCCCAACAGCTTAAATACATTACAGTCCGCAGCGACTCCTCTGCCTGTTTAAGCTTCTGATCTTCATTGTTTTTACCAGCCTCCTTAAGGTCTTTAGAGGTAAAATTACCTGAACCTTTTGCCAAGGTGCAGATCTTGAGCGATTTCACACTGCTGTCATTCTTGGGAGCCTTGCCTTTAACTCCTTGCATCTTTTGGGTACCTGGTTGAAACAAGTCCCTGCTCATATGCCTCAGGTTCATAGCTAATTAGTACCTTAAAAGAAGAAGAAAAGAACATCAAAGTCCTTCCCTCTCAGCTGTCTGTTTGTTCACTGAAATGGGATCAGAAGAATATAAAAATGCTGGTAAAGAGCTAGGGAGAGCTGTGTAGTGGAACCTCTAACTAGAAAAAGGAAGAAAAAGAGTGATTCAGACTAATTGGCATATCCAGATAGTAAAGACATGGAAATGGAAGTTCTATATATAGAGAGAAAAAGTTGGATTTTTCTCTTGCAGTTCTTGGTATAAAAAAACTTGCTCTTTACATGATTCAAGTACAATCCACCAACAATCATGTTACTCCACTTGGCACAATCCGTTCTCTTCAAATTTTATATACTCCTAAAGCATAGACCTTACAGCACATGCAGTCACGAATATAGACTGATTATCGATCGTAAAACTAATCTCTTTCAGAATTCCCATTAACCATTGGTATGCTACATTCGTATATAACATTAATTGGCATGCAGAATAGATTCTTCAGTAGTCACTGATTTATCCATTATCCTAGGAAGCGATCGAGAGGCCATATAGTCCTCTGCAGTGCAACTAATCAGAAACAAGCATGCCCATAACACACTTCTTCACCCACCCATCTGTTCTACCTACAGATAAAGACTAGAAAAGAACCTCCTGAGCACTTTATTACCTGACAGTCAAGCTTCCTTTCACGAAGGAAAAAGTAATGGTTTTCCTACACTTGATCGTCCATTTCAGGACAAAATCTACTCAAATCTTTGAACATCAAAGTCTGTTTGTTTCCCCTCACCTTTAGAGTAATACAAAACTATATGTCAGGATTGTTGCAGAGTAAGAAAGATTCTGATCCCACGTTACTTCCATAACCATTGGAGCAGAAAGTATATGACCACGTGAAGCTTTGGATAGCACAGACATGTTGAAAGTCTTGAATAGCATAGTTGGATAAGATCGACAGATAACCATGAAAAAAAATCTTGCTTTACGATCCGGTTAGAAGTCGCAGTTAAGTATGACCCGGTATCCGACACCATCCGGACTCAAGCCGGATCATACCAATTTAGGGTTAAATAGAGGAAAAAATAATCATAAATAGAATAAAGAAAAGTACGGAAACAAGTTTACACATGTCAAGACCTGAGTAGCTTGTTCTAAAAAATCCATAAAATTATTTCCATGGAGCCATTGGTTAGATAAGCTTCCCTCCCTCCTCTTCCCGTTACTCCTCGTAATGGATTTTCTCGCCTGAATCCCGTAAATTTTTCCGTTTCCCGTTTTAGCGTTTTACGCTTTCCGCTTTCCGCTTTCCGTTTTCCGTTTTCTCTCTATCCAAACGCACACAAGAGACTATGGCTGCCGCAGCTGCAGTCACTTCAGTCTCGTTCTCCGCTCTAAACAAGTCATCGTCTACTGAGAGAAAATCCTTCTATTCACCGTCACGTGCTTTCCCTACTTCTTTCACCTTTGTCAAGAACGGCTTGGGATTACGCGTCCGCGCAGGATTAGCGTGTCGTTCTGTCCGATCTCGAACTTCGATTCCCGGCTCCCGCCTTGTTGTTCAGTGCATGTGTACTACCGCTTCATCCACTGGTAATTATTATTCGATACGTTTGATTATAGTTGAGGATCATAATTAATGCTACGGTAACTATGTGATGAGTGTATTATTACAGTGTAAGGATCTTCTTCATCATCTTCTACTAAAAATTTAGTGTTAAGTCGTACATAATGCGGATTGCAACTTGTAACTGTCTTATGAGCTTGGATGATGCATTAATCTTGCTAAAATTTGAAAAATCGCATAATTCTAAGTGTGATTTGTGTGTAACATTGCTTGCTGCTAGAGTTCATTTGATTAAACTTTGGAGTTATTTATGAGAATATGTAGATGTAGTTTGTTGGCCTTGATTGTTGGTCTGCTTAATTGGCGTTGTTAGATGTTCCCACTGTGTTTGAGACCAAGTTGAATTTTCTGAAGGCGTACAAGAGACCGATCCCGAGTGTCTATAGTACTGTTCTACAGGAGTTGATGGTTCAGCAACATTTGATGAGGTACAAGAGGACGTACCGATATGATCCGGTGTTCGGCCTTGGTTTTGTTACTGTGTTCGATCAACTCATGGAAGGGTACCCGAGTGATGAAGATCGGGATGCGATATTCCAAGCATACGTCACGGCGTTAAAGGAGGAGCCAGAGCAATACAGGTTTGTATGCTAGGTTCAATCCTTGTTGCCATCTTCGTGAAATGGAATGATCTGTTTTCGGATAGTGGTTCTTAGATGAGGAGTTTGGGTGTGCTGTGCGATGCAGGGCCGATGCAACTAAGTTGGAAGAATGGGCTAAGTCTCAGACAGCCAGTTCATTGGTCGACTTTGCATCGAGAGAAGGAGAAGTGGAGGGGATTTTAAAGGACATTGCAAAACGAGCGGCGTCTGGGGATTTCAGCTACAGTCGTTTCTTTGCTGTCGGAATCTTTCGTCTTCTTGAACTCACTAATGCTACAGAACCTACGATACTAGAAATGGTTGGATCTTTCGTGGCTTTTTATGTAGTTATTGCGATATGTTTCTCATTATCATTATTGGTTTCTTTATATTTCCACTAAGAGAGTTGGACACCTCGGATTTTTCACACCTTATAAATTATTTGCTTGGATTTTCGTTATTCTCTATTTAGCATATTATTCTGTCCTGAGAATACTCGTAGTATATCCTAGGGAAATTCTTGACCACACATTGAGTTCTCATCTTGATCTTTATAGCAGTAACAATTTTGAGTACTAGATGGCAGATTTGACTATTGTATATTTGATTGTTTATTTGCCATCTATGTTGTTTTAGAGTGACAATCTCAAGTTATCATTTGCAGCAAATCAGTATCACGATTTGTTTATTCTTGCCAAAAGAATATGAAGATTTTGTGTTCTCACTTTCAACAACTTGGTTTTAGTTTGATCAAATTCGCCAAACAGGCCTAAAACGATAGCCTTATTGTTGTTGCATCCCTTTAATTGGAGCATAAGCCTCATCAATTTCCTTGATGAACAGACTTGAAAACTGTGTTTTGATTTGTGGGATGGGAAATCTTATTCCTGAATGTTACTTCAATGATCTGAAGGGAAAGGAAATATCAAATGACACATACTTTACTGTTTTGCTCTGCTTCAATTCCATTTCTTTGTAATGTTGTTTAGTTTGCTAACGATCTGCTATAGTTAATGGAAACGAAGTAGTTTCCTTTTTCATTTTGTTGAAGTTATCAAAGATGTTCAATTCTTTCATGAGATTGCTGGAAGAAATATATTTTAATTGTTTCTCGAATTTCTTTATCTGCCACAACAGCTTTGTGCAGCACTAAACATCAACAAAAGAAGTGTGGATCGGGACCTCGATGTGTACCGCAACCTGCTTTCCAAACTGGTTCAGGCAAAGGAGTTACTGAATGAATATGTTGAGAGGTAAACACGTATGCAGACATATATATACTATATCGATATCACATTTAGATAAGGAATCGCAATGCGTGGAATCTGAAATGAACTCTGGATTACCCAAATAGCGTACTGAAGTTTGAATTCTTTTCCTGTTCCATCCTATTCGTATTGCTTTTACCTGAAACGTTAGCTTTTGTCTCTCAGGGAGAAGAAAAAACGAGAGGAACGGACAGAAACACAGAAGGCTGATGAAGCTGTCAAAAAATGCTTGGGTGAGCCACAGTATGTCAGCTAGGAAAATTCACCCTATTGGATGCTTTCTTTTTCGTGTTCCATGTTTGTATTTTGTATCACATTATACATATCATATTTTGTACTTTATAGCAAATGTAATATATTATTCTTACAGCTAAATCATCCCCAATTGCATTGCATAGCATAGTAGGTATCAACACCTGAGCAAGAGGGCGGTAACGTGAATAGCAATGGCAGAAAATGGAACCCAGGTGGCATCTTTGGCAAGGAGAACTTTATCACGCATTTTGTAGATTTTATTCCGGAATCTTGGAATCCCGACAAATTGTTCCAGGTTATAAACAGTTGGGAAGCGACGATGGATGTGTTCATTCCAAACAAGAGCGTTCGTAACACAAAATTTGGTTTTGCGCGCTTTGTCTGACGAGAAAAGTATGAGCAAAGACGGCTAGCGAAGCTAAATGAAATAAGTGCAGAGGGTAGGTCAATGAAGTTCAGTATAGCTAGATTCAACAATCGAGGGCCTGATACGTCGCAGAATAGTCAGAAGGCAAAAGTACGTACTGATGAGGACTTCCCAGCCTGCAAGGGGAATGAGTGGGCAGATAGGAACAGGGAGTGGGCTCAAACGGTCATTTGCTGCAGTAGTAAGTTCAATGCAGAAACCAGAGGAGATGAAGAAGGATAGCTTTACGTTAAATGTTAAACCCTCTGAAGCCAATAGAGAATGGCTAAATAGAAGCATTGTAGGGATCCCACGTGATGGAACACTGAAGAAGCAGAGGATATCGGAGGCAGTGAGCGCACGTAGTATGGGATATGGGAGATTCCTGGTTACGTTTCTATCCTTTGAAATTATGACACTGGAAACTTCAGGAAATGCCAGTTTTTGGAAAGACATCTTCGCTGAGTTCCATCCATGGCAGCCGGAAGACTCTCTTACTGGTAGATTATGCTGGCTGAAGATTACAGGGTTGCCACTGCATGTGTGGACGGAAGAAACCATAATCAGGGTGGCTCAAACCTTTGGGGAAGTGGCCCAGATTCATTCCGAGTCATTGAGTCGGACTCACCTTGAAGCAGCCTGGGTTTGTGTGCAGACCAATCAGTCTGAAAAAATCAGCGGAAAAGGGAGCCTTCTGGTGAATGACAAGATATTTGACATCTCAGTAACCGAGGAATTGCATGCAAAAGGGATGGTCAGGTCTGAGGACAACGACAAAAAGGGTCTGCCTAGTTACTGCTACACAGGCTTCTCACTGTATGGGAAGGTTGTATCACCAAAACAAATAGTCTCTTTTGAGTTTGAGAATGAACAAGTACAAGAAATAGTAGAGAAAGACAAAGACAACACGAAAAATGAGCAAGGTGGGACTGCAAGTGGACTAGAACCACTGAGAGTGGACAGGGGGGTTTCTGAGCCCCCTAAATGTGCAAGATGTCTCATTCTCAGTCCAGAAGGAGGAGGCCCTAAGCCCATTATGGGGATCACGGGGGATGGTGAGGAGGTAAGCCTTCTAGCCCAATCACTAGACAAGATTTTTGAAGGAAATATGGGTTTGCAAGATGCCCATCAAGTAAGCCATATGCCCGGCACAGCTTTTCCCAACACAAATCATACACATGATGATAGTCGAGAGGATTCTGAGTCACCTGATGAGCTAGGACTCACTGTGAGGAATCTATGTCCTAGACCGCGAAAACAAAAGAAAATAGATGCTCAGACCCACAGGTCCAGCCTTGATCTGGAGTTAGACAATAGATCGGGTGGAAAGTCTGATGGGGCGGCTCGAGTTAGATTGGAAAAGAGCGGGACTGATGGTGGGAACTCTGATGAAAGTAGTTGGCGATCATATACACTCTTGACGAAGATATACGACAAGATAAAAACGGTGCGAGATCGGGAACATAAGACAGCTAGAGGAGGGAGAAGAAGAGGCAGAGGCAAGGCATTGGCAGTAACAGATGAGATAGAGGAACAAGAAAGGGCGGACCTCGGTTCCTTTGCGAGGGATGTAGTGCCCGACACGGTCCCTTCAATGCTGCTTCCCCGAATCCTAGAAACTGGCCAGGACAAGGGTGCAGAGATGGGAGTGGAGAAAGAGGTGGAAGAAGAAGCGCAAGCTACCCTGGAAATTTTGGACAAACTGGATTTGGCGACTCGCAGGTCTCGTGAGGAGATCCGGAAGAAGATTATTGCGATGATTGAGGAGGAAAAAGAAGACTGGGGTGCCCATGATAGAGGATATACTGTCTAGGTATGTCCGCTATTAAATGGTGTATTCTATATAGTATGAGTAATATTTGTTTATGGAATGTTAGAGGGTTAAGGAGCAGTATGAAAATAGCATATATAAGACGTTTAGTTCTGCATAATATGGTTGCTGTATGTTTCATTATTGAGACAAAAATGGAAATTGTGGAAGAGGTGTTTGTCCATAAAGTGTGGCCGGTCGGTGGCTCTATGGGGTGGTGCGCCAGTCCGGCAAGGGGGAGAGCATGTGGTATCATTGTCATGTGGGACAAGAATGTGGTGAAGGTGTTAAACTTTTGCTGTCTGGAGAGATGGATTCGGTTGGATGTGGAGGAAACTGCATCAGGAGAGAGGTGTGCTTATGTGGGGCTGCACGCACCTAACTTGGCATCGGATAGGGAGAGACTTTGGAAGGAGATTTTGGAGACCAAAGGGATTTCAGAGATGCCTTGGGTGGTTCTTGGAGACTTTAATGAGGTGCTTCTCCATAAAGAGCGGATGGGAACACATTTCGATGATAGAGGAGCGGAAAAGTTGAGAAAATTCATGGATGTCGGGGGACTGATTAATGTAGAGTTGATAGGGAAGAAGTTCACTTGGTTTACAAGCAAGCGAGCTTCTAGAATTGATAGATGTATGGTAGACACGGAATGGGATGCTGATCATAGGAAGGCTAAGCTATTTGCTGGGGACAAGGGGTTATCGGATCATGTACCGATAATACTTAGGGGTGAGATAGTGAACTGGGGTCCCAAGCCCTTCCGCTCTTGGGACCATTGGTGGGGAGATAAGAATTTCCTGGAGTTAATCAAAAACTGCTGGGCTGCAGGGAGCGAGGTTCATCCGGGTGACTTCTCGTTGGTGAAAAAAGTAATCTTCTTAAAGAGAAAACTGAAGGAATGGAATAAGTCAAGAATGGATAAGCAAAGTGAAAGGTACAAAATGATCTCAGCTGAGCTGGATAGGATGGATACTAACAGAAGAGAAGAATCTGTGATATCTGAGCAGGAAGAGCAGTTGTATAGAAGGTTGCAGCAAGAAAAATGGCAGATGAAAAGCCAGGTAGAGTCGGTATGGAGGCAGAATTCGCGAGTCCAATGGCTACAACTAGGGGACTCCAATACCCGGTTTTTTTCACATTAGTGCAAGTACAAGACAAAGGAGGAACATCATGAGTTCTTTGGAAGTGGACGGCGTAGTAGTCCGGGACCCGAACATAATTAAACAAGAGGTTAGGAGTTACTTTCAAGAGATTTATCAAGATGACTCAGACCAATGGGTTAGGGTGGGCAGCTTGTCGTTCAATAGACTCACACCGGAAGAAGCACTTTCCCTAACAGGACCTTTCTCCGAAGAGGAAATTAAGGCAGCTGTGTGGGAGTGTGGGAGCAGAAAAGCCCCGGGACCTGATGATTTTAATTTTTTGTTTTGGAAGAATGTATGGGAAGTGGTGGGGAGAGATATTAGTCGAATGATAAGAGAATTTCACTCTGCCAGCAAGCTCCCGAAAGGAATTAATAATTCTTTCCTAATTCTGTTACCGAAAGCTGAGGGTGCTAAAAATCTAAGTTCTTATAGACCAATCAGCTTACTCAATAGTTTATACAAGATCTTGGCCAAGCTGTTGACAAAGAGGTTGAAAAAGGTGATCCCGACTCTGATATCCCCATGGCAATCAGGTTTCATTGGAGGCAGACACCTAATGGATTCGATTATGATTGCTATGGAAGTGCTGCACTCAGTAAAAATTTCAAAGAAAAAAGGGTGGTGCTTTAAGATTGACTTTCGTAAAGCATATGATACGGTGAGATGGGATGCCCTCTTGGAGATCTCGGAGGCTATGGGATTTTGCAGCACTTGGCGCAAATGGATATCACAGTGCATTGCGACAGCAAGGGTAAATGTGTTAGTCAACGGAGCTATCACTCCAGAGTTTGAGATTCAAAGAGGCTTAAGACAAGGCGATCCGTTATCGCCATTACTTTTCGATATTGTGGCCGAGGCATTATCTAAGATGATCCAAAAAGCAGAAGAGATTGGCATTATCAGAGGCATCAAACTTGGTAGAAGATCGATAACACATCTGTAATATGCAGATGATGTCATACTCTTCAGTGGAGATGGAGAGGAAGGGTTGAAAATTTTGAAAAGAGTCCTACGATGCTTTGAGCTATTCACTGGCTTAAAAGTTAATTTTCATAAAAATGCACTGGTTGGTATTAATTACTGCATAGCAGCGACGGATAGGATGGCCAATGTTTTAATGTGCAGATCGAAATCGTTACCAATCAAGTATTTGGGAGTGCAATTAGGTGCGAACCTGAAGAGCTACAAGACTTGGGAAAATATGATAAGGAAAGTCAGGAGGAAACTTGGAGCATGGAAAGGCAAACTCTTATCGTTGGGGGGGAGGGTCACTTTGATCAAATCAGTTATTAATAGTTTGCCAGTTTTCCTGATGTCGATGTTCTCAATGCCGAAAAGGGTGGTAAAAGAAATGGAGATGCTGATAAAAAGGTTTTTATAGAAAGGTAGTGTGGAGCGCCGATGTATCAATAAGGTGAAATGGACTAAGGTGTGCATGAATACAGCCAAAGGGGGTGCGGGTGTAGGTAGCCTGGAACTGAAAAACAAGGCTCTCCTCCTAAAGTGGTGCTGGAAGTTGCTTGCCGACCCAAACTGTTTGTGGTCCCAAATAATTCATGAGGTGTACGAACTGAGGCTTAGCAGAGAAGGCTTAAGGTTCAATAATAGTAACCTTCCAGGTTTCTGGAAGGATATCGTGAAGTGCTTCAATGGTGATGAGGAGCTGGCAAGATGCATTAGAGACAAGATGAGATGGAGAATTGGAAGAGGCAATCAGATATTGTTCTGGAAGGATGTGTGGTTTAAAGAAGAAACAATGCAAGAGAGGTTCCCTCGATTGTTTGTGATTTCTTTACAACAGCAATGGTCTGTGGGGCAGATGGGTGAATGGCGAGATAACTGTTGGGTCTGGAAATTAGAGTGGAGAAGATCACTCTTTGCGTGGGAAGAGGAGTTGGTTAGGGAGTTGGAGACATGGCTAATGGATTCCCTGGTTAGTAGAGACAGCAGTGATAAAGTGGTGTAGGAGTCAGGACAAAGGGAATTCTCAGTACACGCATGCTATAATGCGCTTGCAGAAGTAAAATTCAGAGATGTTGTGCTGGAATTGCCAGAGATCTGGACACGACATGGTACCCCAAAGAGTAAGGTTTTCCTATGGCTGGCCTGCCAGGATAGAATATTGACTAAAGGCAGGCTTGTGCGACTTAGTTTATTACGAATAGAGGAATTGCAGTGCCCATCTTGTGAGGGTTTAGAGTCAAACGCAGATCATACCTTGTTGCAATGCAATTTTGCTTGGTTATGTTGGTCTGAAGTGATAAAAAAGTGGGGCGCACAATGGGTCCAACCCAGATCTTTGGTAGAGCTGGTGAATCAATTGCAAAGTATCTTCATCTACAAGAAGAATGAGAAGATCTGGGATAGTGTACTAATGGCGGTAGTTTGGAGTCTGTGGCTGCATAGAAACGGGAGAGTGTTCAAGGCTGTCCAAAAGGGTCCAAAGGAGGTTACGGTTGAAGGACTTCTGCAGGGATTAAATTGGGCAAGATTAAATATCAATGGTTCCATATGCAGGGGTCACCTGCTGTATGAAGGAGTGAACAACTAAAATACCCTAGATGTCAACCTGTGGCATTTTAGATTTTCATTACCTGGGTCATTTGTATGAGTTGATGTAAAGAATGTTCATATTAATAAATTCGTATTTAAAAAAAAAAAACACCTGAGCAAGAACTCAGCAAGACTAGTAGCACCCTATTTCTTAGTGCCAAGTTCCAGCCAATCTTTTCAACCCATCTAGATCCCATGATCAATACGAGACTTCTTCGGTGTGTTTTAGATTACGCAACTTTATGTTACCATTATTTAGAAGTGATTGAAGAAGATCTCGGTTGCATTAATGGGCAACAAAAGGGAGACAGAAATGGAGTAAAAAGGGGAGGTGATAGAGTTAAAATAGAACTGTGTTAATTGATTAGTAATTGACAATGGATCAGCAATCAATCAGAGATTGCTGGGGAATAAATGCCAGCACTTACAATGTCCACCGATTAGGCTTAAATGGGTCTAACTAAGATGAGAAATATCAACATCATCTGGAATTTTGAAGGTGTTGGCGGCACCAAATTTCCTCCACTCCTCCCCATGTTCTGAGTCCTCTTCCTCACAGCTATCCTCGTCATGGTCGTGAGCATCATGAGTGGTGTGAGCAGAGGGATCGTGAACACTTTTTGACCTGCAGTCATGGGTGGCAAGCATGTGAACCTGGCCAAGGTGAGAGATTTCTACTACTACAGTATCATCATTTTCTGGTAATGGTTGCTTCCATGGCTCCCCATCAATCCTCATGTATGTATGACCAGCAGTACCTTTGTGAAACTCAAAGCGGATTCTATGTGCCTACAGCCAAAGACGTGAAAATATTAGGGGAAGAAGGAAAGCTGGGGCCTGATAGTTTTGCATGTTTTCCTAATGTTTCTTCAAAAATACCTGAGCAAGACGAGTCCCGTGTCCATTTGGAGCAATCAACACAAGCCCGTGCCAAGCATCTCTAAAACCAACAACTTCAAGAAGTCCATCATCTACGAACGGAGGAGTCAAATCCCTCTGACAAAGTGTAAGAGAAGCTCATCTCATCAGGGTAGGGTAAGAAAAACCAATCTGCATATTACTATTTTCCATGTTAGCCATTCAAATTCGGATAACTAAACAGGCAGGAAGAGACATCACGACGTTTCTTGCTATTTGGTGTTCCCCAAGGACTGAGTCCGCCAGAGAAGCTGGGCAAGTTGAGGCATACAATTGACCTGATACTGTTTGCAGGAAAGACAGAAAATAGGGTTGGTTACGCATTATCCAGCAAGATAATGAGATTCTTAACAGTCTCTAAAACCAGAGCCAGGAAGGGGAAGCTGGAAGAATAGGTCAATTGAGTTATGGCTCATGGTATTTACTTGCCTTCTGGGTACTTTTAGCTCTTCCCATTTACCATGCCTTTTCATGACCTTCACATTTGCTAGTTGAGCTATGTTCCTGTATAAATATGTCGAACTGATAGTTATGATTAATTGAAGAGTAGCTAGATGTAGCAAATAATGAGTTTTGTTACTGGATCCCAACACGTATAAGGACAACAGGAAGCTGAGATAATGGAACACGATCCTCTAAACTCAGGGCCTGCCAGCTTAAGTAAGAAGAAGAAGTCTGCACAACGCAGCTTCAGAAAGGATGGTACAAGGAAAAATAAACTGCATATTACAATTTGCTAATATGTCAGGCAATCTTTAAGCCATTCATATCAAGAGAAGCCGAATGAGTCACCTCGAGGAAGGATGAAAAAGAGAAGCACAAAACCATCCTTGTGTGCAGCCAAGTTTTGCATATGTACTCTGGTTTCAAAGAGAAACAAGGAAAAAAAATGGTCAGAACAGCAGTATGGAACACTAAAAAATGACAATGCATTTGGGTATGAACAGCAGTGTTTCATTTCTTCAAGATATCACAAGTTAATTCCTATTTATGCATTATCCGACCTGATTCACCAACTGATTTTTGAATTTTTCAGGGTGCAACTTTCTCTCTGAATGAAATGCATATGACACTTGAGCATCCATGCCTGTAGAAAACAGAATTTCAAGAGGAAAAACTAGACCAGCAAAAGCATACAGTAAACAATGGTACAAGGATGATGAGATTGAATCAAGAATAAGGAATTTTGCAGAAAACCCAACAAAGATAAACAATATGATTCCTTATCATGTTTGTGTTAACGATCAATAAGGAACTTCGATATAGAGCTAAGAGAGAAACCATCTAAATAAATGCTCTCAACAGAAACTATGTTCTTCTATTTGCTTAACCTCTCACCCATGCTAAAGTAGTTCCAGAATCCTCCACGAAATGTGATGTAGCCTTCCTGTAAAAAAGCCAAATACAGCTTGTAAGAATGATATGCTGCACCTCATACATTAATAAGCAGAAAACTCATGACCAGAAAATCAAGCAAACTAGGATTTCACAGGAGTTTTCAATTAATCTTCATTTATTAATTCTTTAATGTATAGACTTATCCAAGTACTTAGCTTACAAGTGAAAATTTTCCAAAACTGTTTCATTGACATTATTAAAAAGAAATAGATAGTAAGAGCTCAACAGGCAGAAAACTTTCTGAATGAAATTTGATCACTACAAGCACAGTTCATTCCAATGAGAGCCAAGATATTTTTTTAAGAATAGAAGAACATCTGCTAGTCGCAAGACTAATTACTCATCGGAGGCTTCAATCGATATCTATTAAGGTGGATACTCAACCAACAGAACAATCTCAATCCATATTTCCAAGACTCCAACCCTGATCAAATTCTCATAGATTTGAAATGGCAAACACTTTTCATCATATGCATTCTGAAGAGACATACTATATTGATTGCAGCCAACTAAGGTCACAAAGATGTTTTATGGAAGGCATTTGTTCCAGGAGTAGACAGCTTTACCATGTTGTGCTCATCGGTGGGAGAAACACGTTTAAATCCATGCAGAGAGTGTGGTAATTCAAGAGGTGCAATAGGCTCCAAAGAACCTTCTTTAGGAGCTCTCATCCTCATGAGAATATGCCAACTATAAGAAAACAAAATCAAAGAGCAAACAAAAGGATGCATTGAGAAATTCTGAAACAAACAAGAATCATGTCAGACAACCATGAATCTGAAAACCACCATAGAAGGTGAGGATCCGTTAAGCATCCTCTTTACCAAACATACAGTTAATAGTATCAGGTATAACTACATAGCAGAAACGCTTGACTTCTGAGCAACCAATGATGAAGAAATACCAATCTTGATGCATAATCGTGCATCAGGAGCAACATAATCCTTTTGCAACTGACTGAGAAAGTTTCATTTAGTTAACCTGTCTATTTTCATTTCCTTGGCTTCCATAACTTTCTTCAAGAAAGACATTACTGACTGACGATCTGTTCCAGGATTTTTCTTTCCCTGCAAATTTGCAGTTCATGTCATACCCCAAGAAGTGTCATCAATTATCACATACCTCAATGATACTTAGACAACATAATTACATCTATCATTCAACAAGGGTTGGCATAAAAAACCAATAGCTGGCCATCTTCTTACCCAGCCAAAAGCGAAGGGAAGATTGTTTCCAGTTCCCAAAGGCACAGTAGCAATGGGTGGCGGATGAGAGAACTTGAGGTCACCAACAACTCCAAGAAGCCAACCAGCTGTTCCATCACCACCAGCAACCTTGGAACAATCCACCACAAAAGAGCACATAATCCAAAGCATTAACCTTTTCAAGCAAAGCAAAACTTATCTTCCCAGACAATACTAATAACAGATCCCATCAACTCACAATTAGCCTCAGCCTCTCTTGAATCTTCGCGGCCAAGCCATCACCAGCAGCCTTCAGCGTCTCTATGTTCAGGTAAATCCTCCGTAACACGACATCAGGTGCCTCCTTCCCCAAATCAAAAACCTTTAAAGACACAAACATACGCATACACACAACAATCTCACATCACTTACCCAGAAAATTCAAAAGAAAATATAAAAACCCAACAACGCAAACCTGATTCTCGTTAAGGAGGGCGCAGTAGGTGTTGAAGAGATCTCCACCGAGCTGACCGCCGCTCTTGGCATTAATAAAAACCAGCACCGGACACTGTGGCCAGGAGTCAGCATCGACGACCCCGGATGCCTGGGAATCAGGCACGACTACATACGCAGGAATGAGGAATTCTCTAAGCAAATGAGACTCTGCTTCCGGATCGTGGGCGCCGGTTGCTGTAATCGTCGGCTCCATCTGTGTTTGTTAATTCGGTTAACACTGGCTAAAGCTACACAGTACCGGTTATGGTGGTTGGTGTGTGCACACTAAAATCCTGAGCTCAATTCGGATCCTTGAAGATAATTATGTGCTTCAGCTCACCTGTCGATTGGGCTTCTTCTCTCTGACGTGCTAATTTTGTTTGATAATGCTTTAATAATTGCCATTATTTCGATCTAATTGACCTACTCCTCAAAAGAATGATTACAGTCAGGTCCACCATCTTACTGTGTGGATTCCTTAAATACAATGAAAAAGACGTTTCTTTTATATATAAGGATTCTCTTTTATTCTTAATCTATATTCGGATCCTCTAGAGGGATTCGGTACAGAATCTGCTCCTTTATCCAAATTAAGGCACCATTGTAACTAGCTTATATCTTAAGACGATGGTACCAAAAGTAACGTGGGGAATCCGCAAGTCCAAAACTTGCGGGCAAGCTAGTATCTAATCCTTTTTGGGTGCAAACTCAAAAGGTGGAAGCTTTGCCGGATCCTAAGCTAACATACCAACCTCATTGCTTCATGGTCGCGTGAGCAGAAAAGGATGAAGAGAGACGATGCAAGTATAGGAAGAGGGCTTACCTTGGTTGGTCTGAAAAGCGAGGTTCTTCTTTTGTTCCATGGAAGTTGCTTGTTTTTGCTAGGATTTTTCTCTGACGGGGTTGTGGACGGATGGGTGTTGCCCATGATCACCACTGGGGAAACCAACTTGCGAGCAGAATAACGAGCAGGTACGTACAAGAAAGCCAAGCTTTTTGCCTATTTTTCAGATTACACAGATGTTGAATCCTTATCTGTATCTGTGTCATCATACGCCTGCATGTCTGCGTGCGTATGGTATTAAAAAGGATCAAGATTTTGACTTTTTGGAGAGGTCCAAAGTTTTGCAAGCCCTGAAATTCGTCTGAATATATTTGATTATGGTGTCTGGTCAATTGTGGTGTGTCCGGGAAAGAAAGGAAAAGCTATTACTGGTTTAAGGTGTTGAACGGCATCTTTGAGGAGTTGAAGGTTTGAAAAAGTAATTCGAGAGATCCTATCGTTTCTTTACCTGTTTCTTCCACTTTGTTCTGAAGGGCATCTGCTTTTAAAGCTGAAACATGAGAGTCAAGTTTTCTTGGAGACAATGTCTTAGGTTCTCCTTTCTGGATTCCTCATGTCGCCCTTCTTGCTTGATCAAGATGTGAGTGCTCATGATACCAACGGCCATCCTATAGTCCCAGAACGTGGCTTAACTGAAGCCAAAACTTCAGTCAAGAGAAGCACTCGCACGGTACGTTTACCAGCGAAATTCAGGGAACGTGCTTAAGAGCTGCACGCGGAAATTGAGAAGATCGTGTTGCTGGATACCTATTATTAGTTAATCACTTTAGTTCACGTCTTATTCATGCTTTCTGTTAATTGTTCATGCTTCTGTTATTTCCTAATTTCATGCTACGATTGGAGGACACGATGTAAATTCATGGCTTATTTATAATCCGTTCCCATTTTCAATAAGGCATCAACGAATTCCAGTCAATATCCTCTCTCTGTTTCCTTCAACCTCTCATCTAAATCTCTTAAATTCTGTTCTCTCTAATTGATCTCGTATCACTGGTGCTTTCATTGAGAGAAGCAACTCATGGCTGAAGGTTCTGTTACCACACGTTACAGAGCTTTGGAAGAGGTTTTGGCCAAAGTCACACAAGACCTACAAGGAGTGACCGCAGCAATTCAAAGCCAAGCAGAAGACATCTCCAAAAACAACAGCACCATCGAGTGGCTGCAAAAATCGCATGAGGCTTTGGTTCAGTCCCTCGTACGGATTGAAAAACAAACGTCAGCTCCACAAGCACTACTTCCCTCCCCACAGGTTGCATCATCGTCAACGGGAGCAGTTAGTTCACAAGGGATGGGACCAAGCATGGTCGAAGGTTCGAGCTCTGGCCGAGTGCCCATACGCTTGCCAAAACTTGAGATTCCTTTTTTTGTGGGAGACAATGTAGCTGGGTGGCTTTTTCAAATTGAACGTTTCTTTTTGTTTCACAATACTCCATTGGAACAAAAATTAACTGTGGCGGCTTTCTATATGTCGGGTGAGGCTTTGCAGTGGTACCAGTGGCTCCACGCCACCAATCAACTCACGAGCTGGGAACAATTTGCGTTAGACTTGGAGAATCGATTCGGGCCTTCCCAATATATCAACCACGAAGCGCTTCTGTTTAAATTACAGCAGTACTCCTCGGTGATTGATTATCGTCGGCGATTTGAGATACTCTCCACCCGTACTCGCAGCCTTACAACAGTAAACCTCCTCAACTGTTTTATTTCAGGTCTTAAAGAGCCAATTAAGAAGGAGCTGTATCTTCCTCAAACCCTCGACCCTGACTGAGGCGACAAGTATGGCACAATTAATTGAAGACAAGCTCTACCCCATGCGCGTTAGCGCCATATTCCCGGGCACTTCCAGCAATAACACACGCAGGCACAAGCATCCAAAGGGGCAATACCCGCCACCCCTTTAACCATGGTGGCTCCTCCGGTGTCCGAAAGCTTCTGTTCGTCGCTTGACATCCTCAGAGATGGAGGAAAGGAGATCTAAAGGCTTGTGTTTTAACTGCGATGAAAAATTTGTGCCTGGACATAAATGCAAGAAAGGGCAATTTCATTGTCTAATTACGGAAGATGATGAAGGAGAGGGCGATGCACAAGGAGAACTCTATCAGGTAACGCCAGAAGAAACAAGAGTTCCTGATCCGCAAGTTTCGCAGGTATTTGAGCCAGAAAAAGAAGGAACCAATCCCACTATCTCCCTACATGCAATGGAAGGTGGTGATAAGCCAACTACCTTAAGGGTTCGAGGTATTATATCTGGTCAGGAAGTTGAGATTTTAATTGACGGAGGATCTACACATAACTTCATTCAGACCAGGATTGCGAAATTCTTAAGGCTGCCTATCCTTAAATCCAGATATGTGAGCGTAACCGTAGGCAACGGGGAGACGTTGGGATGCGCAGGTAGGTGTTCCAAGGTGCCTTTAAATATTAATTCGCATATTTTTCACCCGGATTTGTTTGTTCTGCCGATCTATGGGGCTGATATAGTCTTGGGGGTCCAATGGTTGTCTGAGATCGGGCCTATTTTATTTGATTACAAGGAATTATGGATGAGTTTTGATTATTTGGGAGAACAGGTTAAGATTCATGGGATTCAGCAAGCAGATTTATCTGCTATTACTATGGGCCAATTTCGCAGGGGCCAGCAAACCAATGCCTTTGCGGCATGTTACCATTTATTTCTCAATGCAGTTGGCCACACCGAGTCCAAGGGATTTTATGGCGACATTCCTGGAATATACAAAGCCAAGATCGAGAATTTAGTGACTAAATTCCAACCGATTTTTCAGGAGTCTACAACTCTTCCTCCTTATCGCCACATCACGCATCGCATATTGCTACGTCCAGATTCTTCCCCTGTCAAAGTCAGGCCATACCGATACCCACACTTCCAGAAAGGAGAAATTGAAAGACAGGTTAATCAAATGCTCGAGGCTGGTATTATACAACATAGTACAAGTCCTTTTTCTTCCCCAGTTATACTTGTCAAAAAGAAGAATGGGACCTGGCGATTTTGTGTAGATTACAGAGCCCTTAATAACATCACCATTAAAGACAGCTTCCCAATTCCCACCGTAGACGAACTCTTGGATGAACTGCATGGCGCACGGGTTTTCTCTAAACTAGATTTACGCTCTGGTTATCACCAATTACGGATGCACCCAGACGACATTCACAAGACAGCTTTTCGTACTCATGATGGTCACTTCGAGTTCCGGGTTCTTCCCTTTGGTCTCACCAATGCGCCAGCTTCCTTCCAAGCTGAGATGAATCTCCAATTCCGGCCCTTCCTGCGAAATTTTGTCCTTGTATTTTTTGACGACATCCTTGTCTTCAGCTCCTCTTGGGATCAGCACGTGCACCATCTTGAACAGGTTTTCCAACTCTTACTCACTAATAAATTCTTTGTTAACCTATCCAAGTGCTTGATTGGCAGCCCATCGGTGCAATATCTCGGGCATATTATAACGGGCAACGGAGTTTCTGTGGATCCCGAGAAGATCAGTGCTTTATCTTCCTGGCCACTGCCTCAAAATGTGCGCCAACTTCGGGGCTTCTATGGGCTCGCCAGCTACTATAGACGCTTCGTCCCTGACTTTGCCAAATTAACGGCTCCACTCACAAGTTTGCTTCGCAAAGATGCCTTTACATGGACACAATCGGCTGAAGACGCCTTCCTTGCCGTGAAGAATGCTCTCGCATCCACTGTCATGCTCGCTCTACCGGATTTTTCTCAGCCTTTTATTGTTCAGACCGATGCATCAGGCGACGCTATCGGTGCCGTTTTGTTACAAGGGGGACGACCTGTCTCTTTTTTTAGTAAACAACTCTCACCGAGTTTGAAGGGAAAATCGGCATACGCACGGGAGATGTACGCGGTGATTACTGCTATCCAAAGATGGAGACAATATCTCCTGGGATCCCGATTTATTTTGGAAACAGATCATCAGCCGTTGAAAGCTATGTTTAATCAGACGATCCATACTCCAGAACAGCAGCAATGGATTTCGAAATTATTGGGCTTTGATTTTGAAATCCACTACAAACCAGGCAAGGAGAATCTGCCAGCTGATGCCTTATCCCGTTTATCACATTCGCAGCCCTCTTTTCATGCCTTGATTTCCTCTCAGCCGATCTATTCCTTAATTCGTGCCATTAAACGTTTTATTGCCGATAGTCCTATTGCTGCTGCTAAAATCAAGGAAATTGAGTCGCAGACAGCTCCATCTTCCTTCACTTTTCGGGATGGGCTGATTTGGTATCATGATAAAATCTGGTTGCCCCGAGAATCCGCTCTTCATGATTTGCTTCTATTTGAGTATCATGACAGCCCAATTGGAGGCCACGCTGGGTCGCAGCGTACCTTGGCTCGCATTAGTTCTGCCTTTTTCTGGCCAGGCATCCGCGAAGATGTAAAAAAATATGTTGCCTGTTGTCCGGTTTGCCAGCAAGTTAAGCCTCTTCTCACGGCACCCCAGGGTCTCCTCCAACCACTCCCCGTCCCTAGCAACACCTGGGACTCCATCTCCATGGATTTCATCACTCACCTTCCATCCTCTTCTGGCAAAACTGTGATTTTTGTTACAGTTGATCGTCTTACTAAATTCAGCCATTTCATCGCCTTGCCAATGACTTTTTCAGCTTCATCCGTTGCCGACGTCTTCACCAAGCATATAGTGCGCCTTCATGGCTTCCCTACCACAATCATTTCAGATCGCGATCCCATTTTTATGAGCACTTTCTGGCAGGAGTTATTCAAATTGCAGGGTACACGCCTCGCCACTAGTACAGCCTATCACCCACAAACAGATGGCCAATCCGAAGTTGTTAATCGCTATATCGAGGATTACTTACGCTGTTTCTGTTCAGATTTTCCTCGCTCCTGGACTAACTTTCTCCATTGGGCGGAATATCACTACAACACCTCATGGCACTCCTCCATTAACCGTACCCCTTTTGAAGGTCTTTACGGGCGCCTTCCCCCTTCCATCAAAGATTATGTCGGCGGCTCCACCAAAATTGCTTCTCTTGATGACTTATTGCGCACTCGCTCATCCCTCTTGGCTGATCTCCGAAGTAATATGCAGCGTGCTCAGGATCGAATGAAGCTGCGCGCCGATACACACCGTAAAGATAAGCAATTTTCTGTTGGCGACTGGGTGTATATTCGCTTGAAACCATTTCGTCAGACTTCCATGCCACGCCTTGCCTCCACGAAACTTTCCAAACGCTATTTTGGTCCCTACCAAATCATCTCCAATGTCGGACCCGGTGGCGTACAAGGTCCAGCTCCCTGCCGAGGCCCGTATTCATGACGTTTTTCACGTCTCTCTTCTTAAACAGTGTCACGGTGATCCCCACCAGCACTCGGTGGCCTTACCCTCCATGTTTACTGATGGCCTTCCCTCCGATTACCCAGATAAGGTTTGGGGTTTTCGCACTGTCTCCCGTGCTGGCAAATTTGTGGACCAGGTTCTGATCCAATGGCGTCTGCATACTCGTGACGAAGCCACGTGGGAGGATGTGCACAGTTTCCAGTCCAATTTTCCTTCCTTCAACCTTGAGGACAAGGTCAATTCTGGGGAGGGAAGTATTGATACCAACGGCCATCCTATAGTCCCAGAACGTGGCTTAACTGAAGCCAAAACTTCAGTCAAGAGAAGCACTCGCACGGTACGTTTACCAGCGAAATTCAGGGAACGTGCTTAAGAGCTGCACGCGGAAATTGAGAAGATCGTGTTGCTGGATATCTATTATTAGTTAATCACTTTAGTTCACGTCTTATTTATGCTTTCTGTTAATTGTTCATGCTTCTGTTATTTCCTAATTTCATGCGTCGAGTGGAGGACACGATGTAAATTCATGGCTTATTTATAAGCCGTTCCCGTTTCAATAAAGCATCAATGAATTCCAGTCAATATCCTCTCTCTGTTTCCTTCAACCTCTCATCTAAATCTCTTAAATTCTGTTCTCTCTAATTGATCTCGTATCAGCTCAAGTCCTCACTGTCCATGCGAACGGAGGATATTGGTTGTTCTGCCTACAGAAGGATCTTCTGCGTTCGAAACGATTACTGTTTGATTCTAGAGCTTGGGTTTGAAAGGAGCGGGAAGAACAAGCTAGTTACCAGCTTCACACTGAATTTTCCTATAACCATGCATGCGAGAATTTATGAGAGTCTCTGTTGCTCTAGCACGCAGAAATATGAACCCTATATAGCAGATTTGAAAGTAAGGTCGAACTCTGGGCTGAATCTGTATTATATTGGGTGGGTTGCACTTTGTGGCCATGGATATTAGGCCTACCTTAAACCCAGACTTCTCATTATGCTCTATTTGTCAATTGTCATGATTCATATGGGCTAGTTTTGATATGGATATGGACACAAACTATGGGTTCATCTTCTTCTGGGCTCTGAACAAAATGCACGTACCTTGATTATCAATCTTTCTAACACTTGGATAAAAGTGATTTTGTCAGGAACTGCAAGGATAACTTTGAAGAAATCTGGCAATGTTGGGAGGATTTCTTTTGGAATTTTCAAACATCCATTTTAATATAAAGATTAGTTATTCTTTCCAGCTGGTGTAGCTAACTACCATGGATGTTCAAGCAAATTTCTGCCAGAGCATCAGGATTGTTGCATCAGCATACCAACCTTCATCTTGTAAGCAACAAGTACAACCCACATTGCTCTACGTGTGATTTCCTGATATACTACATACGCAGACCCAAATCTCAATTCACCTGTCCTGGGCTTCCAAAAACCTGACAGAATCAAAACCTGATATACTAGATATGCTTACCCAGATATCTTTAATATTGCTGAAGAATCGAGTTCTCTAAAGTATATAATTGGAATTTAAGTTTTATAGCGTTTAGTATACTCAAATTTAATAGATTTGAATTACTATACCCTTGGATGTGTACTAGGTAAAAAAGTAGAATGGCACCTTGAGAGGGTAAAGCCCAAAGTAGGAACCCACCACCAATATTCAAAGTTTGGTGGAGCTCCTAGCCATCTCCAACAATAATGTAACAACATCTCTATAACTACATAGATCATGTTGTTTAAGATAAGCATATTTGTCTAGGTCAACTCTCGTTACATGGATGCATATATGATCTTACATACGATGATGAAGCAAGCAAAACCACAGATTCACGACAACTAATTGCCTCAAATATGTATGTTATGTAAGCGTATATCTTTCTGTTTTATTTATAGGCCAAAATCATTATAAAAAAGGAAGCTATATATGGTGACCAGATGTTTCATGAACTTTCCACAAAAAGGTCTTGCAGTGATATCACAGCCACGGAAATGGTAAACGAGGCCATCCATCTGTATACATTTGTTCGTAAAATGAAATGTTTAATACATTCTCATCAAGTACATTATTCACCTAATCCTTACCTGTAGCTTTAAAAATGGAAATCCATGTCCTGTAGACCACAAACAGGGAGACAAGAGAGTTGCCTAAGACCAAGATTTTGTATTTAACTGAACCATGTTTCCAAAGTATAACGCTAGGAGGATCTTATTACCCTTATTTTAATAAAACTTCATAAACTCTTTCCTGCCATGGTGTTCTTGAATTTGACAGATAGAGGATAGATAGAGGGTGGATGCAATTGTACACCTGATTTTCAATGACCTTTTGAATTTGGTTCCATCGATGGAGTGTAGCTTTTTTGCTGATCTTGAGGGACATTTGTCAACATTGTGACAGAAGCTAAGGTGAGAAAGAACAGAACGTTGCCTACTTTAATGGTCAGAGAAAGAACACCTGTCAGGTTCATACAACGAGGAAGGATTTGTATGGTTAGCTTAAACTGTCTGGTTCCAGCTTGGAAACTTTTGGGCCTCTAATTAAACGACACCTGTGAATATCAATACGTAGCACACTATGAGCTGATGGTTATATTGAGTTTGGTGCACGCAGAAAAGCACCGCTTTGGTCAAAAAGACAAAACAGAAAAGTGGATTTCTGGAACAGATGAAATTGTTTGATGTAATAATAGGTCAACGTAAAATTTCTGAACAAGTATTGAGTTCCAAGTTTCTAGAGATGATTGAGCTTTTCCATTACAACCTTTGCTTCTGCCGTTGAATCCATATCCAGGTTTTGTAATGATGATGCTCGTGTTTACATCACTTGATGGTCTCCTTTTTGGCATCCCTTTTTGCTTAGGAGATAAGAGTAGAGTAGTGAGTTTTTATTTTAAATTTTAAATTATATATTGATAACACTAATTAATTCTTTATATTATCTCATTTTTTATTATTTCAAAATAACAATTAAATTCTTAATATTTAATAAAAAATAAATAAATTTTACCACTCAAATTTTCAAAATAATTTAGCATTGGAGCATTTTCTTCCAATCTCAGGAAATACATCTAACTAACCTGCCGCCCAATTATTCTCAGTGTACTTAGTACAAAATGTCAACGACAAAACCCAATTGCGAGTTTCTCATGTATCAAATTCAAAATAAAGCACGTTTCTATGATACACATTATATGAGTACAAGAAAAAAATAATTATAAATTTAATTTAAAATATTTTATTTTATTTTTCTAATACTTCGTATATTAATTACATAATCATCAAATTTGTGAGAGAAACAAGGCAGCAAAAGCCAAACCCACTTAGATTTGATGTGAATACAATACTAATTATATGCTATACGGCTCATTGTATACTTAAATCAAATTATATATAAATATGGTACGTGTCACCTTTCATCTGGTTTTTTCTCATGCATATAAACTATACATATTGGTCTTGGACTGCCCACAAATTGAGACACATTTGATGTGGATGATAATATTATTAACCATATACACAAGGGAAGAGGTACGTGGCATGAGGGCGGCACCAAATATTTTTGACTTGAACCCTATTGCCCTTTCCTTGCCAACTGAATATATATATATATATAACAAGAAGAGTCTTCCTGTAATTAGTGTCATAGATACACTTTCTGTTTTGAAGCTGCAGCCAAACTTGTGCCTTTTTTCTTTTTTCCAAGCTATCTACTTTCACAGAAAAGGGTTTCTGCAATGGGAAGAGCACCTTGCTGTGACAAAGATGGACTCAAGAAAGGTCCTTGGACCCCAGAGGAAGATCATAAGCTTGTCGCTTATATTGAATTGCATGGACCTGGAAACTGGCGCAACCTACCCAAGAATGCAGGTAAGTAGATATATGAGGAGAGTTTTGATGAAAGAGGATATTATATTTACACATGATCTTGCATTTTGGGTGCTAACATTTGTTATTGCTTGATTAACAGGACTCGAAAGATGTGGAAAGAGCTGTCGTCTTCGATGGACAAACTATCTCCGCCCTGATATCAAGAGAGGAAGGTTCTCTTTTGAAGAAGAAGAAACAATAATCCAATTGCATAGCATCCTTGGAAACAAGTAAGACTATGTATCTGTTTGCATCAATAATTCTGATATATATCATCCTCATAATTAAAGATGAGATCTAAATGTTACTTAATGTTATCTCAATGTGTTAGGTGGTCGGCTATAGCTGCGCGGTTGCCAGGAAGAACCGACAACGAAATCAAGAATTACTGGAACACTCACATAAGGAAAAGGCTACTCAGGAATGGGATTGATCCAGTGACTCATACCCCACGCCTGGATCTTCTTGACCTAACCTCCATTCTGAGTTCTGCTTTGTGTAACCCATCTTCACTTCTCAATCTGTCAAGCTTGATGAGCACTCAGGCATTACTGAATCCTGATTTGTTGCGGATAGCCTCCACTCTATCATCATTGAAGCAGGAGAATCAAGAACTACTTCTCCAGCAGCTGCAAGAAAACCAGCTTTACAGCTCCCTATTGCAGAACCACGTCCCGCTATCACAACTCAACCAGCTGCAAAACCAGGTTCAACAAGTTCCTGATTGCACCGCCACATCCTGTACTGTTCCATTCGCAAGCCAACCACAGCTAATGCAAGCTACACCCAACGCTGCTAATTTGAGCACCCAAGATTCCCAAGAACATGTGGTGCCTTCAAGTTTGAATAAAAGTAACTTTGCATTCGGCAGCGACATCAACCCTGCAATTCCTGGAGTTCCAGATAACTCAAGATTCCTATCACCTGTAAACATTGGCCAACATAGTTTTGGCATGGATTCCTCAGTCATGTCAACCCCTTTAACGAGCCCGGCTCCCTTGAATTCATCATCAACATTCATCAACAGCAGCCCCGAGGATGAAAAAGAAAGCTACTGCAGCAGCTTATTAAAGTTTGAAATTCCAGAGAGCTTTGACTTTGAGGATTTCCTGTAATAATAATGTTATTTATTTTTTTATGGATTCGGTTGTTAATTTTGTAACCTCATTTTAATGTTCATATATAATAGTTTATTCTTTTTTTTTTTTCAAATTCTTTCCTTTTATTTTGAATTATGAACAAGAAATCAATAGAAAAAAAATAAAGAAAGAAAGAAAGAACTAATGAGATCCAAAAATTAAGTGGTGGCATTTTTCTTCTTAATTCAATGTTTAGGTTTATATTAATATATGATAAACCATAATGAGCAGAATTTTACTATTTTTTAAAAAAATTAAAATACTCTATAACCAAAGTCAAATATTACTCAGTCACATCCTTCCGGTTAACATTATATACTTACATAAAATACATAATCAACAATATGCGAATATAACTTATATACTATGTTAATTAAGGTGTATGGCAAGCTTCTTCTAAAATAGTGTGAACTTTAGCTTCATAGACCAAATTTTATTTGAATTTTTTCTTAATAAAAAACTGAAATCATTCAGTCAAGGTTTTATAATTAAGAACTACGGTATATGGTTGTTAAGATTAGTATAACAACCCAAATTGTTAAGATTATCTGAGAAGAAGTAGAAAAGATAAAGCTTAATTGCCATTTTTTGCACCTTTAATTTGGTATTTGCGAACTCCATATTTAGATAATGGTCAATTTCCTTTTGTACGGTCATTGTCTTAGATCGACACATTTCCTCCTTATCCTCGACCGCCCACGCTAATTAATGTCGTAAAGAGCTTTACCATAGACTTCACACTTTGCTTTCCAAACTTTCAACACAAAAAGTGAGTTCTTGTCTTTGCTACCCACATCGTTGTGAAGTTTATACAATCCGACGTCGCATTGGACATCCGAGTAATCCGAACTACACGTTACAGTTTTAGGTTGCTTCCATCTATTTTCCTTTCCGTGCAATTTCTTCTGTATTCCAGGGAAATTGCACTTTTGTCCTGAGAAATCAAACAAAAAAGCTACTTTTGTTGTGGAAAAAAGGAACACTGATTTCACTATTTACAACCCATTTTTCTTGTTCGAATTTGCCACTTTCCGGTGAGCAGCCATTTGCAAGAAATATATTTTTTTTTTCTCTGGTTTTAAGCCCAGCTGTGATGTCTGTATTGAGGGATCAGGCCTTCATATGCGATATGAGACCCATAAGTACTTTCTTCAAGTGTTGTTATGATGATAGAATTTGGAGTCTTTATAAAGCTGAGGGGTGTGATTAAGTAGTAGGAAAAGTGTGATTAAGTAAAACGGACTAACTGGATCCGTCTATATAGTTAGTGTGCATGATATAGCCAAGGGGGTGGATGCCCTTTTAACCTGTATGTGTATTATCTTTTTGCTTTAGCACAAACATTAATGAATTCATGATGCAGCTTCCATTGTGGAAATTAATTAATATACAAACCCAGAATGGAGTAAGTGATCCCCAGATTGAAAAAGGAACATTTGATTGATGATCCTCCATGATTGTAAGCCTATGCTGGATGACACAAAACATCATCTGGAACCAGTAATTATATAGAGCTCATCAGTGTGGTTTTTTCAAAGTGGGGTCTGTATTTGTTTGGTTGGATTACAGTGGAGATGCCTGCGTGTATGGTGTTTTACAGATATGACAAGCGGTCTTGTGCTGTGTTTTTGTTTGCTATTGAATAGTTTAAGAGGAACAGAACCAACCAACCAACTTCACCTTCGAGCAGTACTTCTCTCGTGATATCTGCTTTCTTCCTTATGATTTTCAA
Source organism: Passiflora organensis (assembly GCA_019739055.1). Lineage (NCBI taxonomy): Eukaryota > Viridiplantae > Streptophyta > Magnoliopsida > Malpighiales > Passifloraceae > Passiflora > Passiflora organensis. Next base: position 119,340 of record JAEPBF010000190.1, read on the forward strand.
ATCATTTGTCTCAGCAAAAGTGAGTGATGGCTGAAATTATTGCAGATAAAAGCATTACATGATTGCAAGAATCACCGTAGCATCCATTTCTTGTCGTGGATAAGCTTTCCATTTATGAAAAAGCCACCAATACATGGTAAAGAACTATTCCTCTTTTCTGTTCAAGATATCACTTGGGTCGAGTCTCCAAAGATTAAGCAAGTTTCTGGGTTTTGTGTCCTAAGTGTTCATACTCATACAGCAGTGGTAACCAATGTGGCAAAACCCAAGTAAGAACTTGATACCCATCGTGTGTCTGACATAATAGATGTCGATCGAAATTTAAATAACGGATATTTTAATGAAAGAAGAAGCATGCCATGACCAGACTAACCATCAGGCACCATATGCCACTAACTAAGAGTTCCAAACCTGAACAGCGCTTTCTGCATTTGCCTCGCCACTTTTGAAGCTCAATTACCGAGGGGTTTACTTTCCACAAGACACAAGGCTCCTTCGAATCTAAATGGGCTATATTGTATAAAGAACTCCATGTAAAAGCTAAGCACTTGCTTTTTTCTCTGTCACAGTGGCTGAAACCTAAGGGACCCGAAGATAAAGAAGCAAATAAACGAGAGTAAAGAGGACAAACAAAGAGAAGAAAAAAGGTTGGTTTTCTGAGTAATCGAGGGTGCATGTACGCTTTCCACAAAGTGACTTTATGGTGTAATTATTTTACCTTTGATTGGCATCTTATGTTTTGTGCTTATCTTAATGCTTTCTTCTTCGTATGACTGTCTCTTCACTCGACATTGAGATTCCCTCTTGTGATGGAACTTTTGTTTGTATCCTATTCTTTTGTCCTTTGTGAGGAAATGGGAGATGCAAGCTGATTAAGATATAAGGTATAGGAGATGAAGAATATTTGTCAGGCTGATTCTTCTTTTATGATATGGAACTTGTGCTTGTTCCCTTCTGTGATTTGCAGAAATGGAATCTGCTAAGCCAACCTATGCTCCATAGCTAATTAAGCTTCTAACCAAAACATATCGATTTAATCAGAATTCGAGTCTTGTGAAGGCAAGAAATTCTAAAATTCAAAAGTGTCCAGCTGCAATTTTGAAAGAAGTAAAAGGTGACAACAGTGCTCCTGTCTATTAGATTAATATTATCCTCTTATTTTAGCTTAAAGCAAAAGGTGTGTCTGTCTGCCTTTGGCTGTCAAGCATGAATGGTTACTGTACAATATGGGGACCTGACCAAAATATACAAGCCCATCTGCACAAGTCAAGCAGAAAACTGCTGCTGGAAATGGTTTCCACACGAAAATGTCAAAATTGAAAATCCCCAGAGATGCCTTCCTTTCCAATGCACTAACTTTTCAATCCCCTTTGTCCATTTTCCATCTCCATGAGCATGAAAAGAAGATATAGTTATCACCATTCCTCTATGTAATTTGAATTACAATTCTTAACTATTCTTTTATCTGTTATAATGGAGATTACTACAGTTCAGGTAAAGGGCCCTATGTTCAGTTTTCCAGTTCTTGTAGAATTAAAACCAAAGGGAAAGGCAAAAGGAGAAATAGTAGGATCCTAGGCAGGGTCCCTGTCATTCGTCTGAAAGTAGGAAAAGATGTGGCAATGTTTTCCTTATTATGACCTTACCACAGTACCTTTTTCTCCAGTCTTTATTTTAATTTGCATGACATGTCAATACAGACATATACACATCTGCAGTCTACAGATGCTCAGAATGGTTCCCACATGATTTGACTCCCAGGTCATGGTCATAATAGAAAATGGCCCCTTGTGTTTCTGTTTCGATTCAACCATTGAAGGATTCGTCATCCTTGGATGATCTGTTTTCCTAAATTTTAATGTTCTGATTGACTCATCATTTGCCTCCCTATGTTCCACTGACGTCTATAGCCTGTTCATGAGTTTTGAACTTCATTTTTCTGCAGAAGAATTCTACTTGGTGGTAACTCGTGAATCTATATCAAGTGTTCTAACTTGTAGTTCCTTTACCTCTTCCCAATTCAATCCCTTGTATATTTATATCAGTCAAGATTCAAACTAAGTTCAGAAACATAGAAGACTACCAGATGCAACTGGTACCAGTTCTATACTCCCCTCGTGGTCTTCATTTTCTTCTGAAGGATGAACTCTTGGCTAATGGGACTCTACCTTTTCCATTATACCAAGCAAGGCAGCAGTAGAGTAGTAAAGAACAAATAGAACCCACACATGCACTGTGTCAGTATTTTATATTTACCATCGAAAAGCCAGCCGAGAGAGATTGTGCCCTTTTTCATGTGGATGATAGAAATCAAAAACCAATAATGTGCCATATTCTGAGACACAAAAAAAGAAAAAAAAGTTGTTCCTAACCAGAAAGAGACACTTCTTCCAACTCATCTTCCACATATCTTTCCACTTCCTTTTCTCTCTCTCTCACTCGTTCACTCACTCGCTCGCTCACACTGTCCTTGGTTGCAAGATTACATCTTCAACTACGTAACCAGCCCTCTTTCGACTCAAAAGAACGTATCTTTTCCAAAACCAGACAACCAAAATGTACCAAACTTCTCCTTGAAAAGCTAAAGTAGTCTCCTCCTCCTAAGTCTTTCTACCCCAACAAAACCCACTACTACCATCATTCATCTGAATATCTCCTGAATCTCACCCTTTAATCCCCTTTTTATTTATCACCAAATAATTTCCGAGAGACAAAAAAGTACCCTCCTTTTGCTCTCTTGATAAAGCAAGATTCACCACAAGTCCCATCTACGTTTTCCTTCCAATTCCCAGCCAAAATCTCCTCCGCACACATAGAAGAGAGGAAAAGGAAGAAACAAACCAACCCTCTATTTGGAATCTCTAAAAAAATGCCATCAAAGGCGCTTACTTCACTCCCTGTGCTCACTCTCTTCCTCTGCTTCTTCTCGACCTCACTCGCTGGTTTGTTGTCCGAGCCAGTTTCTAACCAACCCTTGAAGCCAGGAGACTACAATAACAACCCTAACACAGTCCCTGCCTTCCCCGTTCAGACAGAGTCCCAGACCTGCAGACTGGACCTCTCTGAAGAGCTCTTCGGAGGGGTAAATGACGCATGCAGCCATACCCTCGATCGCAGCCGCTGCTGCCCCGTACTCGCCGCCTGGCTCTTCGCTGCTCACGCACGTTATGCTCTCCAGGTTCCTCCACCTTCATCTTCGCCTTCAGCTCTCGGACCAGACCAGCCAATGATGCCTGATGACTCGCAGAAGTGCGTAAATTCTCTACAAACAGCTCTTATAAGCAAGAACGTGAAGCTGCAGCAGCCCAATGCGAGCTGTGATACGATACTGTGCTTTTGTGGGATAAGACTACATCAGATTAGTTCCCTGAGTTGTCCTGCCGCGTTTAACGTAAGTGGTTCTTCTTCTGGAGGGTTTCATAATGCCACCCCTACTGCTGCTGTGAAGAATTTAGAGAAGAGCTGTAAGAATTCCTCGTACGCTGGGTGTACCAAGTGTCTTGGAGCCCTACAAAAGGTATGATTTAAGGTTTCTTTCCTCTTTTTCGCTTTCGTTTATTGTGTTCTGGATTTATTCAGAGAATAATGCATTTATTAGTGGGATTTGCATTTATTAGCTTGGGGCTATTTCTTTATTTATTCATCTGGAAGAAAATGTGGTTTCCTGGGGTGGTTGTTAGGCTTTGTTTTGACCTTACAAAAACCGTGATTTTGGTCAATTCTAGGAATGGGGATTTGAGAAAAGATGATGGCGTTATGCCAAGGGGATCTATTAGTTCTTCCAGTGAGTTTTGTTCGTGTTGGTGATCTTCTTTATAGCTTCCAATCCTAGAAAGAGTTGGCTTTAGTTCTAGATGGAGCCATGTTTTTTCTGGCAAAAGAAGGTAAAGTTAGATACATCATGGCTGTATGTAGTTCTTAAATTACTAGGGAAAGACATAACAGACATGAAGAGCTTAAAGTTTGGTATTAGGTGTTGACTAATGTATAGGTTGCCGATAAAGGCACTTGCACAGGTTAAAAGTATAGCCATGAAAGCGAAGGGAAGGGGACTTTGGGTTCAGAGTCATCTTTTTACATTTTTCTGAAAGGAACCAAACGCATTCTGGTAGACAGGCCTTAGAAGGCAACATCACCATGTGGTGCCACCTTTTGCTAACCTTTTCCATTGCAAACAATTTGGCTTCTTTGCGAGGTTTCCTTTTACACAAGCTTTCCTCTTTTGCTTGCATCAGTCAGAAGTGGAATGGTTTTTTAGTCAAATTATCTTTCCTGGGACTAAGATATCCTTGTTCTTGTTGTTGGTTCTTGCAGCTAAAGACTCACGGCAAGAATTTTACAACCGAAGAGCGCAGCACCAGAGATGACAGGGCAAGCAAGATGTTCAATAGGGATTGCCAGTTGATGGGTCTAACATGGCTACTAGCTCGCAACAAAACGGAGTACATACCAACTGTGTCTGCTGTGCTGCGTGCAATAATGTATAGTGCACATCCACCTCATGAGTCCAAGTGTAGCCCTGACCAAGAAAATATGCCATTGGCGGTTGATTCACTGCAATTTGAGAACGCAGAGTCATCTTCCTCGACCCTTTTACCATGTTCTGGATTTAGTTTTTCTCTCATCATCATTTTGGTTTCTCTGATCCGGTGGTAGTAGCCAGCAGTAGGTGGCCTATACACTAAACTAATACCAGTAGCTGTACTCTCTGGCTTTGCCACTGTAATTTTTTTGGCAGAAGATCACCCTGTTTCTGGGGTCACGTGAAGCTAGTAGACAAGAAACAGCCTCAATATTGGGGATTGGTATTTTGTCTTTTTGCCCACTGTAAATTTCAGCTCCTCTTTTCAAATTATGGTGACATTAATGATCTTGAATTTACGTGAATTTAACTGTTCTGCAAAGAATTGCTGTAGAAGTGGCATGTACATAACAAAGGAAGATGGGACCAGATCCCATCTAAAAACTTGTGTTGGTCTAGATAAGGACATAAGACAAAGTATTTCACGAAATTTTCTGACAAGATCATCCCTAATATATTAGGGTTGATGAGTTAAATATTGATAGGAGAATCTGATAGTTGTTGATGCCTAGAAGATGCCAGGATTGACAATATGGTGGAGAAATGCACCACCCAGAAGGGCAGCTCCCAAGGAGTAAGTATGTTGGTCGTTTATTAATGGCAATTATGAGCAACCATGTTTCATTAACTTCTTGGGGTTTGGGTATCCAACTATTTTAACCGAACCCAAAAAGGTTTTGGATTAAACTTTTGATTATTTTGTCTAAATATGATCATCAGATGGGTGGGTTCACATGTTCCTATGGACAGAATTTCTGTTGTGTGCTTGTCCTGACGCTATCTTTCCTCCATGAGAAGGTGCTTTCTAATGTATATGAATGGCCGGGAATCACACTGATAGGGACCAGATAGGCATGTTCTGTGTTCTATCTCTCTGGGATTTTGTGAGTTCTTGGATACGCTGTACAGTTGTTGGAACTAGGTCGTTAACAACTAAATAAATGGATATTTTTACATGGTGAAAATTTGGGTCAAGTCTAGAGACATAGACACACACAACAAGGCCTTCAGCTTGGAACAAGAACATAATGGGCTAAAATCCAGTATGCTCCAAGGTAATCCAACTTTCAACCGGAATGGTTTTGGAAAGGTTTGATATTGATATGTCCTACATGTCTACACCCAGAGCTTACCTACAAGACAAGACATCAATGCTTGAATAAACCAGGTTCTCACTGGGAACTGGGTGTCTTCCTCAGTTTTGGGTCAATTTAGGTGGCTTTAAATGATTATAAATTCTATCAATTCTTAATAGGATGGACACGAATTTCTTCTTTTACATAATTTTCGAGGTACTATAACCTATTCTAACCCTTAGCTCACTTAATACAAGAGTAGGTGTCATCGAATCAAATATTGGTATGCATGAACACGGATTTATATCTATAGAACGACTTGAATCTTGGTTAAATACTTTAATTATGTAGTTTTTAACACCATATCCGAGGGAGTTGTGCTGATTGTTATCCGAATCCAAATTCCTTATTCATTTGTAACCTAAAACAATCAGGGTTTCATCTCTTATAGTTCATATTCAGGAGGAATGAAAGCTAGCTCACCATCCTTTGCCTATCAGCCACAGCCAATCAAGAATTACACCTGCAAATATACCAGCTAAGAGGAAAAGAACAAGCAAATTCCCCAAGGCATTTTGCTCTGGTCCCTGGAAAACAGAAACCAAGCTCAGAGATTTTACTGGAAACCTGATTAAAACCTCTAAGCAACTAAATTTTAAGTCTATCAAGTTGTGAACAAACCTTGTATCCCTTTGGTGCTGCAGTGAGCACACAGACAGTTAGGTAACCATTGGTCAATCCCAAGATGGATGTTAGCATCATCATCCAACCTTCATCTCCATACTTGGCGGTGAAATAGAAAACCGGAATGAGCAAGAAACGAGAGAGGACGAGGATCATCAGACCTTTCCTTGCCTCCAGCTTCAGGTATTTCAGGAGTGGAATGTATCTCCCAATGAGATCACACACATTGTACATTGCAATCAAAACAAGCGCATACCTGAAATATTTCAGGATTCCTGAATGTGTATGGACAGTAATTGCAGATTTTATGAAATGATTAATCAATAGAGTGAAGTTCCATACTAATACTTACCAGTCACCCAACCTGTGAGCTCCTGTGTCTTCAGACAGAAACCCCGGGAAAATGGACAATGTCAGCAAATATGTCAGAAACATATCAAGAACATAGTCAATGTTCTGCATTAGTAACTCTTTAACGCTCAACCGCTCCAGCTGTTTTGGATCTTCCTCGGCCTGTTGACATTGTGGATGGAAACATGAATAACAAGAACAGCATGTTCCATGTCTTATGTCAATAGAAAGGAGCATACATCTTGTTTTACTGATGCTTGGATGCCAGCAGCAGCAAGATCTGCAGACACTGTTTTTGATCCTTCCAAGGCTGCCTTTGATCGGTAGTATTTGACAATAGGCAGTTTTGGGAAGACGTACGCATAGAGAAGAAAACAAAAAAGCTCGAAAAAAGCCGAGATTGAGAAAAATAGAACTGCAGCAGAAATGGTTACAGCAGTAAGAGATGCTGTTGATAGGCTATGAACCTGAAAATTAACTAAATTGAAATTTATCTGAAGACAAGCAACCTCACGAGAAAAATTCTGGGGACATGAAAGACATATGCTTGTTGGTCATCATCAGGAAAAAAATGCAGAAAGAAGGGTTAGTGAACTTACTGGCTCCCCTGCGAAGTCCATCCTTGGAGTTTTCGAATACAGCTTTTGTTATTAACCTCAAAGCAGAGGTTATTGCTCCTGATGCAGCCAAACCAGCAAGGTATGACTGAAACAAGTTTAGCAAGAAACAAACTAAATGTCAGTTTTCTTTGCAAGACCAGTAACAGCAGAATCTGACAGATTCAGCCAACAAGAAGGACCTGAGAAAATTCAGGAAGCATGTAGGAAAGGTCTCCAATCATTCCACCCTGCACATGAGCATCTGCAATTCCGAAGGCAGCGCTAGTGACACAAATACCTATAAATGTTCCGAGACCACCTTTTCCTGATGTAGCCAGATCCAACTAGGGCCACATAGTAACAGCAATGAAGAAAAAGAAACACAAAGAATCAGCGGATTTGAAAGAACCATTGCATGAAATGTGATGAAAAACTGTATTTGAGGTAAGAATGAATACTCACAACCAAAACCATAAGCGAACCGAAGAAATATAGGCTGAAGCCGACTAGATTTCGCTTTCTTGTATTGAGTCTTGCTTCAAGGTACGCAAGTACTGTAATTGTTCCTAGCGCCAATGGCTGATACGCTAGAGTAAGAACCCTTGCTGGGTGATAGTCCTGCAATCAGAACATAGCCAAACCAATCGGCAACAATAACCTGAAGATGGAATCAAATTCCTGCAAAAGTTGCAAAAGCAAGAAGATGGAAAGTACCGGATAAAGGTAACCATAATAATCCTCTATAGTGAGCATACTATTCCATGCAAAGAGGTTTCCGGTTCCCAGCATCCAGCATGCAACAATCGCAGCATGCTTCCCCTGCAATTTTGCATATCAGCAAGGCCCTTTGACAACATAAACCTTATCTAGGTTCGAACTGTCTGATCTTTAATCCAAAGGATTGATTACCAACCTCAAGGTTAGCAGGAAGCTGGCCAGCATCATAGGTTGCCATAAGTTGTTCTGTTCGACTGTTCCTGCTAATGTATACAAAGTTGTTTCTTACCTACTCTTTAGCAGACTGAAGTTGATGATAAGATCCAGAGGCCATAAATAAAAAACCAAATTTCCTAACCATTAATGGACAGAAACAAGAAACTTGTCAATTGAGAGGCATGAATGTGGACCATGTGTAAATCTACTTTACCACTGAACATTAAACACACCTAACCCTCGTTTACTATAATTTGAATGGCTTGATTTAAGCCTGACTCCTCAATCACACTGATGATCAGAAATTTAAACATAGATTAGCAATCTAAACATGGTTAAGAGACTAATTATTACGCATACCAATCACTACGGTTTCCTCAAATTAGCCACTAATAGCCACCCATTTAAGCATTTCGTTCAAAAAGCTAAAGAAACTACAGCGCATGCCTTTGACCAGCCTCTTCTTGGATAGAGCAAACCCTGGGGTTGAATAATTTATTGCTCTGTTCTTTACAATTGTACCCAAATGGACGTCACCTGTTTTATCCTGGGATTTATGGCGTTCATTGACTAATGAGTCTATTTTGACATCGTAGCGAAAAGAGAAGAGCATCTGTCAACGTCTAGGAGGGGAGAATCTTTCTTTTCTTTTCTTTTCTTTTCTTTTAATGGGGACTAGGAACTGTCTTTTAGTATTAACATAGAGGAAGAGGGATTGTACATTTGGAGGTATCTCAGCTTAGCTTCATCGTCTGGACGGGCAAAACGGAACAGTTTACACACAGCTACCTGCACCCAACAAGAAGGTGGTTAACAGTATCATCAGAATTGTCAGGTGGGAATGGAAATATATATCGATAATAATCAGTAAATTTAGAAATGTGTATAAAAACATAATAGTATTTTAATATTTGATTAAAAAAATAAAAATAAAAAATATATATGTTTAAATCTATTTTGACCTAAAATGATGACACGAACTTAAAAATTCAATTAATATAACGTTTAACATAAAAAATAATTATTATTTTTATCATAGATAATTATCTGATATTTGCATCAATTTTTCTTTGGGGTTGTTTCTTTCAAAAACTTTGATTATTTTGTATGAACATAATTAATTGAATAAAAATAATTAAATAAAAAATAATTAAAAAAATAATAATTTTTAAATGTGAATTATCCATATCTGTTATTATTTTTTATCATCTATTTTATTGGTTTTATTTATTTAATAAATTATCCAAATATAAAATTAATTTTATTAGTTAAAAAATAGGGATCTGAATAATTCTATTAAAACAAATATGCTGCTAAGATTGAACATAGAACATAGGAATCTATACACTTCACTTCTTCGAAAACTTTGCTTTGTACGACTCTATTGCCCCTGCAGGCTATCAGAAGCTGTAAGGGCAAAAACCTTCCGAACTTTGGATCTTCCTACTTCGTCTGAGCCGTCAGCGTTATATTCCCGTCACAGGGTGAAAGAAGAGATCAATGCGACATCGTTCCAATCGTAATTTAAGCCAAACACGAAAACCAGACTCTTTTGGATTTTAAGCCTTCTTGGAAGATTAACTTTTTGGGGATTTCGATAGACATTTAATGCCAACTTGGAGGCCCTACAGAGCATGAGAAGCTGTATAGACAAAAGACCTTTCGAATTTCTCATGTTGTCACCAACTTTTGGCGCTTCATACTTTTTTGTCTGAAAATGAACCGTCAGGTGTTTCATTTCTATATTTAATCATAGTCAAGGAAATCTAATCTTTAGGATTTGGGACAGACTCTACCAATATGCAAACATCAGGCATGAAATGTCTGTATGAGAGAATTAAAATAGAATTTATCTCTAAATCTATTAGTTTAATAATAAAGATTTTTTTGGTCGAATCTCCGTTAAATCCTTGATGTTAACACTAAAATTTTTTATGTTTTTTTTTCTCCTATTACTTATAGGATGTGAACTGAAAAATGGTAACAGGTTTCAATGGAAACAGCAATGGCTGAGATGAGATGTGATGACCTGAGCTTTCGGTGGATCTTATCATCTATACGGTGGACAGATGCATGAACAGAATGTGTCTAAAGCCTAGCCACGCAACCTGATGTTCTTCCAGTCTGATTCAAAGCCTCACAAGTCCACCACCATAAGCCAACTCTCTTACAAGTATAGACAATGTAATTTAATGTGATCGATTGAAGCAAACCCTCACAAGTCCACCATGTCCCTATTTAATGCATACAACCAGAGCAGGAAACACCATAATCAATTTTAAAGCCGTTGAAACCTTTAACATACAACCACCACAGCAATGGCATCATGAGCCTTGCATGCACTTGTTGTTTTGACTAAATTGGTGATTGGAAAAGTTGTTGGAGGGGATATGTTTTTTTTTCCAAAACAGTAATGGCAAACGACATCATGAAGAGCTAGAAAAGTGCAAGAAGAAATGGAGCAGCCAATCTGCTATGGTTTTGTCCTGCATGTATCTCGGGTGTATAAAACCATACATCGCTTGCCCTCTTCACATGATTTGATCCACCACCAGTGTCATTCACTCATTCCAATATCAAATTCGTCAATTGCTATGGGCAGCCTAGATTCAAATTTGCATGAGACTAGCCGATTCAGGCCTCTAGACCCTGAAGAATTTCGTAAACAAGCTCATCAAATGGTAGATTTCATTGCAGATTACTACAAAAATATTGAGACCTATCCAGTTCTCAGCCAGGTGCAACCTGGATACTTGCACACCCGTCTTCCTGCAACTGCACCGCACTATCCCGAGCCTTTGCATGCCATCCTCAAAGACATTCAGAACTACATAGTACCTGGCATGACTCACTGGGTGAGTCCAAATTTCTTTGCATATTTCCCTGCAACAGTGAGCACTGCGGCTTTTCTGGGAGAAATGCTATGCTCTTGCTTCAATTCTGTCTGCTTCAACTGGCTTGCTTCACCAGCTGCAACTGAGCTAGAGATGATTGTTATGGATTGGCTTGCAAATATGCTTAAGCTACCAAAGGCATTCATGTTCTCAGGTATTCGTAGGTAACTTGATTGTTTAAGTTACCATTCTTTTCTTCAGACCATTTTTTAAATCTTTTTCTAGGAAAATGACAAGCTAGCAAAATATTTGATTAAGCAGTCAAGTAAATGTGATACTCAACAAGGCATCTAAACTGGGCTGAGACTACAAATTTATACTTGAGATCTGCTTTACAATCTGGGTTGTTAAGTCCTGAGGCATTTAGTATTTTTCCTTCAGGTTCTGGTGGTGGTGTGATTCAAAACACAACCACAGAAGCAGTTCTTGTGACTCTTATTGCAGCAAGAGACCGTATTCTGGATAATATTGGGGTCCATTACATTTCCCAGCTTGTGGTCTATGGCTCTGATCAGACTCATTCCATGTTCACCAAGGCATGCAAAGTGGCCGGCATTAATCCCCGTAACATTAGGTTAATACCCACCACAATTGAATCCGGCTTCTCTCTATCCCCCATGTCTCTACTTTCTGCAGTAAAAGCAGATATGGCAGCAGGATTAGTCCCTCTCTACCTCTGTGCAACCATAGGGACAACTTCCACCACAGCAGTTGACCCTGTGCAGCAACTGGCCGACGTCGCCGCCACATACGGCATGTGGGTCCACGTGGATGCTGCCTACGGTGGCAGTGCATGTGTATGTCCAGAGTTTAGGCAGCACTTGCGTGGCATTGAGCGAGTTGACTCTCTAAGCACGAGCCCACACAAATGGCTGCTCACTTACTTGGACTGCTGTTGCTTGTGGGTCAAGCACCCGAACTTTCTAGTCAAAGCACTGAGTAACAATCCGGAGTACTTGAGAAACAAACCCAGCGAATCCAATTCGGTCGTGGATTACAAGGACTGGCAAGTGGGTACGGGTCGGAGATTCAAGTCGCTCCGGTTATGGCTCGTGCTGCGCAGTTACGGAGTTGCCAACATCCAAACCCACATCCGTACGGACATCCGGATGGCCAAAATGTTCGAGGGACTGGTCCGGTCCGACCCACGGTTCGAGATCGTGGTGCGCAGGTGGTTCGCGCTTGTCTGCTTCCGGTTAAACCCGGATAGAAGCGCCAGGTCGGATTACACCAATCTGGTGAACTGGAAGCTACTTGAGTGGGTGAATTCCACAGGTCGGATATACATGACCCACACGGTGGTCGGCGGGCTATTCATTCTGAGATTTGCGGTGGGGGCAACTCTGACAGAAGAACGCCACGTTGTTAATGCGTGGAAGTTGATAAAGGAGGGTGCTGATGCACTGCTCAAGAGCAAGTAATGACATGTCTTCCTCTTCCCCTGTGTGGTGTTGCCTTTTGGGAGCTCATTGGAAAATTTGTTGGTAAGGAAGTAGATTTTGGGTTTGCCATTAATTGGTTTCATAAATGTTTGCAGGAGTCAACCTAGTCAAGAACTGTTCTTCTGGAATTATCATTGATAAAAAACTGTACACAAAAAAAGGATGTAATAATAAAAAATAAATCTTGCATTGGAACATACTTCCTGATGATGTAATAATTTAGGTACAAAAGAATAAACCCAACAGAAATGATGCAGTTGCTTAAAGTTGCTTAAAGTTGCTTAAAGCCGCTTAAAGTTGCTTAAAGCCTTACAGCATCTGCAGAACAAGCTGCTTCTCTGCAGTTATGGACATAAATTGAATGTTGGGTGGATGACGATCATACAGATAAGCAGGCTTAAGCCCACCATGGAGCATCTCCAGTTCTAAAATCAGTTTCCACCCAGGGGACAAACACCACCTTCCCGTCAGACAGATCACAGTGAGCCAATGCCAATGACTGTTATAACACATCCAGTAATTGAAGTTTAGTTTTGGTTATGATAGGTTCAAGACAGGACGCGAACCAGAAGTTGTTCCAATTTCTGGCAAGCATGAGCAAGAGAAAGTGATAATGGGTCCTGGTTTGACTTACCAAAGGAGCAGGTCCTCTAACAACTCTTCCTTGGTCGTTGTATTGGGATCCATGGCAGGGGCAGATGAACTTTTTCTCAGCTGCATTCCATGGCACAACACACCCAAGATGTGTGCAGACGGCATTAATCCCATAGGTTGCAAGAGTTCTGTCTTTCTCCACAACAAGGTAGGTGGGATCACCCTGCAGTCAGAAAAAGAATCACAGATTACTATCAGGATTACCATCACTTCAAACTTCCTAATCCAGACCAAATGTTTAGGCACCACAGAGATGTGGCCTGTCCGCTCTGCATTGGATACTATTTGGTACAGAAAAGCTTGCAAGTACCTTTAGACCTTGAGTAAGGGTTCGGTCTCCAGGTCCATGATTCTTCAGCCACTCCTCTGCTAGTACATCATTTCCCAGGGCATCCTTGGCAACAATACCACCACCACCCCCTCCTGACCTGTTAAAGATTCCCTCCACAACTAATTTAAGGCAACCAATTAAATCTATTCAAACATTAAAGGCAAAAACAAACTTCAGAATCCTGCAAAAATTTCTGAAACACAGGAATCCTGATCACTTCATTATGAGAAATCATCAGTGACACTGACTATTGGTTGCATTTTTTTTTACCAAGGACCACAGTCTTCATTGCAATTACATTGGATTTTGTTAGTGTTTGTCCAATTGTGTTCAGGAGTCTCAGCCCCGCATCCAATTGATGGTGTCCTAATTAGATCGAACAGCTTCTCTGTGCATTTAAGAATGTTAGTTTTCTAAGAGTAGCTAAGGGAAACATTGATCTGGTAAAAAAATAGCATTTCAACAGTAAATCATTATGTAGAAACAGCCCTCATGGTTATAACTTAAAAACACAGCAACCTGCATCACATACCCTGGTGGGACAAAGAAGTAAGTATAAGGAATCAACATCCCAGCAGTGGGGAGAGAAAGAGCACCCAAGAGAAGAAGATTCATGAGCTCCCTTTTGCCCATGTCAGGCACTCTATCATCAGAAATACTTGTGGCCTGGCATGTAATCCTCATCCCTTTCCCTTTTGCCACCATGTGTGTCCTTGTTGCCTTCCCTAACACAGCATGTGTCGGAGAGAATATGCAACCCTTGCCAGAACAAAGCTGGTGAAAAATTAAACACACACATACTCAAATCTACTTGGACAATCAAAGCAAGAAACTATGATGCACAGTAATGTTATATGAGATTCTTTACCTGTGATGGCGTTGCAGGGGACAGAGTAGAGGAAGCCATGGATGAGATCTCCGGAAGAGGAAATGTGTGTGGTTTTGTGTTTGTTCTTCAGATTGCATGGTGACAATGTTATGTAAGGATACAGTTAGGATTACAACGACCACTATTGTAACGGATAAGGCAGACTGGCTAGATGCCGCCACAGTCCACACACACACACGTCTTTTACTTGTCTCTTTACTTCTCAGGTGGGTTGGCCCACAAATCTGGGCCTTAATGTGGGTGCTGAATGGTTGGAATTCTGGGCCTTAATGCACCGTTTTCGGTCCAATACAAAGTATTTGGGGGTACTTAAAGATACCTAGACACGAGTAGAAAAGTCCACTTTACTATGTGTAAACAAGGTGGTCATTTGGTAAGGAAAGAAACCATTGACTTAGGCTTTTGATTTGTTTGGTATACGAGAAAGCAGAGCTGAATGTCTGCAAGTGCACAGACAGCGGTCGTGTAGTAGTGTACAAATGGCGTACAGTGAGCTGATAAAAACCATATAATGATGGTGCTATCTCCCATTGAAGCATGGCGTGAAACATGTAGAAATCATATTGTTTCATGTGTGTCTTTCTTTATCTTTATCCCTCTTTTTTTCCTGCCATTAATTCTTGGCGTGCAAGACCTCCCAACAGTATAGTATCCTCTCCTGCAAGTTATTGATTGGATACTAACAATTGTTGTTTAGAGTTAATCCGAACAGTATGATTAAGTAATACAAAAGACATTAGCAAGACTCAGTCGTTAAAGGATTCAATCTTAGGTCTGTTGAATATTAAACGTTCTAAACTTGTGGATACGATATTGGAAATAGAAGAAATATTAGATCAAGAAACCCCAAAGAAGCGATGGGCAAAAGTAAAAGGATTAGGATGAGCTTACCAATGAGAGAAAAGCTTAAAAATGGATAATATTATCCTCCTTTTAGACTTTCTCTTGCACCAATATAGAGAAAGTGAGGATCCATTGATTTCGTCAAAGAAGAATAAACCTAACAACGAAAGTGAAAGAAAAAGTAAAGAAAGACTGATATAATATATACCAGAAGGGGGCATGAGAACCTAGATGGAGCAACATTGAAGCAACCCCAGAAAAACTGGTGTGGGAACGATCTTCAAAGAAATTTTGAAGTGAGGAAAACGCTTAAAAGCTATTTGGCTTCCACGGGTATGCCCTTGCTTTTTGTCTCCCACAGCCAACAGATACACAGACAGATAATAAACACATGCCATTTGCTACAGAGACCGATACAGAAGATATATTAATGGAATCCCAAATAGAATCCTATGAATCTTGATATCAGGTTGAGTTCAAGCTACCCTTCGACCTTCATCAAGGGCTCATTGCACTAGCAAATGGACAAGAGTAATGTATAGTGCTACTGTTTTGACTTGGTCATGGCTCGGGTTATCTTTCAACCAGCAACTGCCTAACCCCCATCACGTTCCATCATAAGATAAAAGGGAATGCTATTAAGTACTGAATTATGATAATGGAGATTGAGGTTGATGATGCCAGAAAAAGGGAAAGTTGAGGTTTATGAGTGGTTAGGAAGGTTCTTCCACAAGGAAATAAGAGATCATATAATGGGCAATAATGGATTTAATTAATGGATCTAAATCTGCAGCTACCTTATAGATCAGTTGGTAAAAGAAGGAACCAACTCTTCAAAAGAGGAAATGCATAACCATGTCAAAGTGGTTTTCAAGAACTGAAGGCCATAGATTCAAAGTATTCAATGAATTGGTGGATAATCTTCGCAGTAGGTGAGTCTGAGACTTATGTTAGGTCCTTTTCCACTTAAACATGACCATACAATGATTATCTAACCCTAGTGGGGCACCTCTGGGTTGTGTTCCCATCAGATTTTATACGGGGGTGGAAAGGTAATAGCAAATCAGAATTCAGGTACTCTTGATATGTATGGCAAATCCCACCCTCTACTTCGATGGGGTAGATTTGATGCTTTAATGTAGCTACCAACTAAAGACTTGCATTCCCATGGATTAATTAAATACTTTTCAAGAGCTAAAATAAACCTATTTTGGAACCTCAGCATGCTTGTAGTTTTGTCCTTCCAGCATTTCCTGAACTGTAACAAACAAGATCCAAGGCTATCATTTATGTTCCATTTACATTGGAACAAAACTCACTATGGTTTGGTCTGAAATGAGAAGGCAGAAATTCAAACATGTCATATCCATATGTATTGAATGCAGGATATTTATTGGCTGTGGGGTGCATATGTCCATTGGCATAAGCAAATTTTTGTTTGTGTGTCTCATGTGTTTTTCCCTACAATTTCTTAATTGTCACTCCCTTGTTTCTTTAAGCCTAGGCCACTCAATATTATGACAGAATTACCTTAAATCCCAAGTAATTTGCAGCTTTTCAAGACCTTCTCAGCTTGATGCATTTAAGGTAAGAACATGATTAATGAGACAATTATAAACTCATTGATTTTGTCATACTCTCTTGCATAGATTACGAAAAGATCAGGGTTTTGTAGAAAGTGGTCTCAAACCGAATCATTTGACATACCTTTTTTTTCTTCTGGTCTTCTAATATTACATCACTTAACCAAAATCTCCACTCCAAAAAGAGAGGATAGAGCAAATATGCAAAATGAAAAAAACAGAAAAAGGACTACTATAATAACAGAGTGAGCAAATGCAGTTGAGTCTTCACGGTTGGGTAGACTCTATCTTTCTCCACTAGCTGCGGCTCTGTTTGTAATTATTTCGCTCCTTTTTTTTATACTGTCTTGGACTTAGTTGCTCATCCTCAGACCAAGTGAGGGAACCTGTTGCAGAGAAGACATCAATGGAGTTCGATCTTGAAAACCCTTTAGCAGATTCTCGTGAGCTTTACTTTGACACAGTCCCTTCTCTCTTTCTAGCCGAAGTTGATCACATGCCTTCACTGAACTACATGAAGACACTTAAAGCCATCGATTTTGATGTCTCTTTTCGACGAGATACCATCTTTTTGATCTCAAGGGTACAGAGGAGAACAAACACACTGTGCATATTGTTGCATTGTTTTCTGACATTTCTGTTTTCTTTTGGAAGTTAATTAACAACGTTTAGTCGTATTTACCTTTTTGCAGGTTTCTCACAACTATGATCCATGTATAACCTATCTAGCGGTTAATTACCTGGATAGGTTCATATCCTGCCAAGAAATGTTGGTAAAGGATCATGTTCCGTGTATGCCTTGATGTTTGTTCATGGCTTCTGTTGGATAATCTGTAGCTTTTGAGTCTAATTCCTTGTTTCTGAATGCTTAATGAAATTGCAAGCAGGGTTGCTTTTTTTGTTGGGTTTCGATCATTCGAGATCTAATTGAATTCTTGATGTTATACAGCAACCAAAACCATGGGTTCAGAGGCTTCTTGCAATCTCTTGTGTTTCTCTGGCTGCCAAGATGAAGAAAGCGGAGTTGTCTCTCCTTGATATCCAGGTAGATTTCAAGATCATCAGTGCAATATTGAGGCACAGAGCCTTATGTGCATGACATCGTTTCTGTGCATATAGGTTGATGGAGGGCTTGTCTTCGACACACAAACAATTCAGCGGATGGAGGTTGTGATCCTCGATGCTCTAAAATGGAGAATGCGATCAATTACTCCCTTCTCTTTCATAACCTTCTTCATATCTTTGTTCAATTACAAAGATCCACCAACCAGGCAGGCTCTCAAAGCTCAAGCCATGGGAATCATCTTCAAAGCACAAAATGGTATCAAACATCGTCCATCATCTTTTCCTCATTGACACAGTTCAACACTGATCATTTCCATGGTTTTACAGATGCTACGCTCTTAGAGTTCAGGCCATCACTAATTGCTGCATCAGCACTCCTCTCTGGCTCTCAGGCACTCTTTCCCTTGCAACTCTCATGCTTCAGGAAAGCTGTATCCAACTGTTCATATGTAAATAAGGTAAATTGTCATGCTCCTGCTTTTGGGTGCTTTTTTATGGATGCTGGTTTAGAACAGAACATTCAGAAATTTTTCAACTCCGAGGATCAGTCAGGCTCTTAATGTATTTTACTGTCCTCGCCTACTTTGGTTCCAATATAGACGACAAATCTTTCACATGTGAGGAAAGATATATGCTACACACAAACTCCACGAGTAGAGAATTTCTACATAAAAATTGAACATAACAGTTTTTTAGAAGAAACAAACACATTAATGATTTTGTTTCAACTTAAAGACAAAATCTTCAAGGTAAGATTCGAATATGATAGGGCATTGAATGATCTGCACAGTTTCAATCGGTTTATTTTCAACCATTTTTCTTTTTCTTTTAGCAAAAGTTTAGTACCCTTTTACGGGTTTTTCCTCCTTGTCTTCTTGGTCAAAGATAAGGCTTTTGTTGGGAATTAACTATTCGTAGCAATCTAGGAAGACAATATTGTCGGTAATAAACAAGGCAGGTGAACTTGACCATGGCCATGGCCGTGACCATGACCATGAATTGATATCAGTTCATGAGTGGTTTTTATGGTAACATGTAATGTCAATGTTCAGGAAAGCATGATGGAATGCTACCATGAAATGCAAAATATATCACTGGAGGGATACGGGTCAGTGATGACTGAAATGGCGTCCAGTTCAGATACACCGGATAATGTGCTTGACCGGCAGGATTCAAGCTCAGGGAGTAGTGAAAAGATTGATGGGACCATTACCTCTACCACCAGTAGCCATGGTAGTACTATTACATCGACAGATATCGGAGATCTCAAGAGGAGGAAGATGAGTGGTTTCTGTAACAATGCAATGGGTCAGATTTCTCAGATGCATGCTACTGTGCTAATGAGAGACTGAGCAATAGCACTTTAAGTCACTGGTCCATTTGAGGGTGACACCAGCTGCTACAAATCACTAGAAGAAAGTGAAAAGAAATTGTTTTTTTCTTCTTTTTTTAAAGTTATGGCGTGTATAAGAGTTGATCTGTGTCTCTCAATTAAAAACTAAGAAAATTTGTTTTTGAGCAGCAAGTTCTTATCTTTCTGGGTACAAGTACAAGCCCTTTATTGGAAGAGGAAATAGCAAGTCTGACTCACTATGAGGGAGGGAGGGAGGGAGGTGGATGAAATGGCCCAAATGGGCCATGCAGACAGTAATCGATTGGAGATTGCCTCGTTGCCAGCGAATGACAGACATAAAGGGGGGAAATAAAGAAGAGAATTTGAATCTTTGTGTACTGTTTTTGGGTATCCTAGCAAAAGACAAACCTTGACTTTGAATTGCAGGGTTGAACTCTTGTGTTCCTGTTTTGGTTTAAGTGCAGGCGAGGAGTGTAATTTATTGCAGAGGAAAGAACATCATCCACAGTGCGCTTCTAAGTGTAATGGAACAGAAGATCTACTTAAGTTCTTCTTTCCTCTTCTTTCTGGACTGCCTGCTTCCATTGAATCCTAACTAGTTAAGGTAACTCGAGAACAAGAGATGTTGGCTTAAAATAGACAGACATGGAATATTGAAAAATGCAATAAAGCTTGTTTTGATTGGATAGTGGAAAAGTAGGTGATCATTTAAACAGTAAAGCATTCTTTACCATGAGAGAAACTTTACGGTCCCCTACAAATGAGATTGCTCTGTCCAAGGATTCTTAGGATCCACATTAGAGATCCTTTTCTTTATTTTTTCTTTTGGTTAGTAGCAGATGACAGTGACTGTACACAGACTGCACAGTTGGGGCCACTGCAAGTATTTAGGAATCAATCGAATTCCCATGCAAGTAATACACTATTGTTCTTGTTTTTGTTTAGTCTTATTGAAAATTCAATTGTCTAGAGGAAGTTTTTATCCTAAATAATTAACTGATATGATACTGTATTTTTCATTAAAGTCTGTGACCACTTCCACTCTTTACTACATGCACTTTAAAAACCTTCTTTCTATCAAATCTTAGACTTGGAGATTAAGGAAACACAGTACGCTGGGTGAATACTTTTACGGGTGAAAGTTCCGTAGGAAAATCCTGTAGTTATATGTGGAGGCCAGGCTACTACTACCTAGCCTCTCTGTTTGGGCTGTGACGTACATGTCCTATCAATCCCTAGCTGAAGAGTCTCTCTGCTGTGAAAAGGCTTAACACAGTCATATATACCTCTATTCCCTACAATCTGGACTTTTTACAAGGCTGTGGGAAAGTAGAACGTGTTGAACTAGCAAAGCCATAGCCTGAAAATGTTGATCGCTCTACAGAATCTGCCTGAACAGCAAAGATTCTCGAGGAACAAAATGTGATTAGTTCATTCATGAGCATTACTTTGATCTCACTCCCAGCTCTCTCATACCCTATAAAGGGCATAGAAGTGTTTGGAAAGTGAGAAAGTTCCTCTGATCCAAGCTGTCTTCCTGCCTCTGCCAGGATATGAAATCTAGAGTTTGTAAATGCCATCCATATAAAAAGTCACATGCAACCCGAGAGCATTAAAGAGACAAAGAGAGACAAGAAGAGTCTTCAATTCTTTGTCTCTTTAAAGGACACAAACGATAAGCCTCAAAAGCTAATAAATGGTAGACTCTGAAATTAACTGCATACCATATTATCCCTTTCTGTAGATTCTGTACATTGGGTTGGTGACCAACCATAGATGAGGCTCCCACAGCCTATCAGGCTTAAAACTGGGCTTATCTATATTTTTCTATGGCGAGTTTATTTTCCATCCCATCCCATCCCATCTATTTACAGCCCATTTCGAGAGAGGATGGACATGGCCGAATGAAAGCCACGGGTAAACCCAATTGATGGTTTTGGAAGAGTACTCCAACGTTTTGCAGGCTAGAAAGGGGCCCCGTACCCCAGTGTTCGTGTTGTGGTAGACAAACAGAATCCAGTTCCCCAATTTGGACAGCAAAGGTCAACGAAAAACCAGTGGGACATGATGATTCTGCATGCACTAACACATCCTTACAAAGCCAGATATGACACAAGAGGGTCAACATCTGTTGTTGGGTTATATCTATAAATAGAATCATACATGTGAAGGGGAAGCGAAAGCATAACAAAACTGTAATAAACCAATAGCAAACGGAGATATTGGTGACTACAGACTGGTTTCATTGGGAGATTCTGGTTGGGATACTACAATGCATCATTGATGCAAATATCTCCAAAAGACATGGTTGTAATAAATTTGAAGAATGCGAAGGATGATTGAATAGTAACGATGGATGAAGCATAGAACCTGAAGATGCAATCAGACAGATGCACCCCACTGAGATTTAGCCGATTTTGGTTCATGTCTTGTACATCTTTAGATAAAATAATACAAAAACAAACTGTTCCTTTCAAGAAATGCACGGTTCGGCTTATACCATCAGACATCCATCACTGCAATTCGAGTCAATCGTGCTATTCATTTATTAGGCGAAGGAATTTGCTGTTCTTTTGCCTGCTTTAGAGACTCAGCCCCTCGCCCCTCGCCCCCCTCCCTCCATGTTGGTTGACATTACTATGTCGAGGGATGTGCAAGAAAACTCCTTGTCATTTAGCCATTGTCATGACCAAGAGGAAACTATTGATCAGCTAAACAGTAATCCAATCAGAATATCAGATTCAGTATTCTACCTACTCAATAAAACAAACTATTATTATGGCTGCTGCTAAATGTTATTGGCAAGAGAAAGGTACGGAGAAAACCAGTTCTTACCTCATTCCAAGGTCACCATGATCCATGCTTACTGCAATTTTGGCCGGAAGTGCCGACCATTTCATCACAAACGGAGCCTCTTTCTGGATATGACTTTGCCATTCCAACTGAGGCCTGCATTTGCTACAGAGCCGACCAACAAAGTAGGTATAGGATTAGAATGACTAAACGTCTTCTAGAACCTAACCCTCAATCAAAACCAAATCTATGGCAAAGCGAACAATGGGGGGTCGATTCCCCTGGAGCACGAAAAGCTAAACTTGTAAAACTTTTTGCAGCCGTAGCTTTAATTCTTCCACAGACATGACTGTGGCCCGTGGGGACGACAAAAGAAGGAGAAAGAATGAATATAGTGATGACAAGGGGACAAAAGAAGAGGACTGTGAGAGCAGATGAACACAATCATTCAACCACAGGTAGCCACCGTATGAGCAGTACATAATATATAAATATATCAACTCGCAGAATCATCCGAACTGCGGTGGGTCGACCATGTGCTAGGGTCATATTGGTAGTTTGGAAAGATTTGTTTTTGTATCAGTATCACCATTTCTAGCCGGGGCTGTTGTTAGTTACACGCATTCGTCTACACGTGGCAACCTATACATCTAAAGATTGAATGCCACCCTGCTTAGCTTTTGGTAAGGATCAACCTTCAGCCTCAAGAGATCTCACTGAGTTAACGTTAGTTGGGATAAGACAAGAGATGTCAAACTTAACTAACAGTCATTGGTTCGATTATGGGTGATGATGAAGATTTGCGAAAATAATTCTATTATTTGAATATGAATCGTTACACTGTTGGTGTATCAGATAGGGAGCATATCTTTTCTTTTTTGGTGAAAAGATAGGGTGCATATCTGATACCATGTGAAGCTATGCCCATAATTGAATAGATATTACCCAAGAAATGCTACGTTCCAGCAAGTTCTTTTCTCGGCAATCCAGAAAGCGTATGGCTTAAGAACATAAATCAAATCAAGATTAGGGTTGAGCATGGAACCTCTGAATAATCTGAATAGTCCAAACACTGAACCATTTTAACCATCATTTTTAATTTAAGTTTATTAAAATAATAAAATATAAATCAAGCTTAAGTAGAGAAAATAAGGAAAAGAGTTTTTTTTTAAAATTTATTTTATATGGCCATGTCTTAACGTAGTGGGAAACTCAAACTTAAGAAACAGTGAAAGAAAATAAATAAAAATCTAAAAAACTTAATAATAACCAAATATCAACTGAAAATATGAACTGCAAATCTAAAATATATATCAACGCATACAGCTACAATTACTGCTAGCTAGGGTAGGAAAGTTTATTGAATATTGGCGTACGTAGACCCAACCTCGATAATCTATACCACCCGTAAATTTTGTACTTTCTTTCAGATTGGGATGCGGTAGGGGAGGCCAGAAAGCATCTCGATCAAGCAGCATTCAACTTACGAGAAGTCATACAGTAATGGAAATGATGAATACAGATGACCAACCGACGCTTTCTCTATTTTACATTGTTTTGGTTGGGCTTTGCTTCTCTTCGTCTGGTGTAGCTACCAAGGAAATTACGACATGATTATAGGTATTCCTCCAAGTTCATGAGCCCGTAAGGGCTTAATATATCTTCATAATCGAGGAACTGGAAATTATCATCCTGAGGGTCCAGCAAGGGTGCCACGAACTCACTTGGGGTGTAATAATTGTCAGACAAGAAGGGTTCTGTCCAGAAATCTCCAGCAGCTTCCAAGAAAGCGAAATCGTCGTCTGTTGTTGTGACTGTCCCGGTTCCAGCTATGGCATCGCTTGTGGAGGCTTGAGGAGACGATGTTATGGTGGGGCTGTCGATTACTGGAAGAGTTACAGGGTTTGGCGTATAATGCATTGGATCTGCACCTCCTTCAGCCTCCTGCTGCCTCTCTTCACGCGGTGGATGCTCCTCATTAGTACCTGACGCCTCCAGTGTTGTTTGATCCTGATCATTTGTCACCGGTGATGATGACGGAGATGATGATTTCTCTTTCAAGCGTTTCTTTAGATTTGTGTGCCAATGGTTCTTTATCTCGTTATCTGTTCGACCAGGTAACTGAGCAGCAATTGCAGACCATCTGCGTAATCAGAACACAGCCTTTCATCATCAGATCGAAACAGAATCTATTTCATTGGCCAAAATAATCACTACTAGGTCGTGTGTTTTTTTTTTGATGAATAACTAGGTTGTGTGTTAGTACTAGGTTGTGTGTTAGTACTACTTCTATAAGTATGATCATTAGCTTTCACTTTTCATACACTGGAGCTGATAGAACCCAATTTACAAAGTTATTCATATATGATAAAGACTATTATCAATGAACCATAGAAAACATGCTCTGGTACAAACTTCACCACCCTTTAAGGTACTTGAAAGGGTGTATGTTGCTACTGTTAACCATCTAGCAACTAATAGTAAACAGTCACTTCAGACCCAACAGAAACGTGAAATGATTGATTTGCATATACCTGTTCCCCATAGATTCATGTAATGTAATGATGGTTTCCTCTTCTTCTTTCGTGTAATTTCCTCTCTTGATGTTTGGCCTTAGGTAATTAAGCCATCTTAATCTACAGCTCTTGCCACATCTTGACAGGCCTGAGATAAGCAGAGTGACTAATGATTAGATGACTTTTTTAATATTTTAATAGGTTAAGAGTTTTCAAAAGTATAATCTTTCATGGAAATCGAATCCTACTCAGATTCCTTTTCCTTTTCTTACTCCATTTTCTGGGGGCCACTCATGGAGTCTATATAACTAATTTACTACATTAAATCTAAACCTCAAAAGAAGAAATCATTAATAAAATGAATGATATGAACTGATTATACTGGAATGGAATATAATGGAAAGATATGTTTCCTATGTTGAAATTGTCGTTGTCGGAATTAAAATCAAAATAAAAAATTAAATGAATACACCCTCAGTATGCAATCTCCAAGCATTTTGTGCACAGATGTAAGAAGCAGTGACAGTGGTTTAACCCAGAAGAAAGCTAGGAACTGAGGAGGAATTGTGAAAGGTATAGAGATCAAAGAGTTAAGGAGGATATGGGATCAGGAGATGGAGAGTACGCAGAGATGGCGCTGCTGGGCAGTGAGGGTGATCACATTTGAGGGCATTAACACATTATCAGAGACAGAAGAGACCAAAATGCAGTGATGAGTATAGAAACAGAAAGCTTACCAGCAAACTTGGGCAGCTGTCTCCAATTCCAACAGCCATACCTAGTAACATAAGCCATTAGTTTCTTGTCTTCCTCCGGTGTCCATGCACCCTTCTTCAGTCCATTCTCGTCGCAGCAAGGAGTCCTCACCATCTCTCTCTGGATTCAGGATTCTGGGATTCTGGCTTCTGGCTTCTGTTTCTTTTTTTGTCTCTTCCTCCTACGTGCTACGTGCTACGTGCCACCAAGCTCATACCAACATACCTACTTTGGACGATCAATAATGAGCTGACGGTTAGAGGTATTTATACCCACCTTGGAACTTTAGCAACACGTGATTCACATTTCACACTTATCCTAAAAATTGCTGCTGCTACGCTTTTATTGCACCTGCTTCCCATCTATATTATATAAAATAAAAAACTGAGAAGACTCCGTTGCCCCTCCTTTCTTCCAAATAATCAAGGAATGTATGAAGGGGGTCCCCATCCCTCGGAAACTTCCCAAAACACCCCTCTTATTCCTCATCAATCCGTCACATTTAAGCTTTTAACTAATGTATATAGTATCATCACGGGCACCAAAAATGCATTATTTTTGTATAAAATTTTGGTGGTGGAAGAAAAAGAAATACTAAACAATCACTGCTTGTTGCATCTCAGTGGTACCTTTTCATATTTCTTAATAGCCGGTATAAAAACAAAACTAAGTTGCCCCCTCGGAATTTTATTTTTTCAAAATTTAATCAAATCCATATTATCCATCTCAAAATATAAATCACAAACAATAAATATATTTTTTATATCTTATTTCTACAAAATCGAACTCAAGACCTTATTAATATATATATATAATATAACAAGAAAGATTAATTATGATTATGGATTAAGCTAAGACTAGGTCGGGATCGGGGAAACTCACTTTGGCTGAACCATCCGAATCCGATGCTTCCGCTAAGGCAGCTAAGTCTTTATCATTCTCTGATCTTAGAATGTAGGGGTAATCTTAAGAGGATAAGGATTTGAACTCGATGGCCGGTGGCAAAGCAAGGTGCGGAGTCTTCTTCTTTTTCTTTGTTCCTTTGATATATAATGAAAATCTAAACTAGAAATGATTGTGCCCGTGAAACAATTATTGAGTCTGCATTTGTTCTAATCTTAAATCTTTTCAAATCCATCAACCTTGATAATCTTATAGAGTTTCACACGAGAAATAAGTCTAAAGCAAGTAGGCATTTTTTACTGGTATCCAAGAACAAATACATAACAGTCACCAGCTAAACTGAGCCAAGAAGACATTTTTTTTGAAGAAATATCGATATATATATTAAGAAACAAAATACCAAAGAACTATACAATGATACAGTGTACCAGCTCAATGGACAAAATGAAACAAACAGATCCTGTGAGAAAATGACAGGATCCGTGACTTTCAAAGCTCCAATTTCTACGGAACCAGTACAAGAACAGTATCCCCAACAAGCAAAACAGCCAGACTATCAATACCAATACATATCTGCCGCACTGCTGACTTCACCTCTACAAACCTGCTATTACATCCCAACCAGATACACCATATACCAGAAAGTAGTATACATACCAAAAAGCACGCCAGTGGACTGAAATGAGAAAATATTCGCTAAACGAATCATTCAACTACCAAAGCACCCAACACAGATAGAAAATTCCCGGAAGCAATCAATCCCAAAATGTCTACATCAACATTCGGCAAATTAAATCTGGCCCAGCAGCATCCATATCGTAAACCATGGCAACAAAGATCATTGGCACTACTATCCTCCTGAAGGAAAATCTTACGATTTCTACCAAGCCAAATACTCCACGTAATGGAAAATAACAATACGTACCAGAGATCTGTCCACCTACGAGGAATTGAATAACCACCCCACTGGTCAAATAGGTCGGCCATAGACCTTGGTTGGACCCAAACCAAGCCCCACCACTTGAACAACCGCGACCAACATGTCCATGCCTTTCGACAATCAAGCACAATGTGATTGGAATCCTCCTCACCAACGCCACATTCAATACAAAAGCGAGCTGAAACAGGAAGTAGACCAAGTCGAGCAAGATGCTGTCTTGCAGAGAGCTTCTCCCTGCATGCCAACCACATAAAAGCTTGCCACTTTGGTGCACCATGCTTAGTCCATACGTTGGGGATCTCCCTGGCCGTGGATAAGGACAAGCATTCAGCCAGGGATGAGTAGCAATGGCGAACTGAAAACGACCTCGCCTGACTTCCCCACAAGAGGAGATCATCCTCCACGGATGAAGGCCGAACTGTAGCCAGCAAAGACGTGAGACGCCCAACCTCAGCTTCCTCCCATGCGAAGAGCCGTCGTCGCCATATGAAGGACCAACGCCATCCCGTTTCAATGAACATTCCAAAACCCCGCACTGGCCCCTCCTTATCCAGTGATATCGGGAACAATCTGGGAAAGAGCAATCTGAGAGGCACCGGACTACACCAGATGTCATGCCAGAATGCAATAGA
This sequence comes from Passiflora organensis, assembly GCA_019739055.1. Classification (NCBI taxonomy): domain Eukaryota; kingdom Viridiplantae; phylum Streptophyta; class Magnoliopsida; order Malpighiales; family Passifloraceae; genus Passiflora; species Passiflora organensis. The sequence continues at coordinate 147,160 of JAEPBF010000190.1, forward strand.
GTCTCCTTGTCCCAATCACCATTGATACAGGGATGAGAGGCACTGACCATTCGGCAAAGAAGACCTGCTTGTCCTCACAATTCCTCTCCACATTGCTGAGCCCTCTGAAATTTCACAAACAATGCCCTCAGGTTGCAGGATAGAGTGATACTTCTGCGCTATAACCTTACTCCACATCGAACTATTATCTGTAGCTAGACGATAGCTCCACTTCATCAACAACGCATCGTTCCTTAAATTCAAACACCCCAACCCGACACCTCCACTATCTTTTGATCGCACTACAACCGACCATTTTACCTTACACAAACAACGTTTGTCCGCCTTACCAATCCAGAGGAAACAACGCATCCACTTGTTTAGTTCCTTACGTACGCCAGCAGGCATCCAGAAAAAATTCATGTAATAAACCGGGATGCTATTCAAGACTGTCTTGAGCAGAACAATTCTACCACCCAAAGATAATAGAGATCCCTTCCAGGAAGCTAATTTTTGTTTGAACCTGTCAATCACCGTAAACCAAGTACTCCGTCGTCGCGGATTAGCCCCAAGAGGCACTCCAAGATAATGAAAAGGAATGGTCTGTATCCGACAGTGAATTGAAGACGCCATGGCCCTTACCTCCTCACTTGGTACATTGATTCCCACCAAACCAGATTTAAAGAAGTTGATCTTTAGTCCTGACAGCAGCTCGAAACATCGCAGAATCCGTTATAAACCGAATAAACCCTGTTGTTCTCCCTGACTGAAGAGTATAACATCATCCGCATACTGTAAATGCGTTAACCGTATATTCCCAACCGCTATGCCAGTGAACAAATGTTGATCAGCTGCTGCCCCAAGCATACGTGACAATACTTCTGCCGCTAAATTAAATAATAACGGTGACAAGGGGTCGCCTTGGCGCAACCCTCTACCTGTAGTAAACTCGGAAGTAGGCACCCCATTGACAAGCACTGAACAACGGGCTGTGGAAACACACATCATAATCCAGCGACACCATTGTCCACCGAACCCCATCCGTGTCATCACTTCAATTAAAAAGTCCCAATCCACCGAGTCGTACGCCTTTTGAAAGTCCAACTTGAGACACCATCCGGGTTGTTTAGAACTCTTCATGGTGTGGATAATTTCATTGGCAATCATGATAGAATCTGCTATATATCGACTCTCCAAAAAACCGGTCTGAAAGGGAGATATAAGTTGTGCCATCACCCGTTTGAGCCGTGTTGCCAGCAATTTGACAATAATCTTATACATACTGTTGAGAAGACTAATAGGCCGATAGGAGTTGAAGTCTGTTGCGCCCTTCACCTTAGGCATTAACGTAATGAAGCTGTTGTTGATGCCTCGAGGCAACATGCCGCTAGAATGAAATTCCTGCACCATTGTCACTATCTCACCTCCAATGACATCCCAAGCCTTCTTAATGAAATAAAAATTAAATCCATCAGGTCCTGGCGCTTTATGGCTGCCACAATCCCAAACCGCACGCTTAATTTCCTCCTATAAGAACGGAACTTCAAGAGCAGCTGCTTCCGCGGGAGAAAGACTAGGAAGAATCAACCGTCCCAAGCCTAAGCACCGAGTTCCTTCAGACGCAAATGCCTGCTGAAAATGCCTAACGGCTGCCCCTCTGATTTCATCCGGTACGCTACTATTCATACCATCAAACGTGACGTTACCAATAAAGTTGGAACAGCACCGAATGGAAGCACAAGAGTGGAAGAATTTGCTGTTCTTGTCTCCCAATTTGAGCCACTACTGCCGTGCTCGTTGCCTCCACATAGCCTCCAATTGTCTCCGTAACTCCCATTTTTTTTATTGCAACGCTTCATACCGCTGACAGTAACCATCAACCCACTCCCGTCGATGTTGATCCAGGGAATCAAGTTCCGTCAATACATCCTTTAACCGAGCTTCCATTCCCCCAAAAACACTTACATGCCACACCTTTAACTGCTGTCGCAGGCAAGCCAACTTCTTGATGACACAGAATTCGCCAGGAAATCGAGTGCCTGCTTCCTGCCACAATTGCGCGACTACCTCAATGAACTGCTTATTCTCCTACCACACATCCCAAGTGCGGAAAGGTCTTCCTCCCCAAAAATACGAATCAGCTTTCAACACCAATGGAACGTGATCCGACACTCCCTTCACACCGGCATACAACCTATGATTAGCGAACTGGACACACCATGCAGGAGCCACCAACGCCCTATCGAATCGTGAAGCGCTGTGAGAATTAAACCAAGTAAACTCCTTGCCTAGGAGAGGCATATCAATCAAACCTGCCTGATGAATGAAGGACTCAAAACGACGAGCTGCTGCAGGATTAAATGAGCTACCAATCTTCTCCGTTGCTTGGACCGATTCGTTAAAATCGCCAAGAATAACCCACGGAATATCATCCCCAGATTTACGACTAAGTAACTACTCCCACAAAATATTCCGCTCATTTGCCACATTAGGTGCATGAAGCCCCGCACACATAAAACAAAACCCAGATACCCTCACCCGCATCTTTAAAAGAATCCATCTAGAAAATCTTTCAATACTAAGATTTTGTACCTGTACATCATCCCAGAGACAGGCGATGCCTCCTGCCCTCCCTAGTGCATCCACGGTCGCCCACTGAATGTGTTCTCCACCCCACAATCGGCCTGCTAATCGATCAGAAAAATATTCCTGTTTCGTCTCACATAAGATTAGAATACTCAGCTGTTCTCTACGGATCAGTTCAGAAATCTGTTTCCCCTTCAACTTACCTCTACTACCTCGAACGTTCCACATGGCCAAATTAATCATGCAAATAATTAGAAACCCATCTACCACACTACTTAGCAACACACTGCTAATTGCAATGAGCTAGCCATTCCTCACCTTCCTCAATTATTCTTGTCTGCAACTTCCTTCTGATGTCATTCTTCGTCTGCTTACGACTGAGCCCCAAAGCTTCCACTACCTCCAGAGAATGCTGTGTTTCCGTTTCAATTGAGCAGCTGTCAACAACCGGGCTTCGAGCGCTAACCCGACTTGTTGTACCATCCGTCTTCTCGTTGCTAGCCAACAGAAAAGAAGGTTCATCCACCATTGTCACACCCACACCCACGTTCGATTGACTGAGTCGACCGGAAGAGAGACTTCCAGTGGGTTTAACACGTTTGAGTTTTTTGTTTTTACTCACCCTATTGATGGCAGCCCAGCCTGGAACTTCAACATAAGACGCTTTGGACCCGGTCTTCCTCATCCGTGCAAAGGCCATCTCTTCATACAACCCTGTAAAATCCACCTGTGTGTCGACATCCTCCTGGGGCGAACCTTCCGACATGGCTCTCCTAAGTAACTGGTAGTTAGCAGCTTCATGTCCGTTCCCGTGAGACTTTGGGAATACAGGAGCCGTGAAATTACTGAAGCACCCTCCACTTTGTCCAGAAAGACTCCCTACTCCTGCAGTAGACTGACGCACGTGAGGAATACAATCAACTGACTTGTGTTTTTCCTGAACTAGATCCGTTGGAATCGTACCAGGCCCCACCAAGCCCTCATGTGTTGACTCTGGCCCCCTACTTCCGCACCCATGTCCCCTGTCATATTCATCTGACCAGCAACTTTTGTACCTATAGAAGATGTACTACCCCTGGCTTCTTCCACCTGCTCCTGTCTATCCGCTAGGAAAGATTGATTGAGATGGCCAACCGCTCTAAAATATCCATCCCCAACTGGTTTTTGTTTGGTCACCTCGAGCCCCATATAGTCTCTCTCCTGCACTTCCACAATGGAAACTGCGAAGAGTTTACCAGCAACCTGCACCTGCATGTTCTCCTGTATCTGTGCTAAACGGGTGGTTTCCACTTGCAAGACTGCGGCGTCAATCCGTTCCATATTGATGGTTCGACTATCAATCTGAACTAAGGTGCCTATCGAAAGCATGATCTTTTGATAAGCAATTTGTGACCAGGCATGTAAAGGAATACCAGCAACTTTCACCCAACATAATCTTCGAACACCTGTATCTTCAATCTGCCATGGATGAATGTCAAAGAACAATCTCTGCCAATACCCAATTTGTGCACATTCTATACTGTCAGGAATAGCTTCCTTGTCAAAACTTCCCCTACCAATGGATCCAACTGCACTCCGTTGCAACCTTTTCTGAATGTTGATATCAATACTAAGCTCCACATACGGTGTCAACCCTTGTGATGACTTTGCTGGATTGATAACTGCCGCATATGTACGACTGTCACGCTCCCGCCATGGATTATGTATCTTCACCTTAGACTGCTTCGGGGGATCTAACTCTGATTTGTTACCTACCATGTTCTCCTTATCTCTACTACTGAGACCATGCCGTAGGTCATACCTCGCAACGTTAAAGCTCATTCGTTGCACTCCACCAAAAGCCTGGTTGAGCCGCCGTTGACGAATATCTTCCTGCACCCCACATCGGACAAATTTTACAAAACCAAAACGTAATCCTCGAACAGATTTACGCTTGGAGATAAACACATCTGCAACCGGTTCGATCGCAGCAATCTCCTGAAAGAGCCTGCCTGAGGTCCAGGACGCGGGTATGTTGTCTACGAAGTAAGAGGTGTAACGATCAGCACTGAGCACCTGGTGGGGAACCCACTGAGGCGTAGCCACTCGAAGTCTGGAACGCTCGACCGAAGAGGAGGGACGCTCGCCGGCAGACAGGCCATATGAACCTTGAACAAACCGCTGCTGTGGGAACGTAGTAGATGACCGTTGGTTGGTTGGTGGTGATGGGTGTTTGGGTGGATGGGTGTTGGGAAGGAGGTTTTGAGCCATGTCCGAACCTCTGTTACAAGGAGAGAACATATAAGCTTACCCATATGATTTGCTCGTGTCGTACCCAGTTGCTGCTCAAGTTGCCTGTCTCTCAATGAACCCAGTAATCTGTGTCCAGTTGCCAGTTAAGTAATAACACCTTGTTTTTCAACCAAGAACCCTTTTTACATGCTCTTTGGCATCGACAAGAAGTTTGGAACTCCCAATAATATAAACCCTCAACACTTTATGTAGGAATATAACATTAACTAAACAAGATTTATTTGCTTCCAGACGACGATTATGATTTTTTTTGAAAATTCATCCAGAGCCAAGAAGACATAGCAATTTATAATAATAAAATTTTAATTAATTTGATAGCAAATTGATATTTTTATTATTAAAATATTAATTTTTGGACAAGTCTACTCATTCATATGGAGCTATGCATTGCAGCCACCCAAATTCCGGCAAAGAGTTTGGCATTAATTAGCTCATTCATTTCTGTACTGTTTGATAACTGTGCTCCCTTTAATTGATAGAGTTGGATAGAATGACTGGTGAATAACATGGACCTACTATCACCATTTTGCTTGTTGCTTGATGCAATAGAACATCACTAGAATTATACTTGCTCATAGGAAAGCTTGGGTAGCTTGCAGTCTCTTGTCTTTGGTCTATTCCAGTTTTTTTGGAACCTCGATCCTCTGCAAAATATTTAATGATAAATTAAACTCGATTAGTTACTAAAAAGAAAATTACGCTACGAGACAGCTTCCGAAATATTTCCACCACTCAATCATCCAGAAGCTTTTATGATCGATTTATGATGTCCATTTGTTTACTTGTACCAGCTTGTGGCAGTCAGTGGTTCAATGATGTCATAAGAAGATTTTGCTTTGCAAAATCATGCATTCCATCAATCCCTTTTGGCAGAAAATGTTGTCAATCACTTTCAACCTGCTTCTATAATTGGTCATATATGTTCATGGCCTGTGAATAGAGCTCTTTTTTTTTTTTTTCTTATCATGCATTCCATTGATTTATCGAGTTTACCATATAAATAAATTCAGTAGGGTAATATAAATAATATAATTAAATTTTTAGGTACTTATTAAAATTCAATAAAATTTTGGTAAAATCAAATCAAATCCGAATTATTTTTGATAATTAATCATATCGCACTTTACCAAATCGTTTATAAAAAAAATAATTTTAGTAAATTCAATATGATAAATTTTACTCACCCGCATAAGAAATCATTTATATCAACAATGTGTGGTGTAAACTTGGTTCTAATTATACAATGTGTGTCATGGTATCATGGATTACCATTTCTTATATAGTATATAGTTTTAATCCGCACAACAATAGCATCGTAAAGAGGTTATTGTTTGCGATGTAGCTCTTTACATCGGAATTTCACGGATCAAATAACAATATCTAAGTTTAAAGGATTAATAATACTAAGAAATCGTCATCAAACTATGAACAATCTTCAAATCATATGATTTGATTATCAAAAAGTAAAGTGAGATCCTTTTTGGATTAACTAAATTATCTTCGGTGAGGTTCTGTATATATATATATATATGCACAAGAAAAGGGATGTCAAGATATCCTATACGGATCCAACTAGGATTCACAAACATCGGGTTAATTATTGAAATTAAAATTAAAATTAAAAATATAAATATTAAATTAATTTTATTATATCCAAACACAGAGCCAAGTTGCGGGCGGCGATCATTATAAAAAATGAAAAATCAGAAAAGACATTGATTGAGACAAATGTTTTATAAGTTGGAAGGAGAGCAATGACCAATTAGCTTCGCGTGCAAGTAAACTCTTTCTCATGGATGATGCTTCCTTTCACCACCGCAATTTTGGTCCACTGATATTCGATAGATTTATAAACAAATATATTTCCTTGAGCCACTCTTTGTTGCAGTGTCTTTTCGCAGGAGAGTGCAGAAGAGAAGAGGGAGTAGCTCTTACCCACCCATTAAGCACATGTTAAACATGATCCAGAGCTGGAAATTCATGATCTGTGAGTTGAGGCCATCCTCTTCTGGTGGGAAGTGATGCCCTGAAATTGTGGGTGCAAGTCACTATGTTGTGTTTTGGTGGTACCGAATTCCTGGCTGTTGGCCACATGACTGAACCTGGCTGAGAACCTGGCTATAATGCAACTTTCTGCATACACCTTACCAAATAATTTCCACCTTATGTAGAAGGTTGGGTTCCGGTCGATTGCAGGAACTTGTAAATCAAAGACAACTGCAGTATACATTGTAATTTATAAGCTTATTCCTTTAAGAACTGATATGAAAATCATTAACCAACAAAGATTGTCTCAAGTAAAAGATTCACGGTCCTTAAACATTCAGTCAGAATTGAGTTTTGAAGATATATAATAAGAATGCCAATTCACGAGTTTGGAATTTAGGAACCATCTTCCTATAGCTATGAGGCATTTCAGTAGGTGTAATAATGTTATACGGTATTTATGTCGTTCAATATTTGGAAAGAAATCAGATGAGAGTATTTTTCTAATTGAAGAAAAAGAAATTCATTAACTAAAATATCACAAACACAGTCAATGAATCAGTAGATTAACGATATATTTTTTTATTTTAAGGATTTGGGGGTTAAAAGATCTGATTCAAAAGCCAACAAAAGAAATTGCTAGAAATCCGACAAGTAGATTTGTTCTTATGGGTGGCTAATGCACTTGCGCTGAGGATACTTGGCCGATTTGTGGCTGCAAGTTATGTGGGAAAAGCAGCTACCTTTCTTGCTTAAAAGTGATTTCTAATCAGTCAGTCAAGGCTTATAAATAACTTGATGACCCCTAATTATTTGCTTTGGCTTCTGATAGTTATCGTTATTTACGCTGGAAAGTTACTTTTAGAACATATAATTTTCCTGCATAAAAGTGATTATAGATCAATAATAGACACAACTACGTGTGCCCTTCTGAAAGCAACCTAGTAGTTGCTTGGTACATGTGTTCTTACACTACGGAATCTTTATTGCGAAGAAAACTATAAACCCTTTTTCTGTGTGAGCAAAACCCTTCAAAATACAGGAACAGTGTGTATATATGTACATATATATAGATATGGAACCTCAAGATCGGTAACATTCATTAATTGGCAGGTTCTTTATGATATAGCCTCTCAGGCATATAATTTACGTGTTGAATACTGGGGTACGTACGTACGGTATTAAATGAAGAACGTTACGAGGAACAAGTTTTTGTTGTGCTTCAGACCAGTTGTTGATATGGATCAGCTGGTGCTTGAACCTGACGAGGGAGGTGGTGGGGGGTTGAAGAAGAACCCATTAACCTACGTTTCTATCGAGAAGAAACAGGGGATGAAGCGTTCGTTGTCTACCTCTTCACTTCCACCTCCACGTCCACGAAGCTCATCAAGAGGTTCATCGGAGAATTTGTTGGGTCTTCATGACTCTCCTAGGAGAACCTTCTCTCGTGCGATCAAGGCTGTTTTGTTCGAGACCATATCGGTAAGTTTCACCGATCAATATATACTGTGCAACAGAGATTAACTCAGACACTAAGCATTTCTTACATTTGTTTGCTGTAGTCCAAGCGAGTTCGAGACAGGAAAGCTCTGCATCAAGATTCTAGACATGGTTCTTCAACAAGTGATCAGAAATCCAGGAATGCAAGCGAACATAATTACTCGGGTAACAAGTTGTTCTTCCTTGAACAATCGAATCCTATGCTATCTTGTTCAAGTTCTTCCCCGGAAGATCTTAGCAAAGCATTGTCAAAGGTCGACGGAAACGTCAGGAACCCGAATCCACAACTTAAAGGGATCATCGAGCCAAAGAAGACAGATAACTCCGGCATATATCTGCTTCTCGTTAGTCTCATACTAACAGTCATCTGCGGCAAGCTGCGTGCAGTACTTTTCACTTCCATTTGGCTTTATCTCTTGACCGTGGTTGCCAATGGAAGAAAAGATAAAAAGAGATTTACGAGAACAGGAGTGGCAATTAGAGCACAAGATGAAGAGAGTCATAATGGAAGAGCTGCTTCAAAGGAACCGCCATCAGTGGCATCAAGTATTTGACGTCAGAAAACGGCCATTAATTTGCAGTCCTTTGGAACTTTTTAATGGCAACACGCAAAAACGTTCAGATTTCCCTTTCTGGTACAGCTTTAGCTCTGCCTTGTATCTATAGGAACTGTAAGATATTGCCAAAAGGAAATGACAGAAGGCCTCAGTGTAAATAAATTTAATAGACTCAAAAACTTGATCTAAGAACCTCTAGCCAGAAAACGTTACTCTTGAAAAAACTGTGGAGGATAGATTAACTGATACCTAAAGATACGCATGCAAGGGAGGCCAATCCCCATTCCAAAACTAATCAAATCTCGGCTCTTGCATCAATGAATAAGGTAGAGATTTGTGACAAGCAGATGGGAATTGCAGAATCCTTGAACCATCGAGTTTTTAAATGCAAGTTGTGTCCGAAACCTTTGGGTCGAGAGAGTAGAGGTTGCCCCCAAGTATGATATTGACCAATTTCAACTGCTGTTCATCGCTAATCAAGGTGTTCAACTTTTTTCATTGTATAGTAAATACTGATCAAAGTTTAATTTAACTGACCTTCTATAGTGATTATATCCAATATTAAAAATTGAATTCTTGATATTCAATAAATTTTATTACACAATCTGTGAAACCCTATCCTAGATGTCTGTCCAGTCAGCAAGTTTAGGTATAATCAGCAGTCTACGTGTACGTTTGACAGTTTGACCAAGACAAAAATCGAGGCAGTAGAAAATTACTATTTTGCCCTTATCAGATCCGAACTTATTTTGGGCTCGTTTTGAGTAGCCGAGTGTTTTCGGGTCACTTTGTAGACCTTTGGGCCGGTTCAATTATTCATTCTTTTCGAGGCCAATTGTTTATATTTCCAAGCTGGGCTTGTTTTTCCAAGTCGGGCTTGTAGGACTTCGGGAGCTAGACTATTTAAGCTTATGTTAGCTGCCAGAAAAATTACCCTAGCCACTTCCGTTGCTTTTGTTTTAGACGAAAACCCTTGATTTTTGTGCCGCCATCAATCCTTCTTGATTGGTGTGCACTCCTCCTCTAATCCAACGCTCGTGTTATGTTCCTTTCTTTTCCCACTACTCGATTGTTCGTGTAAAGCTTAGTGGTTTTGTTTGTTTTATACGTCGGTGAAGACAACGACTATGGATGGAAATTTTGACAGAGAAGCTACAATCCTCCCTCCCGTGGTTGATTATGGGAGACTTTAATGAGATTCTTTCTCAAGATGAGCGGAACGGACACACCTTTGATTCACGAGGCGCCAGCGCGCTGGCTCAATTTTTCGAGGACTGCGCGGTCACGGACATTCCATTGCTTGGTAAGTCTTTTACCTGGTTCAACTCATATGGTGCCTCCAAATTAGATAGAGTTCTTGCTAGCCCAGATTGAATTCTTTGGAACCAACATTTGAAACTCTATGCTGGGAATCGACGATTCTCAAATCATGTTCCTTTGATTTTACGTTCGGATATATATGATTGGGGGAGACGGCCTTTTAGATCATGGGATGTTTGGTGGGACAAACCCCATTTTGTCGACAGGGTGACAGCCTTCTGGGCTGATGGAAGCAGAACTTTTCCTGGCAATTTTTCCGTGATAAAGAAATGGAATTTCCTTGCAAAGTCCCTTGCGAAATGGTCCAGGGAGGAGATGGGAAATCCGGAAAACCGACTGAAACAAGTGATTGATCTGCTCGATGTGCTGGATGTGCAACGATCAGAGAATGGACAACACGACCATCCTCCTTCTCTTCCCACTTATTTGGAATTACAGGCTGAGAAGTGGGATCTGAAAAGAACAATCGAGTCAATGTGGAGGCAGAAGGCTCGAGCCCATTGGCTCAAGCTAGGTGATAAAAATACCAAATTCTTCCATCTGAGTGCCAGCTTACGACAGCAACGTAACTTTCTTACAACACTTCGCGTTGATGGTTTGCTTCTGGAGACACCGACTAATATCAAACAAGCAACCCTTGCCTATTTCAAAGATCTATACAGCAGTGATAAGGAGGAGTGGCTTGGGCTGGGTGATCTCGAATTTCACAAAATCTCGGAATAGGAAGCCTCTGATCTGGAATTACCTTTCTCGAGTGATGAGATTAGAGGAGCCGTGTGGAGTTGTGGCAGTACAAAAGCTTCGGGGCCTGACGGATTTAACTTCCTCTTCATTAAAAAAGCATGGGCGGTAGTGGGTGACGATATCTCCAACATGATCAGAGAATTTTGGCGCCAAGGGGTGATGCCGCGTGGGATCAATACCACGTTCATCCTGTTGATTCCCAAACTCAGAGGCTCCGACACTCTAACAAACTTCCGGCCTATCAGCTTGATCCACAGCCTATACAAAATTATTGCCAAGATTCTTGTTGGACGACTTCGGCGTGTTATTGATAAAATAATTTCACCCTGTCAATCGGGCTTCATTCAAGGCAGGAATCTTCTAGACTCAGTGATGACAGCAGCTGAAGCCATTCATCTGATGAAAACTAGGAGACGCAAAGGTTGGTTATTCAAGCTGGATTTTCGGAAAGCCTTCGACATGATCAACTGGCAGATCATCTTTGAGGTGCTGCTCAAGATGGGCTTCAGTCACAAATGGATACAATGGATTAGTCAATGCATTACTACAGCCAAGGTGGCCATCCTTGTCAATGGCTCACCAACTGACGAATTCACCACCGAGAGAGGTTTGCGACAGGGCGACCCCCTCTCCCCTCTCCTGTTCGATGTGGTGGCTGAAGTCCTGTCCAGGTTGATGACCAGAGCAGCCGACAGGGGATTGTTTCAAGGGTTTCAACTGAGCAATCTATCTTTAACTCATTTTCAATATGCTGATGATGTCTTATTATTTTGTGAAGGTAATACAGGGGATCTTCTGAACGTGAAGCGCGTCCTTCGAGCATTTGAGCTATTGACTGGATTGAAGATCAATTTCACCAAAAGTTCTCTGATTGGTATAGCTCGCACAACCCACGAAGGAGAGTGTGTGGCCCAAATTCTCCAATGCCGACATCAAGCATTACCTGTCAATTATTTGGGCATCTCTCTTGGCTGTAATCCTAAACATCTACGATCATGGCGTGGAATCACCACAAGAATTCGACAGAAGCTCTCAGGCTGGAAGGGGCCCTACTTATCAATGGGAGGTAGATTGATGCTCATTCAGTCCACCTTGAATAGCATCCCAATTTATACCATGTCCATCTACAAGATGCCGCAATCTATACGGAAAGAACTTGACAGCCTTCTCCGACGTTTCTTATGGCGAGGAAAGATTGGCAAGAGATGTCTCAATAGGGTCAATTGGTGGCATACTTGTCTCAGCAAACAATACGGTGGTGCCGGTGTGGGCTCTTTTGCATTGCGGAATATAACGCTCTTTTTAAAATGGTGTTGGCGGCTATTCAGCTCCAAGTCTCAGCTCTGGCGTAATATCATTTTTGAACACTATAATCCTCGCATTGCAGATGCAGGCCTAATCTTCGACAACCAAAGACTTTCCCCAATTTGGAGAAGCATCTCCGATTGTCTAAATGCCGATACTGATATTGCCAGAAGCTGTCGTAGAGGCTTCAAGTGGAAGCCAGGCAATGGCACAGAGATACTCTTCTGGACAGATATCTGGTGTGATGATCAACCCTTATCTTCTAAGTTTCCGAGGCTGTTTGACCTGTCCACCCAGAAGGACCTCTTCATATCGCAAATGGGTTATTTTGAGGGAACTCGGTGGATCTGGATCCTTTCCTGGCGAAGAGTGCTCTTTGATTGGGAACAGCAGCTGGTGACTGATCTATTGCAAATCATACAACAAACAGAACTCAGAGAATCGGAACAAGACTTCCTCGGTTGGGGTCCAAACTACGACAAGTATACAGTCAAAGCAGGATATCTTTTTCTGGAAAAGATATCTCCCTCACATCCACCGCCACCTATACTCAATGTATGGAAGAGACATGGTGCACCTAAGCATCAAATTCTAATGTGGTTGGCGTGTATGAACAAACTCACATCCAAGGCACACCTTGTGAGACTAGGAATGCTGAGCGCATCACAGATTCTTTGTCCCAGCTGTGGGGAGATTGAAACTGATGCCAACCACATCCTCCTGACGTGCAGAACTGCCTGGCTCTCTTGGTCCATGCTACTTCGACGTTGGGGATACCACTGGGTCCAGCCGTGCAGCATACGAGACCTTTATCAGCAATGGGGATACTTCACCACCGGCCGCCATCAATGCAGCATCTGGTATGCCATTCTTTTCTCCATGGTTTGGGGCCTCTGGACTAGTAAGAACAAAATTATTTTTCAGCAAACCTACAAATGCCCGGCGGACATCTGCTTTGATAGCCTGACCTATGGCATTGGATGGGCCAAACTCAATCTTGCAAATGCTGATTACAACGCACTGCAACTGATGCCGGTAGATAACTTACATACAATACTGAAATGATAGGCAGTGATAGACAGGGATACATTTGCTTGTCTTCATGTATCCGAATCCATCATTGACCTTGCGTTGGCCTTCTTTCAGGCTGTGATGTATATTCTCACGTCTTATATATTCATCGTTCATTTTCAAAAAAAATAATAAAATCAGTTGCATCCTTTGTCTCCTTCTAATTTTGTATTATTCTCGTCCTACCCTTACCTCTTTTGTGTATTCGTTTGTTGATCTTTCGTTGACAGTACCCTTTTAATAAAAAAAGAAATCTTATTCGTTCTACTTATGTTTCGTTTCTACTCTTTTTGCTTCCTATCATTTTGCCCTTCTTCTTAAGTGCTTGTCTTCTAGTAACCTATAGTCTTTGTTGATTTGTTAGCTTGTAGCTCTTGTTTTTTTTTCTATTCCTTTTGTACGTTAGCTATCTTGGTTATTGTTATGGCCTTGGGTTCCGTTGATAAGCAGTTAATGCACCTAGCATTACCTACACTGCACCTAGCATTACCTAGACTTAGGCCCCCTATGTTAACAATCACAGTTTCTTAAAAAAAAAAGAAAAAAAAAGAGAAGAGTTGCTGTTATGGATAATTGACTTAAAAGTAGTAGATCATGCCCTAGAATAATATACAATTTGGGTCAAAAGAACTGTGGCACTTTCGGAATAGAATTCCCCATCACTTTTCGACAAGAAGCTGCACATTCATACAGTGTTAGAAGGAATGCGTTATAGTATACGGGCTTAGCAGCTGGCAAATAATATATTTAAGAACAACTTTATCTTCATTATTAATGTCACAATTAATTTTCCGTTGCTGTTCTTGGACCTTCCAACCCTTCCTTCCCCTTTTATTAAGCATAAGTAGTGTGTGGAAATAGTAAATCATGGCCCCAACCTAATATATATTTATGTGTTATGAATATCAAAGGTTTTGAGATTGAAAAGACAAACTTTAGTATGTCTATTCAATTATGTAATGAATATTTTGTAACTACAATATTCTTCATCTCCCAATGTCTCTTCATGTACCCTATCAAGTTACCTATAAACAGGAGATAACATTATTTGTTTTGTACACTTGTTTGAGTACTTGATAAAGATATTATACGCTCTATATTGTTTTTAGTTTTCTCTCTTGTTCTTTTCTTCTCAAATTCTTATATTTCTATTGTTATTCTCTCTTAAAAGTTTATATTATTTCTCCTCAATTCTTCTTATTTTATATTCTATAACACGTTATCAGCACGATACTCTTATAAACAAAAAGAGAATTAAGAGTCTTACAAGAGTTCTTCACAAAGAACAAACAAGAATCTTAGTTTCTACAAAGGTATATTTGGGTGAGTATATTTTTATAATTATTTAAATATAATCATGTTGTAATATTATTGTTTCATATTGCATGTTCTTAAATTTTATTTTCTTATATTTTTTAGAAATTTAAGTTCATGATTGTTTTATTTTTTTAAATACATGTTATATTAAAAAAAATAATTTATGTCAATTTTATAATATAATCATTACTCTAATACAATCTTAAAAGAAATAAATAATAAAATCTAAATTTTTAATATTATATTATCATAATATTATCATCATTAAATGTTATTCTTATAGATTATTTCTTATGTTTAAATTAAAAATTTATTTCTTATCTTACTATGTGATTAATTTTATGTGTTTTTAATATTTTATAGTTTACAATGGCAAATATTGCAAAGCTTGAGTTTGAAGCTCTTGGCATTACTGGAAAAAATTATTTATCATGGATATTGGTTGCTGAAGTTCATTTGGATGCCAAAGGGCTTGGAGAGACAATCAAAACACCAAATGAAGCATCGAATCAAGATAAGGGAAAGACTATGATTTTTCTTCGCCATCATCTCCATGAGGGATTGAAATATGAATATCTCACAGTAAAAGATCCTATAGATCTTTGAAAAAATTTAAACGAAAGGTATGATCACCAGAAAATAATGATACTTCCAAAATCTCGTTATGATTGGATGCATTTTTGTTTACAAGATTTTAAATCTGTGAGTGAATATAATTCGATATTATTTAAAATCAGCTCATAATTAAAATTATGTGGAGAAAATATCACTGACATTGATATGCTTGAAAAAACATTCTTTACTTTTCATGCTTCAAATGTGCTTTTACAACAGCAATATCGTGAAAAAGGTTTCACAAAATATTCTGTGTTGATTTCATGTCTTCTGGTGGTTGAACAAAACAATGAGCTGTTGATGAGAAATCATGAATCTCGTCTTACTGGTTCTGCTCCATTCTGCGGACGAGGACGATGACGAGGTTATAATAAATTTCGTCATGGTGGTGGTCAATCAAGTAAATTTATCTTCCAAAATCAGAAAGTTGTAAAGGATGAAGGACCTGAAAAAATAATTAGTGGCATAAAGAAAAAAATTACAATTAGTAACTGTCATCGATATGGAATGCAAGGTCATTGGCAACGTACTTGTCGTACACCAAAATATTTTGCTGACCTATATCAAGAATCTTTGAAGTCTAAAGGCAAGAATGTGGAGACAAACTTTGTCCAAGATGATTTCACTGAATCTGCTAATGGCCTTGAGGATATAATGCACTTGAATGTTTCTGATTTTCTTAATGATCCAAATGATGAAAGTGCAAGAAATCAAGAATGATTTTAATTTTATAACTATACAAATTTCAATTATGTTCTCTTATTTTATTATAATAAAAGTATATTTATTTTTTTTATATTTTACTTTTTTTAATATTTTCTTATTAATTTTATTTATTCAATGAAGAGAATGGATATTGGCATGGATATATCTAAGATGAACGCTAAGGAAAGATGTTTGGTTGACAGTGCCACAACGCATACAATATTGAGAGATAAGAGATATTTCTCTTATTTGGATAATAGAAAAACCAATGTAAATAAGTGGTAGTACAAGATTGATTGAGGGCTCCGGAAGAGCAAATATTATTCTATCTAGTGGAACCAAAATAATGATAGAAGATACATTATATTCTTCTAAGTCTCAAAGAAACTTGTTAAGTTTCAAAGATATTCGTTTGAATGGATATCATATTGAGACAATGAATGAAGGAAGCATTGAGTATCTTTGCATAACTTCTATAATTTCTAAGTAAAAAGTATATATTAGAAAAATTACCATTTTTTCTTCTGGATTGTACTACACAAGTATTACAATGATAGAATCTCATTCTATAATAAACTATCAGTTTAATGATGTGTTTAAAATTTGGCATGACCGGTTAGGCCATCTCGGTTCAACAATGATGCGAAAAATAATAGAGAATTCTTGTGGTCATCCATTGAAAAAGAATAAGATTTTTCAATCTAATGAATTCTCATGTGCTGCTTGTTCTCAAGGCAAATTAATAATAAGGTCATCACTAGCAAAAATTAGAATTGAATCTCCAAAATTTTTAGAAAGAATTCAAGGAGATATTTGTGGGCCTATACATCTACCATGTGGACCATTTCAATATTTTATGGTTTTGATCGATGCATCAACCAGATGGTCTCATGTATATTTATTATCATCTCGCAATATGGCATTTGTGAGATTGCTTGCACAAATAATTTGTTTGCGAGCTCAATTTCCTGATTATCTGATAAAGTCTATTCGAATGGATAATGCTAGTGAATTTACATCAAAAGCCTTTATAGATTATTGCATGTCTATTGAAATAAAGGTTGAACATCCTATTGCTCATGTTCATACACAAAATAGTCTTGCAGAATCATTTATAAAACACTTACAATTAATTGCAAGACCTATGCTTATGAGATCCAAATTTCCAGTTTATGTTTGGGGACATGTCATTTTACATGTAGCAACAATTATACACATTAGGCCAACAAGTTATCATGAACACTTTCCGATGCAATTAGTTCATGGTCAGGAACCAAATATTTCTCATCTAAGAATTTTTGGTTGTGCGGTATATGTTCCAAATTCTCCACCACAACGTACAAAAATGGGTCCTCAAAGAAGGATAGAAATATATATTGGATATGAGTCTCCATCTATCATTAAATATATTGAGCCATTAACTGAAAATTTATTTACGGCAAGATTCGCTGATTGTCATTTTGACGAGACTATATTTCCAACACTTGGGGGAGAAAATAAATAGTTGGAAAAGAAGATCTATTGGAATGAATTATCATTATCTAATTTTGATCCTCGAACAAATCAATGTAAACATAAAGTTCAAAAGATAATTCATTTACAAATGATTGCAAATCAACTGTCAGATGCATTTACTGACCTTAAAAGAATAACTAGATCTTATGTTCCAACTGTAAATGCTTCGATAAGAATTGATGTCCCTAAAGGACAATCTAAAGTTGCTAGTGAATCTAGACCACGTCAGAAACGTGAAAGACCATTCGGTTCTAAAGATAAAAATCCTCGAAAAAAGAAAGGAGCAACTACACAAGATGGTCATGAGGAGGATATAGTTTTGGAAAATCCAGTTGATATAATTAATAAAATTCCGGAAGAAACACAAGAGAATGAAGAGATCTCGTTTAATTATGTCACTACAGGAACAAGATGGAACCGAAGCTCAATACTTGTCGACAATATTTTTGCATATAATATAGCGTTAAATATTATAGAAGAAAGTGAGGATCTTGAACCTACCTCTGTGGAGGAATGTAAAAATAGAAATGATTGGCCAATGTGGAAAGACGCAATTCAATCAGAATTAAAGTCATTTAAAAAACGTGGAGGTTTTGGACCTGTAGTCCATACACCAAAAGGTGTAAAACCGGTGGGATATAAATGAGTATTTGTGCGAAAAAGAAATGAGAAAAATGAAGTTGTGAGATATAAAGCAAGACTCGTCGCACAAGGTTTTACCCAAAAACCGGATATTGATTATGATGAGACATATCCTCCAGTGGTGGATGCAATAACATTGCGATATTTACTTTGTTTGGCAGTATATGAAAAGCTTGAAATGCGTCTAATGGATGTAGTTACAGCCTATCTGTTTGGCTCGTTAGATACTGATATATATATGAAAATCCCTGAAGGATTTAAATTTCAAGATGGAAATAAATCAAATTCCCGGAAAATTTATTCAATAAAGTTAAATAGAGCTCTATATGTATTGAAGCAATATGAACGGATGTGGTATGATTGCCTTAGTGAATGCTTGATTAAAGTAGATTTCAAGAATGATGCAATTTGTCCATGTGTCTTTATAAAAAGATATGGATCTGGTTTTGTTATAATAACTATTTATATTGATGATTTAAATATCATTGGAACTCGTGAAGAGATAGATAAAACTATTAGCTATTTAAAAAATGAATTTGAAATGAAAGATCTTGGAAAAACAAGATATTATTTGGGTTTTCAAATTGAGCATCTAAGTGAAGGGATATTTATTCATCAATTAAATTATGTGGATAAAGTTCTTAAAAGATTTTATATGGATAAAACTCATCCATTAAGTACACTAATAATTGTGAGGTCACTTGATGTGAAAAAAAGATATTTTTCGACCTCGTGAAGAAAATGAAGAACTCTTGTCCTGAGGTTCCATACCTTAGTGCTATTGGTGCACTTACATATCTTGCTAATAACACTCGACCTGACATATCATTTACAGTAAATTTACTAGCAAGATATAGTTCTTCCCCAACTCGAAGATATTGGAATGAGGTTAAACATATTTTTAAATATCTACGAGGGACAATGGATATGGGTTTATATTATTCAAATTTATCCACTTTTGATTTAGTTGGTCATGCAGATGCAGGATATTTGTTAGATCCACATAAAACCAGATCGCAGACAGGTTATTTATTCACTATAGGTAATACTATCATTTCATGGACGTCGGTGAAACAAAATTTGGTTGCTACTTCTTCTAACCATGTAGAGATTTTAGCATTTCACGAAGCAAGTCGTGAATGTGTTTGGCTACGATCAATATCACAACACATAAAGAAGCATGTGAATTATCAAGTGATAGAGAACTTGCAACTACACTGTATAAAGATAATGCTGCTTGTATAGCTCAATTGAAGGAAGACTACATAAAGGGTGACAAGACAAAATATATTTCAATAAAATTCTTCTTTCCTCGTGATCTTCAAAGCAAAGGGAAAATCAATGTTCAACAAATACGCTCAAGTGATAACCTAGCTGATTTATTTACTAAAGCTCTTCCCGCATCAACATTTGAAAAGCTTGTTCGAAAGATCGGAATGCAACTTTTGAAAGATTTAAAGGGATGACTAAATCAGGGGGAGTATGCACTGCACTCTTTTTTCCTTCGCCAAGTTTTTATTCCCATTGGGTTTTTCTTGGTAAGGTTTTTAATGAGGCAGTATTCTGATTTTATATTCACATTCTTAATATCCAAAATATTCAAGGAGGAGTGTTATGAATATCAAAGGTTTTGAGATTGAAAAGACAAATTTTAGTATGTCTATTCAATTATGTAATGAATATTTTGTAACTATAATATTCTTCATCTCCCAATGTCTCTTCATGTACCCTATCATGTTACCTATAAATAGGAGGTAACATTATTTATTTTGTACACTTGTTTGAGTACTTGATAAAGATATTATACTCTCTATATTGTTCTTAGTTTTCTCTCTTGTTCTTCTCTTCTCAAATTCTTATATTTCTATTATTATTCTCTCTTAAAAGTTTATATTATTTCTCTTCAATTCTTTTTATTTTATATTCTATAACATTAAGTAAAATATCTCGTTAGTGAAGAGTACTAATTTGCTTGTCTAAATAACCTTTGGGTGCAGTATAACCATGTCGTTAGCAATTAATTAGCGTGCATAGTTGTCAATTAATTTTCTTGATAAGTGCAGAATTTTTCTTGTTCCCTTCCTGTAGCCTTTGACCGTGAGTAAGGATGAAATAGCTTGGCTGTAAAATGCAGAATTCTTTTTCTTCCCTTATCCTATTTCCCTAGCCTTTGACCGTGAGTGTAGCTAGGCTAAAAAAAATACAAAATTCTTTCTTTATTCCGTGAGTATTGGGCTGAAGTGTTGGGTTGGACATAAAATATTAGCATCTAATATATACTTATAGATATATGCATATTATTATTATATTTCTTATTATTTACATTTACATTGGTCCTAAAAGAATAGTATTAGTAGATTTTACTTATTGGGCTAATGTAACAATAAGTTGAGTTATGATGGTAGACTTGAGGATGTCTTGTTGCATGATATATTTTATAGTTTTCATAAAACATATTATTCTCACTATAGTTTAAAATGAGTATGATATTGAATAAATGTTTCGTGTGCCGTATGGTATCTATTTCATTAAACGTTCGCTTGGCCAATGCGAGGTGAGTATACGGAATCCTAGTGATAGAGGAGAGTTGCTTACCTGTTCGGGAGTTGTATGGGTGTTGTCTTCTTTCGCCTACCACATCTTGGCAGGTTGGTTCGTATTGAGTATTGAGACAGGTATGATACGTGTAGTTTTTCTCTGCCTAGTCTCGGACAACACTGGCAGTAGGGGTTATGTGTATATTTATTATTTTCTTAAAAATATAAATTAACACTGCCAGTGGGCTTCCGGTTTCCCTTTAGCGGGGATTACTCGAGGAGTGATTTATTATGTCCAACCCGATAGGTTTTGGTAGGCATTGTTAGCTGTGTTGTATTATGAATTTTTGAGTTATAACCTATTGGGCTGGAACTACGTTTTACATTATAAAATTCAAATGTATGAATTCTATATTCTTCGAGTTGCTTCAGTTACGTCCTTGTTCTTATAGTAAACCGTTTCTTCTCTTCTTAGTATGTGCTTTCGTTTCCCCATAGAACATATGATGCGGTGACTCCTACTGAGATTATTATCTCACCCGTTGTTATTTTCCCCTTTCAGGAGTAGTTCGCGAGTCGTAGACAGTGTTTTGAGGTGTGTGAGCTTCTTACGACTTGGCTGGACTATCGCATCTGCACGTTTTACATGGTTTTCTTTTCTGGCATTTTCTTTTAGACTCATTTTGATGTTTTGACTAACATTATATTCTTACGCATTTATTACGTTACTGGATACGGTTTTATGTATCGGGCTTTAAGCCCAGTTTGTGATTTTGGACTTGTGACTATAGGGACTCGTCTTTCATTTTGGTTATTTTGTTTATTTAAATAATGTCTTTCGCTGTGATATTTTGTTCACTCCGATGTTATGCCAGATGTCTGTTTCTTATTTGACATGCTCCAATTCTTGAAATATTAAATATGTTTGTTTTGGGAATCGCGTTTGAAAAGTCTTCTAAGCCTTGTAGGATTTCTGATTGGTCCACGTATTGGGCTTGTCCGGGTTTCACGGCGGTAAGGGCCTAGTTTTCGGGTTTGGGTCCTTACACAATCATACGTCAAAGTTTCCAAAAGTATATATGTATAAAGTTGCATTGCGTGCTCAGTAACTTTCATCAAGGTTTTCTTAAGCTTTACGAAATTTGGTTGTCCAGATAGAAAGTAGGAAATATTCTGAACAAAAGGTTTTGTAGTTCCTTGAAATATTCTAGAACCATATAGAATAAAAAGAAAAGAGTTCTTTATGCATATTTTATACTAAAAGGCATACCAAAATGCGAACCTGATGGCTTTATCTGTTTCAAAAGAATCAAGAGCTAATCTTTGTTTTTGCAAGTTACCCATTAGTTTATTCGTGCAAGAAAGGTAGCTCAGAAGCCATCTTCTTTCCGGATTAACTCAAAACCTCTAATTAATCATATTAGCCAGCCAAAACCAGTTCTTGTCGATGTAAAATTAGTATCTTTTTTAGATTTCGATTAGTATCCATTAACTTGGATATCTTATTAGTTGTGATGACTCTAAATCTTGATTAAATATTCAAAAGATATCGATAGAATTGTATCAGAATATTTTGCTTGGATGTGTGTTAGGTACTTCACTTTTGTGCGTCTTTCACTCTTTCTTTGCAGTGATGAATCAACTTTAGCCCTTGACGAACATGATAATCTTGTTATTGGCTTCCCCTCATTTACATTATACACTGTTCAGGTTCATGCACCCTAACAAAAGGGAAGTCTATCCAATTGGTAAGCAACGGTTTTAAATACAAGTGAATGACGTGAAAGGTCTGCTTTTAGAATTTACTACTCCTACTTTGGTAACAAGAAATCTTCCTGCAAAGAAAGATCGAGCCCTTTTTCTTTATATCATAAAGATAGATGAATCTTTATCACTCAATTAGATTCCCCAACGAAATACCTTGATCATCTGGATTCATACTTAATTGATATTTAAAAATCAATCATTTTGAGTTCTGTAATTACATTATCAGAAACAGGCATCTTGTTCTTTCATACAGAATCACTGTCTGTACAGCATTTTAACATAAGAGTCCTATCAGTCGCCTACTATGGGTGAAACTCAGTACAGTCATCTCCAACAATTTTGGCACCCCGTTGCGATCGTCTCAATGCACATACTCTGCCCACATGAACTTCTTGGTAGCCCATCCTGACTGTCCTCCTCTCCCTTTTCCCAATTGCTGGGATTTCACTTTCAAAGTGAGATTTTTTACGTATAGCAACCCGACGATCTCTCCTTCCACTTGTGTAACCTGAACTCTGCGAAGGTTGATTTATTCCACAGAGACGACCAAAATAGTAAAGAGGGTCAATATAACAAGATGACGATGACACGATTCCTTTCAGGTTTGTTGGCTTGACTAGCTCTACAAAATTCTGAATCTCTGCAAAGCATGAATGGTCCGAGTATTGTACAGAAAATATGTATTGATGAAACCTCTCAACAGATCCTGCATTTCCATCCAGTTTCCCATCATTTGCGTTCAACTTCCTTTTCCTGTAACTACAAGTTAGGAAGGAACCAAAAAGACTGTCATCTTTTGTAAAAGGTTTCATTACCCATGGAAGACCCGATGGCATAATCCCAATTGTTGGCTTCATTGTATTTAATCCTTCTAAAGTTTCGATGCTGAAACTGTATCGAGGAACCGCTCTCACTCTGGTTTGAGTAGTTTTGGTAGTGAATATGTCATGGTAACCCAAAATATGCATGATTTGCAAGCGTTCCGGCCAAACCCAAATCTAAACAAAAAATCAAAGCCAAGGGACTGAATCAGAAATAACTCACGAAAACACCTTGCTAATTCTATCAGGCTACAAAAGATGAGAAGCTTACTGTCATTTTTTCTACTTAATAACAAATAGGGTTCTTGAAACATGCTGAAATTGAGGTTTTGTCTCTGCATGGCAGAGAAATTCAAAGCAATCCACGAGGATATGGAAAATTTCCCAATCAACAGCAGGGTGCTTACCTTTGTTTTCAACACACTTGCAATGTAAAGTAAAAGATCTTCTTTCCCTAAGGTGTCAACACCAATGATCACATCATGATCTGGATGGGAGGCAATGATATCAACAATCTGCTAAAAAAAAAAATCAGATTAAACCAGTAAACGAGTAAGAAGAAAAAAAATCACCGGAGAAATGCCTTCCAAGAGTTAGAACAAGATTGTTCAATTACATAAAGGTGCTGGTAACCGTAACATACAGTGATACACTAGAAATCGAATAGACCAACAATAAGCTTAACCTCAAACATCTCGTTTGGTGCCAAATAAGAATTGTACCTGACGAGCAGCAGCATTACGGGAGGGAAAATCATAGCAGGGATTACAATAAGTGTTGTCCAAGTAAAGCACATCAACCGGATACTCCTTGATCGCTTCCTGAAGCAAATTCCGCTCAATTTTCGACGCTTGATCCGTCATTTCCCACCGGAAATCACCCGTGTAAAGCCAGCACCCAAAATCCCCGCGGAACAAGAACATAACCGCTCCTGCCACCAGCACTACCATCACCAATCAAGAAGAAACAAATGCAAAAGAATGAGGGGGCACGGTTTTACCGGGGCAATGGTTGGCGTCAAGAGGCATGACGTGGAGGGCGACAGAGGATGGGACGAACGGGGAGAGGGAGTGCCAGACGCCTTGGCGGAGGACGCGGAGAAGCAAGAGGTTGAAGTCCGGGAACTTGAGGGGAAAGAGCATCGCGGTGAGTTTGGAGCAGAAGAGTGGACCTTTGGACCAGGTAGAGGTCAGGCCCTGGGTATGGTCGGAGTGGAGGTGGGTTAGGAAGTATAACTGGCTGCCGCCGACGAATTTGTCGACGGAGATTAGTGCACTATCCATTTCCCTCTCTTTTTTCTGGACACGCACCGGAACCGGCGCGTTGTTTCTGGAGGGAATTTGAATTGTGAAACTGAGAGAAAGGCCCGGTGTTAATCGTTTTGAGGATTGGGCAAAATACGTAACAGATCAATGTTCGGCCCAAGAAAGGCTATATGGGCTTCTAGCTCAAAGTGAGCACAAAGCCCAGCCTCTTTAGAACTGTGATTAGCGCAGCAGATTTTATGATTTTTTTTCTTCCTTAACATAAAATATCTTGTATTTTTGAAAATGAAATCGAATTAATTATATAATAATAAATTAAAAAATAATTAATTATAATTGTTATAAAAAATTTAAAATGTGATTTTATATAAAATTTTTAAAATTAATAATTTTTTTTTAAAAAAGTATTATTAAAAAATACTAAAAAATTATGATAACTATATTTATTATTTAAATTTTGAAATAAATTATGAATTATAGTATATTATTACATATACAGATAAATAATATCGTAAATGAGTTGATAAACAAATCTTTAATTTTAAAGAAGATTTGAAGAATTTCATTATTCATATTTATTTTAAAAAAATTCTTAAAGAGTTATAAATTCCAGCCAATCCGATAATGTTCTCAAAATTTTCTTAATAACCAAATTAATATTTTGTTAGAAAATTTCATTGATTTTGGCTATAATGTATAAAAAAGGAAAAATATAATTTATTGGTAAAAAATACAATTCTTTGTCATTTTGTGAAGAATAAGATTTTCAACTTGCATAAAAGATAAAGTGGTTAAGGGGTGTCAAAGGCATGGGAGCTCAACAAATGTCCGGATATATGTACATAAACATCACAAAGCTTACAGCTATCTCCAGCTTATCAATTTTTGACAGCATGAATCCATGAAAGCTCTTTTCCTGACAGATGTCGTCGCCATTGCAAATATTCAGGACTCGCAGGAAAAAGGACCCCAACTTTTTGGCCCTTTCTGAAACTAATAATGTGCAGCTTTTACCTGTCTGTCAGTCGTTAAGTGTAACCCTCTCTTTATGTCATAGTCTCCGTGGGTTTTTGTTCAGAGTTGCCAATTCCTTGCAAAGCAGATGGAAGTACTTGAATTGACTTGTGTTTTGTCTGGTTGGTACCAGGTGGCAATGGCTATGTACTAGTTGGTTGGTACTATTACCCTTTTCCTACGGCAGGTGAACAGAATAAGTACTTGCAGTGGACTGGGCTTCTAAGTCGTACTTGTAACCCACCTTTGTCCTACAGAGATTGTTATAACGGAGACCCTCCATTAGCATAAGATGAACCCGAGCTCTCGACTTGAGGCAGACCTTCCCGTCCCGCCGCTTCCCTCTCTCGGCGTCAAATCCGCGGCCTCTGTCACCGCTTCTTTCTCCACCCCGGCTCCAACGGCTGTCCCGCAACGCCGCATAGCGATTGCGGTGGACCTTAGCGAGGAGTCCGCATATGCGGTTGAATGGACAGTCGAGAACTACCTCCGACCAGGAGATGCTGTAATCCTTCTCCACGTCCGACCTACCTCCGTCCTCTACGGAGCCGACTGGGGCTCCCTCTATCCGCAGCAGACGGAACAGACTGACCAGACTGACCCGGAGACACTGACCCGTCTTGAAGATGATTTCGACAACTTCACCAACACGAAAGCGCAGGCCTTGGCTAATCCCTTGATAGAGGCGGAGGTACCGTACAAAATCCACATAGTGAAAGACCATGACTTGAAGGAGAGGCTTTGCCTAGAAGTTGAGCGGTTGGGGTTAAGTGCGATGATAATGGGGAGCAGAGGTTTCGGTGGCGTTGGTGCCGGAGCGAAAAGAGTTGGCGGAAGGTTAGGCAGCGTGAGTGATTATTGCATGAACCATTGTGTGTGTCCCGTAGTTGTTGTGAGAGACAACAGCAAGAATGCTGCAGGGAAGTTTCCCTCCATAGCTGAAGAGGAGATAAGAGATGACCTGGAGTTGCAACCTGTGCCGGAAGTGGAGCCGGAGCAGGAGGAATATTCTGATGATGATTTCGATGAACACAATGGAGTTTGATGATTTGTTATCAAATCACCGGATGCCTTATACCTTGTACAAATGTCCGGTGATGACAGAGTCGGTTATATTTGTCTGTATTAAATCATAGTACACCAGGTAGACTAATCTTTTCATTACAGTAGATATTGCAGTTCTATGTGGAATTGTATAATATAGCATATGCATATTAAATGATGAGTCCTAGAAATATTACAAGTTCTTCTATTTAGGCGCAACACGACCTCCAACTCAGGCGGAGGGCTAGCTAGATAAATTATTCCCAACTTGTGTGTGAAACCTTGTTTTGCAAGATAGTCTGCAACCGAATTGGCTTCCCGAAATATATGTTGAATAATCACATTATGACACAATCTTAACAAGCATCTGCACTCTTGAACGATCAGCCAAGCACCCCTCAGGTCATCCTCCACCGCCTTTATCAAGGAAACCACCTCCCAAGAATCAGATTCAATATAGAGTTTCCTAAACCCAACATTCAAGCTAATTCTAAGCCCAGTTAAGACTCCCCATAACTCAGCGTGTAAGGTGGAATAGTTCTCAATATGTTTAGAAAAGCCCCAACACCATCGCCCCTCCTTATCTCTCAAAACTCCTCCAGTACAGGCGACACCACTTCTCCTCTCCCAAGCTCCATCACAATTAAGCTTAAACCAATCATCAATTGGCATACTCCATTACCCTTTTGATGGGGTCAAACTGTCCAGCTTGGTTATTAAGGAATACATAGTCATTCCTCCATCTCCAGATCAACCACAAAGCGATTCCAAACACTAAAGGCCAAGTGACTGTCGCTCGATTCCTCCCACCAGAATCGTGCAAGTTAGTCAGAAGCCACTCTTGTAGGGGCCGTTGGAAGAAATTGCTATGACAATTAGCAGGGACTAGTCCAAACCAAATTTGACGAGCCCACCCACAGTCCCTCAAAACATGCAGGGTAGATTTAATCTCTAACTCACATCTCGGACATAGGTCACTTGGAACTATATGTCAAGCATAACATTATTTCTTTGTGGGTAATCTATCATGGGCCACCAACCAAATAAACGTTTTGACTCTTTCTGGCCCTTCCCATTTCTAGATCTCAGACCAAATACAATCTTCTCCTTCCCCTTCGAACTCGTTGATCAACTTATAAGCTGATTTCATTGTAAAACACCCACTAGGCGTAAGCTGCCAGGAAATAGTATCGATAGCTCCCTCAAGATGCGTAGGAGATGAAGCAATAATCAGCTCACTCAAGCTTTGCGGAAAAAAAGTCTCTATCAATGGCCGATTCCATGAGCCTGTATCATCTATACAATCTCGAATAGACATATTCCTCATGTCTTCCGGAATATCCACATGAGCAAAGCAGAATAAGGGACCAAATTCCCTAAACCAATCATCCTCCCAAAAATTTATACGGGATCCGTCTCCAACAACCCATTGGCATCCCCTGATCAGAAGAGGCCATATACCAACAATTGCACGCCACGTCGCCGTACAACTTCCAGGTTTCCTTGGTTGTTCACGTACATTACCAGCCCACTGATACTTACCTTTCAAAACTTGAACCCACAAAGCATCAGGCTCAGATATAAGCCTCCATCCTAATTTCAAAATAAGTGCTTTGTTATGTTCTGAAGCAGAACGGAATCCCAACCCACCTTGACCCTTACTTTGGCATATAGTGTGCCATCCTACCATATGAAGTTTCCGCTGGTCATTTGTGGATCCCCAGATGAAATCCCGGACAATTCTGTCAATCTCATTATTAGTAACCTATGGCAATTTGCATATCTGCATAGTGTAAATGGGTAAGGCCATCAAAACCGAGCAAGCCAACGTGATGCGGCCCGACATAGATAATGATCTTGCTTTCCAACCTGAAAGCTTCCCTCGTAGTTTATCAATCAACTCTCTATAGTGACTTTTAGATCTCCTCCCTTGAATAATGGGAGCTCCAAGATATTTGCCAATTGAATTAGCCAGCTGGAAACCAAAAGCATTTTTGATAGAACTTTGCAAATATGACGAGGTATTCCTTGAGAACATAATAGAGGACTTGCTGGCACTCACTTTCTGTCCCGAGCTATGACAAAATCTGTCCAAACACTACTTAATGATACCTGCTTGTTCCAAAGAGGCTTCTGCAAAGAGGAAAAGGTCATCTGCAAAGAATAGATGCCACAGGGGGAGGGGGGTGGCGTCCATGCCTTCCTAACTTAATAGGTCGCCATGATTTACCATTAACCTCATCATTGATCATGTGTGTTAACCGTTCCATACACAAAACAAACAAAAAAGGTGATAGAGAATTACCTTGTCGGATACCTCAACTAGGAAAGAAAGTCTCTGAAATCTCCCCATTCCATAGTATACTCATCGAGGCTGATCTGGTACATATGCGTATTCGTTGTATGAAGGCTTCATCATATTTAGCAAGCCTAAGAGTCTCTTCAATAAAATCCCAACGAAGTCTATCATATGCTTTCTCCAAATCTAGCTTTAAGGCCATCCATCCTACTCTTCTTGACTTCTTCTGCATGGAATGAACTACCTCCTGCACAACAATAATGTTATTTGTAATTTGTCTGCCAGGGACAAAGCTGCTCTGTGTATCGGAGATCAAGCTAGCTAAGTTCCGTTTCAACGAGTTTGTGAAAATCTTCGTGATGATCTTGTAAATTACATTACATAGACTAATGGGCCGGAATTGACTGACATTCTCTGGTGTAGAAACCTTTGGGATCAATACAACCAATGTAGCATTTAGAGCAGGATCCATGTGAGACCCAGCCCGTAGGGGGGTCAGGTTACCCAATCCCACATCGGAAAGGAACGGGGGAGGTCTTGGGCTTATATGTGTTGTGTGATGGTATCATTTGTAACAAGATGCATCTTTTGGGCCTTGTGGTTAAAAGCTCAACTGAGCGTTGCAGTTCTGATACATCACGCACACATATACGTCCGGGCCCGCTGGGCCGGGTCGTGACAAATGGTAGCGGAGCCGATCTCGTTCCCTCTTCCGGGTGGGCTTGGGCCGTGTTGTGTGTTCACGTTTGGACCCGTGAGTTTGGGCCCACGTCAGTTACGTTTGGCTCCCCTTGTGAGGACACGAGGTCTATAAGGAAGGGAGATTGTGAGACCCAACCCGTAGGGGGGAGTCAGGTTACCCAATCCCACATCGGAAAGGAACGAGGGAGGTCTTGGGCTTATATGTGTTGTGTGATGGTATCATTTGTAACAAGATGCATCTTTTGGGCCCTGTGGTTAAAAGCCCAACTGAGCGTTGCAGTTGTGATCCATCACGCACACATACACGTCCGGGCCCGCTGGGCCGGGTCGTGACAATCCATCTCGCCTGTATTGATAAAATCTCTGACCATCTGTACAACCGAGTCCCCGACTACATGCCATTGTGTCTGAAAGAAGATGGGAGAGAGTCCGTCTGGGCCAGGTGCTTTATACCTCCCCATGTTGCTAACCACCTTAAAAATCTCCTCCTTCAAGATGGTTCTAAGTAGCTAATATTGAGTCACTTATAACTGGAGGAAACAAAGAAAGCGTTTCTAAGGGAATATGTATTGGAGATTCCTCACAATATAATCTTTTAAAAAATTCTACAGTCATTTGTGAAACTCTTTCCTAGTTGTATGTCTAGTCAGTTTTGTTCTAGTGGTCCACGAGTACGTTTGACATTTTGACTGAGACGAAAATTGAGACGTTAGAAAATTACCGTTTTGCCCATATCAGACCCGAACTTGTTTCCGGGCCCGTTTATACCGTAAGGCCTTATTCGTACCTCTTTAAGCCCATCTGTTTACCCTAGCCGCTGCCATTGCTTTTGTTTCAGACAGAAAACCTGTGTCCTTTCCTCCTCTATTTTTTTTTCTTTTCTCTTCTCACGCTATTCTTGATAGCCGCCATCAATCTTTCTCGTTTGGTGTGCCTTCCTCCTTCCAACCCAACGCTCGTATTAAGCCCCTTTCCTTTCCACTGCTCGATTGTTCGTGTGAAGCTTAGTGATCTCGTTGGTTTTATAGGTCGATGAGGGAACGGTAGGAATCTTCTCTTCCGTATTTTAAATCTGGTCTGTAATTGCTTATTCTGATATTGGTTTGATTCAGGTGGTTCTGAATCTGGGTTTCTCGATAAAGGCAAAAGAATTGCCACCAGTTCATCTGCACATAAGGTAGGAGACTATGCCTCATAAGTTTGATCGGCGAATTCTTTTATTTCTAAATCACCTAGTTATTTAGAGGCGTATTATATTGTTCTTTTAATTGATGCTTATTGCCTTGATGCGCTATCCTTTTCTCGTCTTTTATTTCCTTATGATGCGCTAGTCTCTTCCTTTTTGCTGCATTCTTGCTTTGCTCTGTTGTTGATGTGCCTCCCCTGCTCACGCAACCTAATCGTCTTTTTATTTAGTCACCGTAGCCACTGGCTCTAATTATTAATATTTTATTTAGGATGCCCACTTTGTCTTTTCTCTTTCATTGTCTTCTTCCTTTGTCCTTTTTGTTTTATGCCCCTTTCGTTGTTTGCTAAGTAAATCATCTCCTGTAGCTTAAAGATTAGTGTAGTGTGTGCATTTAATTATTTTTGTCTTGTAGTGCTTTCTTTTCATAGCCTTGTCTCGTAGTGTCTTCTTTGGAGTCTTGTTTTTCTCAAATTTCAGCTCTTTTATTTTCTTAAACCGAGATTGTTACCAGCTTGTCTTCATTCATTAAATGATATGGTTGTTAAGCGACCCATTAGGCATGAAATCATACACAAGAGCACGCTTTGATCCTTCCGCACAAAACCCAATGAGCTTTACTATATTAGCATGATGAATCGTTCCAATGGTAGCAACTTCACTGGTAAAATCCTGTCCATCAGCCTTGGACTTGTCCAACATCTTTATTACTGCAAAATAGCCTACTTTCCTTCTTTGTTTATTGCCACATGCGCAGCACATAGCCTATTATCCTTCTTTGTTTTTTTTTTATTGCCTAACTAAACTCTGGTGGAGCACAATAATGAGTCGGTCCTGCCTATGCAGCAAGTCTACCGATTATCTCATAAAGCCATTGAATTGCCCCTTTTAATTGTTTTAGCTTCTACTAAATGATAGATATAGCTGATCCTTGACCTATCATTGGCTGCCAATCTTGACCATGTTGGCGGACCTTGTGGCAACTTTAAGCGGTCCTTTCATTGGTTCCAAAATTCCATGAAAATTTACGTTTAGCTGCGTAGTGTCCAAAATTATGCGGTCAAAAATCTAGTTAACTTACAAGAACTTATCAATGGACGATTACTCATGCCTGTCAAAGTTCTGGTGCATAATGCACTGGACTTGACTTCTAAGTGTTAGAATTAGATTTTGACAAAATCATTGTCGCATTGCCTTAAAATTAAATTTGCACACAATTGTTTTTGAAATAAACTTCTTTCCATGGTTTGAAAGTTAACTATTACGTGATAAGTTAAAAATTCAGATTTGTGGGCTTAATAAGTTAAGTTACGTGATAAGTTAATAATAATAACAATAACAAATTTAAAGAATTTTATTTATTGTTATTTATATTTATAGTGGGTCCCAAGAGGATAATTTTAGTAGGTTTTATAAACAATAATTATTGACTTAATGTAACTAAAAGTTGAGTTATGATGGTCAGATTTGAGGACGTCTTGATGCATGACATATTTTTTTATAGTTTTCATAAAACGTATTATTTTATACTATAGTTTAAAATAAGTATGGTATTTAATAAATATTTTGTATTCAGTTTGGTATCTATTTTAATAAACGTTCGCTTGGCCAATGCGAGGTGAGTATACGGAATCCCAGTGATAGGGGAGAGTTGCTTACCTGTATGGGAGTTGTATGAGTGTTATCTTCATTTTCCTGCCACGTCTTCGCAGGTTGGTTCGTATTGAGTATTGAGACGGGTATGATACATGTTGTAGTTTTTCTCTACCTAGTCTCGGACAACACTGGCAATAGGGGTTACGTGTATATTTATTATTTTCTTAAAAATATAAATTAAACTGCCAGTGGCCTTCCGGTTTCCCTTTAGCGAGGGTTACTCGAGGAGTGATTTATTATGTCCATCCCGATAGGTTTTGGCAGGCATTGTTAGCCGTGTTGTATTATGAAGTTTTGAGTTATAACCTATTGGGCTGGAACTACATTTTACATTATAAAAATCAAATGTATGAATTCCATATTCTTCGAGTTGCTTCAGTTACGTCCTTGTTCTTATAGTAAACCGTTTCTTCTCTTCTTAGTATGTGCCTTCGTTTCCCCGTAGAACATATGATGCGGTGACTCCTACTGAGATTATTATCTCACCCGTTGTTATTTCGCCATTTCAGGAGTAGTTCGTGAGCCGTAGACAGTGTTTTGAGGTGTGAGAGTTTCTTACGACTTGGCTGGACTATCGCACCTGCACATTTTACATGTTTTTCTTTTCTGGCATTTTCTTTTTGACTCAGTTTGATGTTTTGATTATTATTATATCCTTATACATTTCCTACGTTTCTGGCTACAGTTTTATGTACTGAGCTTTAGGCCCAGTTTGTGATTTTGGGTGTGTGACTGTATGGACCCGTCTTTCGTTTGGATATTTTGTTCATTTAAATAAAGTCTTCCGCTATGGTATTTTTTTCACTCCGATGTTATGCCAGATGTCTGTTTCTTATTTTACATATTCCAATTCTTGAAATATTAAATACATTTATTTTTGGAATTGCATTTGAAAAGTCTTCTAGCCTTGTGGGATTCAGATTGGTCCACGTGTTCGGCTTGTCCGGGTTTCACGATGGTAAAGGCCTAATTTTCGGGTTTGGGTCCTTACACCATTGGTCTCAATTGTCGACTGTCAGATTGCCATACACCCTATTCATCTTTAAGCAAAATGATCTTCTTGAAGCGACGTCGAGACAAAGTAGATTGATGAAAGAAGTGAGTATTTCTATCCCCAAAGTTAATCCAATTAACTCGGGATTTTTGCACCAACAGGATTTCCTCTTACAATAGCGTGTCCTCATAATCTTTTTGTAACTCCTTGCCAATTCCGGTCAAGTCAGCAGAAGGACGGAAACCAAGAGACCGCTCAATACCTTCCAACCTCGCTAAGATTCGTTTTTTCCGATAAAATATGTTACCAAAGATATTCCTATTCCAATCCTTCATCTTTGGTATAATCTCGTTATACATTACACTCCATTTAGCTCCATGTTCCTAGTTCTTAACCATAAACAGAGAGAAACCTGGATATGTCAACCTTGCAGCTTGAAACCAAAACGGTTGAACCTGAACATTGGTGCTCAGATTAGAAAACCCGAATTGCAATAGAATAGGCCGATGGTCCGACTTGAGCCTGGACAAATGTCAAACTTGTGAGCTTGGAAACGTTGAGCACCAATGACTATTACAAACAGCTCTATCAAGTCTTTCACTAACTAATCCACGAAACCATGTATAATGAGGTCCAGTAAAACCAAGGTCAATCAACCCTCCATTTTCTAAAAAGGACTGTAGCTCCAAACCTCCTCTCAAACCCAAAGGGACACCTCCTCTCTTCTCTTCAGCTGATCGGATACAATTGTAATCACCTGTTAAAGTCCATGGTATATGTAAAGAAGGTAAAAGCTGGAGAAGGTCCTACCAAAGACAATGACACAACATAAGGGAAGGACTAGCATATAAAGTAGTGCACAAACCCGTATAATCTCTGCACTTCCACTCAAAATGGATATACTGCTTATCAGATTTGATGAGCTGAATAGAGATGTTATTACTGTTCCAAAGGACCCATATTCCGCCTGAAAATCCTCGGGCATCCTCACATAACTAGTTTGTGAAACCCAACTTCTGAATAACCTTCTGGGCTCTAGGTCTACCAATCCTGGGTTCCAAAATAATAACCACGGTGGGTTTATAGAGGTTAATGTACTCTTTAACAGTAGTAACTCTGAATTTAGGGCTAGCTGCCCCTTGACAATTCCATGCAAAGATAGACATAAAAACAATAAAAGGAAAGGGAAATAAATCCAGAAAGGTATTAAACCCTTTTAGTAGCATTCACTACTTCCATGGTCTCATTTAAGTTCGCAGACTTTCTGTGAGACCCAGCCCGTAGGGGGGGTCAGGTTACCCAATCCCACATCGGAAAGGAGCGGGGGAGGTCTTGGGCTTATATGTGTTGTGTGATGGTATCATTTGTAACAAGATACATCTTTTGGGCCCTGTGGTTAAAAGCCCAACTGAGCGTTGCAGTTGTGATCCATCACGCGCACATACACGTACGGGCTCACTGTGCCGAGGGTTCAAGGGGCCGGGTCGTGACAAATGGTAGCAGAGCCGATCTCGTTCCCTCTTCCGGGTGGGCTTGGGCCGTGTTGTGTGTTCACGTTTGGGCCTGTGAGTTTGGGCCCACGTCAGTTACGTTTGGCTCCCCTCGTGAGGACACGAGGTCTATAAGGAGGGGAGATTGTGAGACCCAGCCCGTAGGGGGGGTCAGGTTACCCAATCCCACATCGGAAAGGAACGGGGGAGGTCTTGGGCTTATATGTGTTGTGTGATGGTATCATTTGTAACAAGATGCATCTTTTGGGCCCTGTAGTTAAAAGCCCAACTGAGCGTTGCAGTTGTGATCCATCACGCGCACATACACGTCCGGGCTCACTGGGCCGAGGGTTCAGGGGGCCGGGTCGTGACACTTTCCTTTGTCCAATGTGTCCACCAGAGTCTCATTTGAAGGTTCCACATGCCATCTAATGGATAATGTATCTTCCCTCCTATGAATATCATGGCTAGTATCAGGAAGTGATCTCTTGCTTGCATATGCACTACCTATATCAAAGGAAAGTGCACTGCCATTTGAAACACTCTCCACCTTATGAGGAGAGGGATTTAATACATTCCCAATATTTTGTAACGGTTTTACTCCCCTAGACCTTCGTCTGGCCAATAGAGGAGGATTCTGAGTGAAATGATTCTCTTGTCCTGAGATCTGAAAACTTGATGGACTACTCTTCTCAAAGTTGAAAATCCCACCTTTCCCTTCCCCTACTACCATCGCGTTGGGCTTTTTCCCATCAGAACTTACTAAGACAATTTCTTTTCCTTTCCCACCGTCACTCTTCAGGCTCAGGCCTTGGGTCATCAATGGACCTGATTGCTTTCCTTGTTCGTTTGATCCAGTAATAACTTCCCTTGCCGTATGAGACTTGTATGGAAACTCCTCCCTAGGACAGAAAGACTCATTACTTCCATTGACAATACCTTGATCCATGTGAGAATCTTCTATATCATGACTTAAGATATCAAACCAAGACCCTTGCCGTATATTGTGCCCCTCTTTTCTTTGCCCTGACTTCTCTCCCTGTGAAATCGGATTAGGGACCCTTGAATCCCGCTTCGTTTCCATTCCTGTCTATTGATGCACTTTCCCCGGCCGTCGATGAGTCTGTCGTGGTGCATGGATCCAAGGTCTATAGGTATCTGGCGACGTCGTCGCCTCCGCCAAGCTAAAAGCGCTGTTCAGCCCACCCGATTCCATAGGCATTGTGTTGTTAGGCTTTACATTCGATTCATGTGAAGGCTTGGTTACTTTAAACGGACATGCCATCTTGCTATGACCAACTCTTCCACACTCGAAGCATATATGGAGCAGATTCTCATAAACAATTCTTTTCCACTGACCATCTAGGCGGAACTGAGATAGTAGAGGTTTCGATAAATCAATCTCTACTGCCATCCTAGCAAAGCGTCCTCGTTGTGCATCTAACGTATGCATGTCTAACTTTACTGTCCTGCCCACCATATTGCCAATCTCTTGCAGAATGGCTTTGTGATAGAAAGGCAGCGGCATATCTAGGAGATGGATCCAGGCCACCATCTTGTCAATTACGCCTTGTTCCGCCCTAAACTCTGGCGACCATGGCTGAACTGTGAGATAGTGTCCTAAAACAATCCAAGGACCACCCAGAAAAATATGTTCCATATCATTCTCACTGTTCAATCTAAGCAGATAGAATCCATTCTCCAAATCAACAATCTTTGGTTCTGCTGACAAACGCCATAACGCCTTCAGCTTGGTGCACATAAGAGAGTACGAGACGCTTCTTCCTAACAGCTTCACAACCAAGGAGTTTTTTTGAAAATTCATCGAGATGTATTAAGAGTGAATCATCAATACATGTGAGTAGGACAATGAAACATTGTACCAACTCAATAGGCAAAATGAAACTACCAGATACCATAATTGAATTACGGTATCTGAAACTTTCACAAGCTATACCATCTATTCAGCCAATAAAGAAGCAAAATCTCCTGAGGGTAACAGATTCAAACTGTCTATGCAAACCTCCTTAAGATTGGTCTTAGCCCAACAGAAACCATACCGCATACCGTTATAAAACATATCTGCCGCACTGCTGTCTTCTCCCTTGAAAATTCTATTATTTCTGCCCAACCAAATACTCCAGCAAAGGAAAATAGCAATGCATACCATAATCCATGCCAGCGACGTGGGATTGGAAAGCCATCCCACTATACGAATAGATCTGCCATAGACCGCGGTTGGACCCAATTTAGTCCTCAGTTCTTGAATAACAGCGACCAGCTTGCCCAAGCCTTCCTGCAATCAAGCAAAATATGATTGGAGTCCCTTTCCGCATATCCACATGCCTCGCAATCGCCATCCGAAACTGGCAGAATTCTGAGTCTGATGAGGTGATCTTTGGCAGGAATTTTCTCGCTGCACGCCAGCCACATAAACGCTTGCCATTTGGGAGCTCCCTGCTTGCGCCAAACATCTGGAATCAGCTGCTCACCGAGCATGACTACACTCGCTGCCAGTGACTGGTAACAGGTACAGACCGAGAAAGGTCTCAACTGGTCTCCCCACAGAAGCATATCCTCTTCCAGTGAATTCGGTCTAAAGCTACCCAGCATGTCCAATAAACATCTGACTTCATCCTCCTCCCACACAAATAGTCGTCGCCTCCAAATGATGTTCCATTGCCACTCATTATTAAGCATCCACCCAAACCGCAATACCGGCCCCTCCTTGTCTAATGAGATGTTATAGAGTCTGGGGAATATGACCCATAATGGGGACGTACTACACCAGACGTCTTGCCAAAAGGCGATGGAGTCTCCTCTGCCCAATTTCCAGCAGAAAAAAGTAGAAATGCACTGTCCATTTGACAATGTCAATCGGCTCGTCCGTACAATTCCTTTCCATATTGCAGAACCATTACTTACATCACGCACTATGCCGTCAAAACGTAATGTGGGTCTGTATTTCTGGGCAATTACCTGTTGCCACAGTGAACAAGTATCACTAGCAATTCGGTAGCTCCATTTTGTAAGCAGGGCATCATTTCGCAGCTTCAAACATCCCAAACCTGCACCCCCATGTTCAGTTGCTCTGACTGCCACTGACCAGCGCACCTTACACATACAGCGTTTATCCACCTTCCCAGCCCAGAGAAAACGCTTCATCCATTTCTCCAACTCCTACCTAACACCCACCGGCATCTGAAAAAAAGTCATGTAATATACTGGTAAACTACTGAGCACTGATTTGATCAAAGTGATTCGTCCTCCCAGCGACAGTAAGGAGCCCTTCCAGGAAGCGAGCTTACTTTTAAACCTATCAACTACTGTAACCCACGTACTTTGCCTACGTGGATTTGCCCCAAGAGGTACTCCAAGATACTGGAACGGTAAGGTCTGCCGCCTGCAGTGCAGCACTTGCGCCAGCTCCTCAGTTTCTCCACTAGCTGCGTTGATCCCCACTAGACCTGATTTAAAGAAATTAATCTTTAGCCCAGATAGTAATTCATAGCATCGCAAAATGCTTTGAAGATTGAGGATTCCCTGCTGGTCGCCATTGCTAAATAGGATGACGTCATCTGCATATTGAAGATGAGTAAGATGTAAACTGCCAATGCTGATTCCTTGAAAAAGTTGGCATTCAGCCGCTCGATCGAGCATCCGCGACAAAACTTCCGCCACTAAATTGAATAATAACGGCGATAGCGGATCGCCTTGTCGCAAACCTCATCCCAAATTAAATTCAGCTGTTGGCGCACCATTGATAAGGACTGTGCAGCGAGCTGATGAAATACACGCCTGTATCCAACTTCGCCATTGTACTACAAAACCCATGTTTTCCAGCACCTCTAATAGGAAGGTCCAATCAACCGAGTCATACGCCTTCTGGAAATCCAATTTGAGACACCAGCCTAGGCGTTTGGACTTTCGCATGGAATGAATGATTTCGTTGGCAACCATAATTGAATCAGTAATGAAACGTCTTTCCATAAAACCAGTTTGAACCAGGGAAATTAGCTGATCCATTACTGACTTAAGCCGCTTGGCCAGAAGCTTAGCAATAATTTTGTATAGACTATTGATGAGGCTGATAGGTCTGTAAGCCGGAAAGTCCACTGCACCCGGAAGCTTGGGAATTAAGGTGATAAAACTGTTGTTTATCCCTCGCGGCATTTCTCCACTGGATTGGAATTCTTTCACCATCGTGACGATATCCTCTCCAATTACCTTCCAAGCTTTCTTAATGAAATAGGAATTGAAACCATCCGGCCCAGGTGCCTTGTGACTACCGCAATCCCACACAGCACTCTTGATCTCCTCCTCAAGGAACGGTCTCTCGAGGCCGGCTGCTTCAGCCGATGACAGTCGGGGAAGAACCAACCTACCCAACCCAAACCATCTGATGCCCTCATCCGCGAAGGTGCGTTGGAAATATTCGACCGCTTCATTCTATATCGCGGCTGGCTGGCAAATATCCACCCCATTGACACGTACTGAGGCAATGAAGTTATGACACTGCCTCATAGTTTCACATGAATGAAAATCCTGCTGTTCTTATCCCCAAGTTTGAGCCATTGCTGTCTGGACTTCTGTCGTCACATAGCCTCAATCTTCCGCTTGAAATCCCACTTCTGCACCTGTAGCTCCTCATAGCGCCTTATTGAGGCTGCCCTTAGATCCCTTATGTTCTGATCTAGCAAATCGAGTTCAGCCAACAACATCTTCAGTCGATGTTCTAAGGCTCTGAAAGTTTCTGTGTGCCAATCCTTGAGTTTCTTCTTCAGGAAAGCCAACTTTTTTACCACACTAAAGGCACCTGGAAAGCAGGTCCCTGCCGCCTGCCAAAACTCCTCCACCGTGTCCATGAATCGTTTGTCCTCCCACCACAAGTCCCACGCTCTAAATGGTCTGGCTCCCCAAAAGAAAGAATCAGCATTCAAGATTAAGGGGACATGATCCGAGAACCCCTTATCTCCTGCGTATAACCTATGGCGGTTGAAATGTATACACCAGTTGGGGGAGGCCAAAACCCGATCAATTCTGGAAGCACTTTGTGAATTCAACCATGTATAAGCCTTACCAAGGAGTGGCAAGTCGATCAACCCATTCCGATTGATGAAATGCACAAATCTACGCACCGCAGCCCTATTAAACGAATGGCCTATCCGCTCCTCCTCATTGACGGATTTATTAAAATCCCCTAAGACCACCCAAGGAGCTATATCCGCAGATTTTCTTCGCTGCAGCTCTTCCCATAATAATCTGCGCTCAGCCGCTAAGTTCGGAGCATGTAACCCAACACAGACAAAGCTGAAACCGGACGCCCTTATCTTCATCTCCAATAACATCCATCGCTCAGCTTTTTCTACACCAAAAATCTGAACTTTTGCACCATCCCAAAGACACACAATGCCACCAGCTCTTCCTTGGGCATCTATAGCTGCCCACTTAATATTATGGCCAGGCCATAGTCTGTTTGCCAAACTATCAGAAAAACTTTCCTTCTTAGTCTCGCATAAAATCAAGACACTCAGTTGTTCCTTGATAATAAGATGGCGGCGCACTTGATTCTCCTTCATCCTACCATTGCATCCTCGGATATTCCACATAGCCAAATTAATCATCCAGAAATAGAATCCCTGGGCAAACAATGCACCTGTACTACACTATGACGTGCAATAGGTTTGCCATGCCTGCCCGTCCTCTATAATTCGCCCCTTCAGTTTTTGCCGAATTGCTACTTTTGTTTGCTTGCGGCTAAGACCCATTGTTTCAGCAACGTCCAACTACCGCTGCGTCTCCACCTCAATTGAACACTTATCAGATTCTGACCTCCTGGAACAAGTCTTCTCCGATATGTCTTCAGCCTTATCTTGATTTGCACTCAAGAAGGAGGGGTCTTCCACCAGTTGGGTGACTCTACACGGCTCCAGCTGGCTCGCTCGCCCCGAAGATAGACTGCCTGTAGGTTTGATATGTTTGAGCTTTTTTTGTTTGCATAACCTGTGAACAACTGTTCGTCCTGTGAACCCAATGCGTGAAGCTTTGTTGCCTTCCTTCCTCATTCTGGTGAAGGCTGTATCTTCAAGAAACGATACAGAATCGGGGACCTTAGCTGTAGATTCAGTAGGTAGACATTCGGATAGTGCCTTCCGAAAAGTCTGGACTTGGCCCCCTGCGTGTACCCCCTCCCTTACCAATAGAAAATCGGGTGCAGTGTAATTACTGAGCAACCCCTCACTATTAGTCGAATGACTAGAAAGGCCCTCCTTGTATTGTTTCACCATTGGATTAATACCCACGTGTGGGTTTTGCTCCTCTACAGGTAATTGTGACTGCGACATAGGCCCCACAGCACCAATTTTGACTTTGTCTGATCCACCCCCTCCCATTGCACTACTCTCCATCAAGTCCTTCTGACAGGAGTCCCTTCTCCCTTCAGGGGACATGCGCCCCTTCTCTTTGACAGGCCTACTCTTCCTACCAGCTAATAGGGAATGAGTGATAGATGCAGAACGACTATTGTACCCTTCTGACACCGGTCTCTTTTCACCTACCTCGGGTCCCGCCAAATCTCTATCTTTGGCTTCCAGAACGCTAACCGTGAACAACTTCCCATCAACCATCAGCTTCACCTTCTTCTGTATGTCCGACCAGCTTTTTGTAGCTACTTGTAACACTACCACATCAAGACAAGTCCGGTTGATTATGGTATTGTGTATCTGAACCAGAGATCCAAACGACAGTACTATCTTCCGAAAAGCTTCTTCAAACCACGCATGCAAGGGGATGCCAAGCACCTCTACCCAGCAAAGTCTTCCCTTTCCAACATCCTCTGGGCGCCAAGGATGAAAATCGTAGAACTTACCATTCCAAAAACTGATATTGGATGTAATTTCTCTTCGCATCAACTCTGCAGTTGCAAAAGTAAGGAGTCTCTGGTTCCCCCCCATATTTTTGCACCTGACTTCCTTGGGTATATGCAACTCTTCATTGAAGCCTCCTCACAGGTAGCCAATAGCACTCCGCTGAAGCCATTCCAGTGTCCCCGGAGTAGAAGAGATCTGTACTGGCACATCCACAAAGGCATGATGGTTCGTCTTTGCTGTGACTTCTGCATAAGTTCTACCATCACATTCACGTATGGGCACATTAGCCACAACCGGCTGGGGTTTCCACGGGGCCGATGGAACATCCTTTAGTGCTATGCCAGCTACCGACGGACTACGGTGCCCAAAGTTGGCTGGAAAGTGAGCCACATTGAACCCTATCCGAGTGTAGCTACCTATTGTCGAAGTGAGCCTCCTTTGCCGATTAGACTCCTGAACCCCGCGCCTCACAAACTTGACAAAACCAAACCGTAAGCCCTTCTTGGACTTGCGGTTCGAGATGAACACATCGGCAATGGGTTCAATAGCTGCAATCTCTTTGAAGAGTCTATTAGAAGTCCACCCATCCGGAATACCTTCTAGGAAGTATGATATGTATCTGTCCTCACTGAACACCTTGATGGGATTCCATTTGAACTGTGCATGCCCTGGCGTGCCATGATCCTCCGGATGAGGCAAATGAGGCCTTGGGATGCTCCCCAAATTCCTGCAGCCTTCATTCGGGAGTATGGATGTGGAGGGGATATTGTGTTTGGGTTTAATGGCTGGATTTGGTGTAGAGAGAAGTGGGAGATTTTGAGAGGTGAGAGAAACCATTATTATCACACGAAAAATTGATTCTATCAAATAAAATCCACAACCAAGGAGTTCCTCCACATATACCTGATACTATCCCGTAAAGGTTGCGAGAAAGACAAGTAAGGGCCCTTATCATCCTTTGCAACCGTGATATCACCTTCCTCTACGACCAGTGGATGCCTCAACTGTTCCTAGGATGAAAGACTATCTTTATATGATAGTTGCTAGCCATCGCCCCCACTCTCGCCCAAAGAAGTATCCATATCATCATTAACTGAGAAGTTAACAGTGCGCTTCTCGATATCTTCCGCCATACAAAATTTCACGAAACCTGATGTAGCCACACTGTCTTCAGTTGGTGAGCCTCCTCCGGTGAACTCCTTATGAGAGCCCACCGCCATCATGTTGCTCACACTTTCTCTCAGACAGTAATTATTTCTTAGATTGGTTGCTTTTAGCGCACCGGGTATTCAATAGAACTCTTCTCTGCAGAAGGCCACATGTATCATCTATAAACACATGTACCACTTGTGTTTAGTGTAATGTAATGAACAAAATTGAATTATTGTCTTGAAACC
The DNA here is from genome assembly GCA_019739055.1 of Passiflora organensis. Classification (NCBI taxonomy): domain Eukaryota; kingdom Viridiplantae; phylum Streptophyta; class Magnoliopsida; order Malpighiales; family Passifloraceae; genus Passiflora; species Passiflora organensis. The sequence goes on from JAEPBF010000190.1 coordinate 190,335, forward strand.
TTCAAGACCTTAAATTTATTGTTTTCTTTGCTTTGTTTCCTTTTCACATTGTTCCCTTGTCTAAAAACTTTTCTAGCCCAATGTAGTATCGAGTTGTAAAATCTATCTGGCTTCAAACAAGGTTATGGTTATTGTGTTTTTGGAATAGACAACTTCCTCTTCTGTTTTCGCCTCCAGAGTGGGGCTTCTGTCGATGAAGAACCCAGGTTGCTTAGGTTGAGGCAGCTTAGCTCCTTCATTTGAGAGCATGAAAACTACAGATGACATAGTTGGTCTGTCGTGAGGGAGGTTTTGAACACATAATAAACCCACATGAATGCATCTCATAACTTGGGATTTGAAGCATGAATCCGCCACGCTTGAGTCCATTAATTCCCAGGCTCTGCCTTCACGCCATAACAGCCACACCTGGAATTCACAAAACTAAGGCTGAAACATGTAATAACAGAGGAGAGGAAGAATTGGTAGTTTCCCTTGGATTTTATCTCTTCCTTACATGTCCCAAAAGATTATGATGGTGGTCTGGATGAGAGAATCCCCTGTTCTTTTTACCGCTTACAATCTCTAATAGAAGAACACCAAAGCCAAAAACATCTGATTTGATTGAAAATGTGCCGTCATACGCATATTCAGGAGACATATATCCACTGCATTGGAAAAACAAACGAAAGCTCATTCAGATAAGACATTAGTTAACCTAGTAGTATGTTTGATTACAACGAAAAGACAAAAGAAGATATAAATGAAGAGACTGTACTATGTTCCGACGACTCTGTTTGTCTTAGTTTCTTCTCCATCATCACCAAAAATTCTTGCCAAACCAAAGTCTGAAATCTTAGGCTTCAGATTACTGTCTAGCAAGATATTGCTGGGTTTAAGATCCCTATGAACAACTTGAAACTTGGAATCTTCGTGCAGGTAGAGAAGTCCCCGAGCTATACCCAAAATAATGCTGTGACGAGTTTTCCATGCCAACAGTTTACTTCTTTGAAGATCTGCAAATATTACATCCATGAACTGTAAGTCGTGTAATAGCATAATATAGAAACAAACACATACGAGCATAGTGAGGAAAAAATGAGGGACTACAGACCAAAGATGAAATAATCCAAGCTTTTGTTGGGCAGATACTCATAGATTAACATCCGATCTTCTCCTTGAGCACAGCTTCCTATAAGCCCGACTAGGTTTTTGTGTTGGAGTTTAGAGATTAAAACTACTTCGTTCCTGAACTCCTCATCACCTTGTCGTGAATTCCTTGACAGTTTCTTTACTGCTATCTCTTGTCCTGTTAGAAGCTTACCCTGTAATATCTCAAACAAGAAGGAACTAGTCTCAGGGAAATTGCATTGCCTAGGATGGGAGAAGTGACATTGATTTTTTTCCTAGTGTTATCACCTTGTACACAGAGCCGAAGCCACCTTCCCCAATTTTGTTGGTCTCAGAGAAATTACTGGTAGCAATAGCAATAGTAGCCAAATCAAACAGACGTACTTCTTCGTCATGATCTCTTCTGTTTTCTTTCCCTAAAAAATCAATACAGGACCACCCTGACATTACTGTGATTTGTGATTATTATTCATACAGAAGAAAAACCATCAACAACGTTTGAGGATTCATACCTTTTCCCCCACTTATCATGCTCCATGCACAGAATACGAGACCCAAGCTAATGAGAATTCCTGACAGGGTTAGAACTAGGATGTTCTTGGGCCTCTTCTTATTGTTTGAATGGAGTCGTCCTTAAAAAGAGAGAAACTAAATAAGTTAGATCATTAACAATGACTTCAATGCGAAAAGCAGATAGAAAACAACCATTATGTATCTGAAAAATGCAGGTTACCTAATTCTGACGCTGGTGCTCTGACGTACAGATCCCGAGCGGTGTGCGTCAATGCCGACACCCTTAAATCTATTAGGTCCCCGAACCACATTAAACAGCTAGTTCCGCCTATTGTTCTGTTCCAATTTGCATAAGCTCGGCAAGAGCAGTTCCTGAAGCATTCTCTCTGGCACTCTTCGAGGGTCATGCCTTTATTTATCTGAAACTCTAACAGGTCGGGCAACCTTACATTCTCAAGCTTCAGAAACCTCTCTTCTGTCTGACAGTTTAACTCCGATTCCTGTTTCCTCTCACAATTTCTCTGCTCAAACCAGTTCTGGAGATTCACTTCTCGCGTCTTGGGGACAAACCCTTTTAGGCACTCACATATCGGTGCCTCATTGGCTCTGCAAAGAGCATTAGCACCACAACGCCCGTAGTCGCTACATATATCCGAGGGTTCCACTATAATATTTTTCCATTTAGTCTCCTGTCCAGAAATCAGATAAAGTTTCGTAGTTCCTAATGGAGTCACTGTGATTCTGACAACATATGAATCGTTCAAAAGCTCTTTGGTTAGGTATAACTCATCCCCAGTATGCACTAGTTTTGACTTGAATACAGAATTCCCAATATGAGCAACATTCCCCACGCCATGTCCATGACGTCGGAGCTTTTTTTCAGATCCTTCAATGGTAAATAATTGAGGTAAATCATGAAGAACTAGTCTCAGAGAAAAATTACCTGGGGAAGGGTCATGAGGACTGCTCCAAGATGTCAAATACCGTTCCTGTCTACTCGTTAAATTCCATCCTATCTTCATGCCTGGTAACAGGGTATCGGATGGATGATCGAAACTCTGCCAGGCATAGCTTTCAGTTCTGAACTCACCACTACTGTCCATAAGAACAAGGTTTCCCGAGTCCAAAAGACGCACCACTGGATCTCCAACAACTGTAGATACATTGGCGACCCAGATAAATTTATTCTGCACTTGGTCGAGAATAACAAGGTTACCATCGTCGCGTATTGATAAAACACCATAGCCACTAGTGACCGGGGTCTCTCTGTTAGCAACCCATAAGACTGTCCCAGGGCTCTGCTTGAGCCATATTCCCAGGTACCTCTTCTTTTCACGACAATCAGGAGAGAAAAAACCCAGCTCAAATCTTCCCGCTGCAGAAGTCAGAGTCTCGCCGTCACTAAGGGATTGGTTTCTAGTTATGTTGTGCAAAGCAGATGAGGATTCCATGGCAGCCACTACAACTAAAGAAGAGAAGAATGTGAAGAAACGAAAGCGCTGATCCATTGGTGATATCCTTAAATTTCTTTTCTTCCTGTAACTTCTCACTTTGTATGATTTCTCATACACTCAACCCAGTGTACTGCATTCTTCCCATGTAATGTAATGTATTATATAATACCTTACGATTTTAAAGGAAAATCCAACTTCATAAAATTCAACTCCGAGTATGGAAAACAATTGTTTTCACATCGAAAGAAAGAAGATGGAAATGCAAATCACGACAGGACTAACCAATGTCCAGCCAAAATAGAAAATAAAACTAAAAGACAAACCGATAGTGGAAAAGGTCTTTTTTTCCTCTTGAAGACATTCTTTTGTTTTTTTCCCCTTTGGATGGAGGAATTTAGTTACGGTTTTCAGCGAAGAAAGTGACTACATTAACCATATAAATCCGAATATCTGAATTCAATTGCCAACCTTACAAAAAGATTGAATTTTTTTTAATTGAAGGAATATTTACCTTATGCAATAGTAATTAATCTCCTAAATATTGTAACTACCAACTAAATATATAATTATTATTGTATTAGTATCAAATCAGAAACTCATCCTTACTCATCATTTTCTCTCATCGCGTTCATAACGTGTTGACAGAGAAGTCTCCTTTTGCAGAGACAGCGCCAATGGAAGCGGTAGGCTAATCAGACTTGAGTCAACTGTAATGATCACACAATATCAACAAGAGACATGCTTCTCGTAGTGATAGAAAACGAGATCACAACTTCAGACAGCAGATTCCTAGGGTTTGCCTTATTTATGGTGCCAACAATATCTATCTAGCTTGAAGCATTGTTATGGTTACTGTATTTTTTGTGTAGAGAACTTTCTCTTCTGTTGTTGCCTCCACAATGGAGCTTCTGTCTGCGAAGAAACCAGGGTGTTTAGGTTGAGGCAGCGTAGCTCCTTCATTTGAGAGCATGAAAACTACAGATGACATTGTTGGTCTGTCGTGAGGGAGGCTTTGAACACATAATAAACCCACATGAATGCATCTCATAACTTGGGATTTGAAGCATGAATCCGCCACGCTTGAGTCCATTAACTCCCAGGTTCTGCCTTCACACCACAACAGCCACACCTGAAAACATCGCAAACATAAGCCTTCATATAACAAGAGCAAAAATAAATTGGTAGTTTCCCTTATATATTTTATCTCTTCCTTACATGTCCCAGAAGATTGTAAGGGTGGTCTGGATGAGAGAATCCCCTGTTCTTTTGACCGCTTGCAATCTCTAATAGAAGAACACCAAAGCTAAAAGCATCTGATTTGGTCGAAAATGTGCCATCATACGCATATTCAGGAGACATATATCCACTGCATTGAGAAACAAATGAAAGCTCATTCAGATATGACATTAGCTAACGTACGTAGTGATATCTTTGATTACAACGAAGCGATGTAAGATATATATGAAGGGACTGTACTATGTTCCAACGACTCTGTTAGTCTGATTCTCTTCTCCATCATCACCAAAAATTCTTGCCAACCCAAAATCTGAAATCTTAGGATTCAGATTACTGTCTAGCAAGATATTGCTAGGTTTTAGATCCCTATGAACAACTTGAAACTTGGAATCTTCGTGCAGATAGAGAAGTCCTCGAGCTATGCCCAAAATAATACTATGTCGTCTTTTCCATGCCAGCTGTTTACTTCTCTCAAAATCTGCAAATATTACATCCATGAACTGTAAGTCGTGTAATAGCATAATTTAGAAACAAGCCCATCTGTGCCTAACTAAGAAAAGATGATTGGCTACAGACCAAAGATGAAGTAATCCAAGCTTTTGTTGGGCAGATACTCGTAGATCAACATTCGATCTTCTCCTTGAGTACAGCTTCCAATAAGACCAACCAAATTTTTGTGTTGGAGTTTAGAGATTAGAAGTACTTCATTCCTGAACTCCTCGTCACCTTGTCGGGAATTCTTGGACAGTTTCTTTACTGCTATCTCTTGTCCAGTCAAAAGCTTACCCTGTAATTTCTTATGCAATAAGAAAACAGTCTCTGGCTATTTGCATTGCCAGGATGTGACAAGTAACGCTAAGGTTTTGTTACCTTGTAAACAGAACCGAAGCCACCTTCTCCAATTTTATTGGTCTCAGAGAAATTACTGGTAGCAACAGCAATAATATCCAAATCAAATAGTCGTGCTTCTTCGTCATCTATCCTGCTTTCTTTCCCTATAAAAAATCAATACAGGACTCTGATATAACTGTGATTTGTGATTATTGTTCATACCGGAGAAAAACCATCCACAAGGTTTGAGGATTCATACCTTTTCCCTTTCTTTTCTTGCTCCATATACATAATATCAAGCCCCAGATAATGATACTTAATCCTGACATGGTTGGAACTAGGATGTTCTTTATCCTTTTCTTGAGGTTTGAATCTGAAAAATGGTGGTCACGTAACTCTGACACTGGTACTCTTACGTATAAATCCTGACCGGTTGGCACCACTGAGGCCTCCCTTACATCAATAAGGTCCCCGAACCACATTAAACAGCCAGTTCCGCCTATTGTTCTGTTCCAATTTGCATAAGCTCGGCAAGAGCAGTTCCTGAAGCATTCTCTCTGGCACTCATCGAGGGTCAAGCTTTCATTTTTCTGAAACTCTATCAAGTCTGGCAAACTCACTTCCTCAAGCTTCAGAAATCCTTCTTCTATTTGACAGTTTGTCTCCGATTCCCGTATCCTCTCACAGTTTCTCTGCTCGAACCAATTCTGCAGACTTACTTCTCGCGTATTGGGGACAAACCCTTTTAGACACTCACACGTCGGGGCAACATTGGCTCTGCAAATAGCATTTGCCCTGCAATACCCATAGTTGCTACATATATCCATGGGTTCCGACAGCATTATTCTCCATTCAGCATCCTGTTCATAAATCACATAACGTTCCACTCTTGTTTGATTCACTGTGATTCTGACAAGACACGAGTCATTCAAAAGCTTGTCGGTAAAGTATATCTCATCTTTAGTGCGCACTAGATTTGCCTCGTAAACAGAATTCGCAAAAGCAGGTATATACCCCATGGCAAGTCCATTCCATGGTCCAAAACGGATCTTCTTTAAAGATCCTTCCGCGGCAAATATTTGAGGTAAACCATAAAGGTCCAGTTTTAAAGTAAAGTTACCTGGAGAAGGGTCATCAGCACCGCTCCAAGATGTCAAATACCGTTCCTCTCCACTCGTTAAGTTCCATCCCATCTTCATGCCCGGCAACAGGGTATCCGATGGATGATCGAAACTCTGCCACGCATAGCTTTCACTACTGCCCATCACAACAAGGTTTCCGGAGTCTAAAAGACGCACCGCCGGATCTCCGACCATTCCTGATACGTTGGCGAACCAAATAGTAGTTTTCTGCACTTGGTCGAGAAGGACAAGGCTACCATCGTGGCCTAGCGATAAAACACCATAGCCACTAGTGACCGGGGTGTCTCTGTTAGCAACCCACAAGACTGTCCCAGGGCTCCGCTTGAGCCATATTCCCAAGTACCTGTTCTTTGAACTGCTTCCAGGAGAGAAGAAACCCAGCTCAAATGTTTCCGCCGCAGAACTCAGAGTCTCACCATCTCTAAGGGACTGATTCCTAGATATGATGTATAAAGCAGATGAGGATTTAAGGACAGCCAATACAAATAAAGAGCTTAAGAGTGTGAAGGAAGGAAAGCGCTCCATTGATGATATCTTTTCTTTTCTTCCCTAAACTTCTCACTTTGATATGATTTTTAATGTGTTGTCAACAAATCAATCTCTGCTCTACTGACTACATTCTGAGGATGTAATATACTCCTGTTTATGCATTAATGTAACTTACAATCTTACGCAAACTTGAGTCGCTTATGTTGACCGTTTCATATAAACAACTGAAATGTTTTCTTTTTAAAATCGCGGCTTAGTTAAACTAGTCTGAGAAAGAGACTTACCAAAAAATTACTAAAGACATAACAATCAACTACACATTCCCGAAAATAATCTGACAATATTTTATGTCGTTTACCAACATACATTGACCTATACGTATTTAATATCGAATTCTGAAAATATGGAATTCAAATGTCAACGGAAAGAGAAATCTTGTAACATGATGGAATTGTAAGACTAATCTATCCTTAACCAAACTCGAGGTTTGAGAAAAATATATTTGTTATTGGTTATGTCTGATCCATCCAATTTTGAACACTCAGTTCCTGTGTTTTGGGTATAAACCCTTTGAGGCACTCGCATGTGGGCGCGGTATTGGCTCTACAAATGGCATTAGCTCCACAGTGCCCATAATTTTCACATACGTCCATGGGTGTCGAACCATAGGGAGTCCACTCACTATCCTGCTCATACATCACATAAATCTTCATACTTGATTGATTCAGTGTTGTTCTAAGAAAATTTGAAGCATTCAGAGACTGCAACGTGAAGTATAACTCATCCGCAGTACGCACAAGTATTGTTTTGCTTATGAAATTTGGCAAATATGGAACCCACCCCATGCCAAGTCCATTCCATGGTCCAAGACGGAACTTCTTTTCAGATCCTTCAGCACAAAATAGTTGAGGTAAACCATGAAGATCTAGTTTCACGGTAAAGTTACTAGGCGAAGGGTCATCAGCACTGCTCCAAGATGTCATATAACGTTCCTGTCCACTTGTTAGGTTCCATCCCAACTTCATGCCTGGCAACAGGGTATAGGAGGGATGATCGAAACTCTGCCACGCATAGCTTTCAGTACTGAACTCACCGGTACTGTTGTCAATAAGAACAAGGTTACCCGAGTCCAAAAGATGCATCACTGGTTCTGTAAGGACTCAAACCCGGACATCGGGCCCTTACCGCCGTGAAACCCGAAGAAGCCCAATACGTGGACCAATCCGAACTTCACAAGGCTATTTTGACTTTTCAAACGTAAATCCCCAAAAATAAAATTTAAAATATTTACAAATTACAGCATGGCTGATAAGCACTAAATACATGGCACAATAAATAACGGAATAACATTCAAAACAGCGGAAGCCTTATTATAATAATGCAAGACAAAACAAGTGAAACCATAACTCACAAGCCCCAAGTATTTGAAAACGAAACCACATGTCAAATCAACAAATACATAATAGTGTGCCATTAAAACCAAATCATACTAACATGTGCAGATGCAATAGTCCCAGCGAGTAGTCCCAACGCTCACACTAACAACAGCTACTGATCACGATCTAATCCTGGGAAGGGAAAACAAAAACGAAGGGGGTGAGATTTTCGAGAATCTCAGTAGGGGACAACAAGGTGAACTTATCAAAGGAGAGGAACAACAAGGAACTTATCAGAGGAGAGGAACAACAAGGAACTTAACAAAGGAGAGGAACAACGAGGAACTTAACAAAGGAGAGGAACAACGAGGAACTTAACAAAAGAGAGGAACAACAAAGAACTTAACAAAGGAGAGGAACAACAAGGAACTTATCAAAGGAGAGGAGCAACAAAGAACTCATTAGATCATCACTAAACTTGTAAATTTTCAAAACTTTAACTTTACCGTTTACTTTATAAAACGTTTACTTACTGGACCCGAAAATGTACTTTCGCTTTCAATAAAGAACTCAACAGGGGTCAATACGAAAACATGGGCGGACTGCAAACGTTTACTTACTGGACCCGAAAACAACATAGAACTCAACATGGGTCAATACGAAAACATGGGCAGACTGCAAATCACTTCCCGAGTAACCCCCGCTAAAGGGAAACCGGAAGCCCACTGGTAGGTTTTACATACACATTTTTAAAAATATTTACATACATAGCCCCTTCTACCAGTGTTGTCCGAGACTAGGCAGAGAAAACACAATACACATCATACCTGTCTCAATATGTAATACGAACCAACCTGCGAAGACGTGGCAGGTAAACGTAAACATCATCCATACAACTCCCGAACAGATGAGTGTCTCTCCGCTTACTCTCGGAGACCGAGCACTCACCACGTTTGGCCAAACGTACGTAAGTAACATGAAAATTACATACTTTAACTTACATACAAAGAAAACTGGTTTAATTTTCAATAACACTGGAATACCATATTTAACAAGTAAAACTCCAAAATACGATATTTTACCATATACCGTCACAGAAACCTTTAATTACAATAACATTCTTACTTTACGGGCAATGATACAAAATCAGCCCAATTTACACAACAAATCAATCAAATGGAGTTTGATTGATCACATGAAATTTTGGAGATACATTATGATACTTTACAGGAACATACGGAAAAAGGTCAACGTAACTTGGACAATGGATCCATCGGATGGTCTCCGATGGATTACACAACGATTCAATTTAAAACCATGGTACGAACTTAAAATCAAGAAATACTTATGATGGAGCACATACGATAAAGACCCTACCTTACAAGAACATACGGAAAAGGACAAAGTAACTTGGACATGGATCCATCGGATGGACTCCGATGGATTATACAACGATTCAATTTAAAACCAAGGTAAGGATTTAAAAATCAAGAAATACTTATGATGGAACACATACGGTAAAGACCCTACCTTAAGGGCTGAAGAAGAGGAAGCAATACACTTGTCTTTATCCTCAACACTCGCCCTTCCTAACGAAACACAACATTAAGGTTAGGCTCAAGCAACGAGTATTAAACCTACACAATATACTTTGAACGACTATAACTCAAAAACGACATATCAAACTGGAAAACGGATCTCGTCATTGCGATCAGAACGTCAAAATTACCTAACGGGGAGGTTTTCACTTTTTTGGTCAAAGTCAATGGTCAACGGGTCAGCAGTCAACGATGAACAGTGTCGCCGGCGGCGGCCGGAAAATTTCAACTTCATTCAAAACCGAAAATTTTTACATCAAAATGAAGCTACAAACATCAGGAATATGAATCCGAAAACCAAACTGTAAAAATCACCTCCGATTGGCCGGAATCGACGATTTTCCGGTGAGAAATTCGAAACTTCCGAGCTCCGATCTGGGCACATCCGTGGTCCGATGAAGATGAAACCAACGACTGTTTGATCGTGACGACGAGAGGAACGAAATGGTGCAATCGGTTCGACGATCAGACAGTTAGATGTAGATACCGAAGGTGAAGAAAATGATGGTGAAGAGAGAAAGAAAAATAAAAAAAAAAAACAATATATGTCGGTAGCAGGGGAAAAATAAAACTGAAGGGTATATAATTGTGGGTGACGTGGCAAAATTTTGCCACGTCAGCCCTTTATTTGGTGCAGGTCTCACAACCTACCCCCCTTACAAAAATTTCGGCCTCGAAATTTACCTACCATACTATTGGAAGAGATAGGGGTAACGCTCCAACATAGACTCCTCAGTCTCCCAAGAGAGCTGCTCGGAACTACCACTACGCCAAGAAACTAGAACCATAGGGACTAAACGATTGTGAAGCTGCCTGATCGACTCGTTAACGATAGTCACTGGCTGAGCTGGAAACGACAAGTCACTGGCAACCTCTACCGGCGGTGCATCCAACACGTGTGACGGATCCCGAACATACTTCCGTAGCATAGAAACATGGAAGACACTATGGATCCTCTCCAAGGATGGTGGCAAAGCAAGACGGTATGCCACTGGCCCAATACGCTCGGTGATCTCATACGGTCCAATAAAATGCGACGCTAGCTTGCCTCGCTGTTGAAACCTAAGTACTCCTTTCCACGGTGCAACCTTCAGGAATACTTTGTCACCAACCTGAAACTCAAGGTCACGACGTCGATTATTTTCATAACTCCGCTGTCTGTCCTGAGCTGTCTGCAAACGCTGTCTGATTAAATGCAACTGCTCTGTCACCTGATCTATCAACTCAGGATTGTCCAAACGTCTCTCGCCTACCTCATCTCGAGGGACACAAATTCTACCTCGGAACGTCAGAATACCATCATCTCGAACCCTATACTCACTGACTGTATCACCACTAATACCACTATCCAGCTGCTGTCTCAATTGAACCAACATTGGATCCTCTAACTGCTTGACTCAGATTTCCTCAAGTAAAGTGGGTCTGGCAACAACCTGAGCCAACAACGCTCCAGAACCATCACTGTCAAGCGGAACTCGAGATGCCTTTAAGCACATAAGCATCGGAAGGTACTCTGAACGGATATACGCCAAGGAAGAAGTAGTCTTCCTACTCAGGGCATCGGCAACTACGTTGGCTTTACCAGGATGATAATCGATCACAAGGTCGTAATCCTTTATCAACTCGAGCCATCTCCGCTGTCTCAAGTTAAGCTCTTTCTGAGTCAAGAGGTACTTGAGACTCTTATGATCTGTGAAGACTCTGCAAGTCTCACCATACAGATAGTGACGCCAAATCTTTAATGCAAATACTACGGCCGCTAACTCCAAATCATGTGTCGGGTAATTTCACTCGTGTGGCCTCAACTGTCGCGAGGCGTAGGCGACTACCTTCCCATCCTGCATCAGTACACAACCCAAACCATGCTTTGACGCATCACTGAATACCACATACTCCTTACCACTGACCGGTGAGGTAAGGATAGGAGCGGAAACCAATCTGGACTTCAACTCCTCAAAACTCTGTTGACACTTATCGGACCACACAAACGGTTCACCTTTACTTGTCAAACGAGTCAACGGTCCTGCTAACGTCGAGAAGTTCTCCACAAACCGTCTGTAATAACCAGCTAAACCCAGAAAACTTCTTATCTCAGGCACATTACGGGGAGGTTCCCATGATACAATGGCCTCGATCTTCTTGGGATCCACCATTACTCCTCTAGCCGACACAACGTGTCCCAAGAAACTGACTTCTCGCAACAAGAACTCACACTTGGAGAACTTGGCGTATAATTGCCGAGCTCTAAGTATCTCCAATACCATCCTCAAATGCTCAGAATGCTCTTCCTCTGACTTTGAATAAATGAGGATGTCATCAATGAAGACAATCACGAACCGATCAAGATACTCCTGGAATACTCGGTTCATCAAGGTACTGTAAAACTCATCTCCGATTGGCCGGAATCGACGATTTTCCGGTGAGAAATTCGAAACTTCCGAGCTCCGATCTTGGCACATCCGTGGTCCGATGAAGATGAAACCAACGGCTGTTTGATCGTGACGACGAGAAGAACGAAATGGTGCAATCGGTTTGACGGTCAGACAGTTAGATGTCGATACCGAAGGTGAAGAAAATGATGGTGAAGAGAGAAAGAAAAATGAAAAAAAAAAAACAATGTGTGTCGGCAGCAAGGAAAAAATAAAACTGAAGGGTATATAACTGTGGGTGATGTGGCAAAATTTTTCCACGTCAGCCCCTTTATTTGGTGCAGGTCTCACAGGTTCTCCTACAACTGTTGATATATTGGTAAAGCAAACAATATTTTGGTGCACTTGGTCGAGAAGAACAAGGTTACCATCTCGGCTAATTGATAAAACACCATACCGACTAGTGAGCGGGATCTCTCTGTTGGCAACCCATAAGACTGTTCCAGGGCTCTTCTTGAGCCATATGCCCAAGTACCTCTTCTTTGAATTACTTCCAGGAGAGAAAAACCCAGCTCAAGTTTCTCAGCTGCGGAACTCAGAGTCTCACCATCTCTGAGGGTTTGATTTCTAGTTATGGTGTATACAGCAATTGAGGACTGAAGGGTGGCTAATATAAAGAAAGCACTGAAAAGTGTGAAGGATCAAAACCGCTTCATTGATGATATCTTTTTTTTTCCCTGATATTCAATGAAGTAATCATATTAAAGAATGGAAGCCCTCTCATTTGCTATATTTTTCTAGTCAATTCTGTTAAAATCACGTGTTTTAGATTGCTGTCATTTAGTATTTTTCGTTAATATTATTGAATAAGTCTCCTTATAGTTAGGAGTTAAATTAGCTTTGTTTGTTTACTGGTTAGTTACCAAATTTTTCTGCAGATTTCTAGAACGTTCTTTTGTATTCCATGTATATAGAGAGCTTTCTTGCTCTTTAAAAATATAGTAGTCTTCTGATCAACTATTCCACATACTTCATTCACTTTCAATTGGTAGCGGAGCATCTCTTCTTAAGGGATCTGTGAGATTAATATGGAAGGAGAATCAAATTTTTCAGCTGTTGCGCCACCAGTCTTCGATGGAGATAATTATCAAATATGGGCAGTTCGTATGGAGACTTATCTGGAGGCTTTGGATCTTTGGGAAGCAGTAGAAGAAGATTACGAGGTTCCTCTACTTCCAGCGAATCCTACTGTGGCACAAATCAAAGCCCAGAAGGAAAAGAGGACAAGAAAATCAAAGGCAAAAGCTTGCCTATTTGCTGCTGTATCTCAATTGATCTTCACACGAATAATGTCCTTCAAAACAGCAAAGGAAATCTGGGATTACCTCAAGGGTGAATATGCAGGAGATGAGAGGATTCGTGGAATGAAAGTCCTGAATTTGATTCGAGACTTCGAGTTGCAGAAGATGAAGGAGTCCAAGTCAGTGAAAGAGTACTCTGACAGACTTCTTAGCATTGCCAACAATGTGAGATTGCTTGGTTCTGTGTTAAATGACTCCAGGATTGTTGAAAAGCTGCTGGTCACTGTTCCAGAAAAGTTTGAAACTACCATTACTACTTTGGAGAACACCAAAGACCTGTCAAAGATCTCCCTTACAGAACTCTTAAATGCTTTACAAGCTCAAGAGCAAAGAAGGTCTATGAGGCAAGAAGGGGTGATTGAAGGTGCTTTACCTGTCACGCATCAAGACAACAGCAGGTACAAAAAGAAGAAAAATTTCAAAAAACAATCGACGAGTGGAGATTCTTCTTGCAATTATCAAAAGATAAAGGGAGGAGGACCAAAAAAATCCTACCCACCTTGCTGTCACTGCGAGAAGAAAGGTCATCCACCATACAAGTGTTGGAGAAGACCTGACACCAAATGCTCCAAATGTAATCAACTTGGACATGAATCAGTGATCTGCAAAGTCAAAGGTCAAGTGCAAGAAGTTGATGCACATGTAGCTGATCAAGAGGAAGATCATTTGTTCGTGGTCACTTGTTTCACAAGTAGAGAATCAAGTGAGAGCTGGTTAATTGACAGTGGGTGCACAAATCATATGACGTTTGATAAGGAGCTCTTCGAGGAATTACGGAACACAGAAGTCAAGAGAGTGAGGATTGGAAATGGTGAACACTTAGAAGTCAAAGGAAAAGGCACAGTAGCTATAACGAGCTATAAAGGTACAAAGTTTATTTCAGATGTTTTATTTGTACCCAAAATTGATCAAAATCTCTTAAGTGTTGGTCAGTTACTCGATAAAGGCTATAAAGTGTTATTTGAGAATAAGCAGTGCTTGATTAGAGATGCAACTGGCAAAGAATTGTTCAATGTCAAAATGAAGGGAAAAAGCTTTGCTCTAAATCCAATAGAAAAAGAGCAAATGGCCTTTAAATCCAGAGCTATTGCCACTGAAATTTGGCACAAAAGACTTGGGCACTTTCATCTTATTGCTTCAGATGCAGTCAAAGAAGCTGGTTGAAGGACTTGCTGACATGGATGATGACATGCCTTTTTGTCGTACCTGTAATTTTGGGAAGCAACATAGGCAACCCTTTCCTAAACAAGCATGGAGAGCCTCGAAAAAGCTGCAGCTGGTTCATACTGATCTTTGTGGTCCTCAGCGAACACCATCATTAAATGGTAATCTTTATTACATTATTTTCATTGATGACCTAACAAGAATGTGTTGGATTTTCTTGTTGAAGCAAAAGTCAGAAGTTGCTAGTGTATTCTGGAAATTCAAAGCCAGAGTTGAGAATGAAAGTGGATGCTGGATTCAGACTATAAGATCTGATAATGGCAAGGAGTACACTTCAGAAACTTTTAACAGGTTTTGTGAAGAGGCTGGAATTGAACATCAATTAACAGCACCATACACTCCTCAACAGAATGGCGTTAGTGAAAGGAGGAATAGATTCATAATGGAGATGACGAGATGCATGCTTCATGAAAAGAATCTTCCAAAAGGTTTTTGGGGAGAAGCAGCAAACACTGCTGTGTACTTACAAAATCGTATTTCAACAATGCCGTGAAGGACCTGACACCATTTGAAGCTTGGTATGGTTACAAAC
Organism: Passiflora organensis; assembly: GCA_019739055.1. NCBI lineage: Eukaryota > Viridiplantae > Streptophyta > Magnoliopsida > Malpighiales > Passifloraceae > Passiflora > Passiflora organensis. Next base: position 205,570 of record JAEPBF010000190.1, read on the forward strand.
CTTCTTTAAACTTTCTTAGAGTGTTTGGGTGGCTTTGTTTCACTTACATTCCACAGATCAAGCGTGATAAGCTTGATAAAAAGGCAGAAGCAGGCATTTTTGTTGGGTATAGTACTGTATCCAAAGCTTACAGAGTTTTTCAACCACACACTGGTCGTGTTATTGTGAGCCGGGATGTTCATTTTGTTGAAAATGAGCAACGGAATTGGGAAGACTTGACCAAGGTGAACCAGATTTCTAATGCACCAAATGATTCAATCATTGGTAGCATGTCGGAAGAACCTGAAGATAAAGACCAAGATGCTTTGGTTGATGCTGCGCCTGTCAGAGGTACAAGGTTGCTGTCTGATATTTATCAAAGGTGTAATATAGCTGTTTGTAAGCCTGCAGGGTTCCATGATGCAAAAAACAGTCAACATTGGATGACTGCAATGCAGGAGGAGCTTTCGATGATCAAAAAAACAAAACCTGGGAGTTGGTTGATCGACCGCCTTACAGAAAGATAATTGGAGTAAGATGGGTGTTTAGAACAAAACTTAATCCTGATGGTTCAGTTAACAAATACAAAGCGAGACTTGTTGTGAAGGGATATGCACAAGTTTTTGGAGTTGACTATTCAGAAACATTTGCACCTGTTGCCAGGCTTGACACAGTAAGAATGTTGCTTGCTCTTGCTGCTCAAAAGAATTGGAAAGTGTTCCAGTTAGATGTTAAATCTTCATTCTTAAATGGAGTCTTGCAAAAAGAAATTTTTGTGGAGCAACCTAAAGGTTTTGTAAGCAGAGGCAATGAAGATAAAATCTACTTGCTGAGAAGGGCTCTATACGGTCTGAAACAGGCTCCGCGAGCTTGGTACAGTAAAATTGATGATCATTTGGTAGGTCTTGGCTTTCAGAAAAGTCAATCTGAACTTACACTGTATGTCAAGCATGAAGGTACAGATACTTTAGTCATTTCTCTTTATGTGGATGACTTATTAATTACAGGAAGCAATCTTGAGCATATTAGCCAGTTAAAATTGGAAATGAAAAAGGTCTTCAAAATGACAGACCTTGGTCTGATGTCATATTTCCTTGGCATTGAGATCAAGCAGAGCCAAGATGAAGTGTTCATATGTCAAAGAAAGTATGCAAAGGAGATACTTAAAAAATTTCAGTTGGAAGATTGCAAACCAATGAATACTCCTATGAATCAAAAGGAGAAACTGATCAAAGATGATGGTTCTGTCAAAGTTATTGAAGCTGAGTTCAGGAGTTTAGTAGGTTATCTGATGTACTTAACAGCAACCATACCGGATATCTTAAATGCTGTAAGTATTCTTTCAAGATTCATGCATTGTCCCAATGAGACTCACATGAAAGCAGCAAAGAGAGTTGTCAGATACATCAAGGGGAACTGGAATTATGGAGTGAAGTTCTTAAAGCACAAAGAAATGAAGCTAATTGGTTTCTCTGACAGTGATTGGGGTGGCTCAATTGATGACATGAAGAGTACATCTGGTTACTGTTTTAGTTTTAGATCAGGTATGTTCTCTTGGAGCTCAAGAAAGCAAGAAACTGTAGCTCAATCGACTGCCGAGGCAGAATTTATAGCTGGAACAGCTGCAGTTAATCAAGCTCTCTGGTTAAGGAAAATTCTCATTGATCTAAACTTGGAGCAAAAACAAAGCACTGAGATACTAGTTGATAACCAAGCTGCTATTGCGATCTCCAATAATCCAGTTTTCCATGGAAAAACCAAGCATTTCAACATCAAGTTATTCTTTGTTCGAGAAGTTCAAAAGAGTGGTGATGTGACTCTTTGCTACTGCAAAGCTGAAAATCAAATTGCAGATGTCCTTACCAAACCTCTGCCACTTAACAAGTTTGAAGATTTTAGGAAAAAGCTTGGAGTTTGCAGCATCTAAACAAGTAGGAGTGTTAAAATCACGTGTTTTAGATTGCTGTCATTTAGTATTTTTCGTTAATGTTATTGAATAAGTCTCCTTATAGTTATGAGTTAAATTAGCTTTGTTTGTTTACTGGTTAGTTACCAAATTTTTTCTGCAGATTTCTAGAACGTTCTTTTGTATTCCATATATATATATAGCTTTCTTGCTCTTTAAAAATATAGTGGTCTTCTGATCAACTATTCCACATACTTTCATTCACTTTCAAATTCATTATGCGGTATACTAATACTTTATCATTTTCTCTGGGTGTCCTCTCTTGCGACCTGGCAGAAAATTCAGCTTCCTACCCCTGGCGTCTCCCTGGGGGAAAACGGAACCAGTAAGCAAAACAAACTTGACTTGACTTAGTGGACTCTGAGTAACGACCACTCAAGTGACGAGACGAAAGGTAATAGGTTCACGAAAGGTGTTTGAACTGATGGAAATGAGGCCGATAGTCCAAATAAATTTTCTTCAGGGCCAATTATAGTGAGAGTTCTCCTGAAACGAAATCTCAACAGTGGTGGCCATTCTCGTTCCTTGACAAAAAATGATGGGTTGTTTTTACTTTTGTCCAGTTGATTCGCTAGCCATTTTTGTAGAATATCTTACAAGCACGTAGCACTAAGAACAGGCACATTTCTGGTCAAAACACCATGAACCTATTCTTGGGTTACTCTCACAGATCATCAGGTAATGGTCAGCAGAATCCTTCAAAGATGAGTAAAAGAAACAGACCACATAATAATATTCATCCACTTGCATAGAAAAATCTTCACGTGGCGGCAAAGCAGAACCATCACCACATAAAATACTCCTTTGGTCCTTCCCTCGAAAATACTGAATGCATCACTGCCACCAGAAGCCCAAGCCCAAGCCGATTGATACTTTTCTTGTGTCTTAAATAATTCCGCAGTATATTTCACAGAAGCTTCTCCAAAAAAAATCAAACTTTTCTCTAAAATGGGTTGATTAGAGCATGTGAACATGTTGGAATCTCTCTCAACAACGATGTCTTAAAAGGGTTAGATTGCCTCATATACGTTAGTTCTAATTTTCAATTCCTGCAGAGGTTGAGTTCCTTATATAGAACCCTGTCCCACCTTGATGTGATGGCCTGCCATGCACCTTTAAGGTGATATACTAATCTTGGTTTTATATGTGATCAAGGCCACAGCCCTCAGACATTACCTACAGAAAACAATTAATAACCCAAAATAAAAGCCAACTGAGTTGGTTTGCTGCTGTGATGGCAGATTTTCAAGATTTTCAATACCAGGGGATAATTTCTCGCTGAGTTCCTGCCGAGTGATGGGTTAAGGTATCTATAATAGCGGATCGCAGACATGGGTTAGGATTCCTGACAGTCCTTTCCTCTCATCTGACGTGCCATAAGCTTGGCCATGGCATTATCTGACAACTGATATTTTTCTTTCCATGTGGTGGGTAGAGACCATCAGGACTCCATCCCACTATGCTGCACCAGATTTTTACGATGGTTAACGGTGAATAAAGCCTCAAAACATGCTGTACCACACCAGCTTTTCTCTCCTCACACGTATATCATCATCAAGGCTGCCAAACTGCTAGCTTCTGTGCAAGGACCCATTTCAAAGGGAAAACCATTGATGGGATATAGAAAAGATTGTTGATCAAATACATTGTCTATTAATGATAGATGAGATATAAAAAATTAATCTTTCTTGTGAAGTATAACAAAAAGGGTAGAAAGAAAAAGATTTGAAATGAATATTCTTACCATCACCATTAAAATTTCCAAAATGACAATGACACAACTCCAAACCAAACCAAACCAAACCAAACCAAACCAAACCAAACTAGACATTTGAGTTACCTAAGCTGAACCCTAAAATCCTGACAGTCTAGGAAATTAGAATCACAATTATAGATGAAGCAGTAGGAGTACAAAGGAGGAAGAGATCATATAACTAACAGTCAATCAGTGATCATCTAAGACTATTCTTGTACGGGTTAGAAAGTGTCAAACCCAAAAAAATATTCCTAATATCTTGGGCCACCATCACCAACCAAACCAATCCACATCAACACTCTCAGATACTTCGCTCATCAACTTTTCTACTATCACTTATTCTAGAAGCAAATTCTCCCCACCGCAGATCTCAAGCCGGCCCTGGTGGACTGGGCAGCCCGGTGCGGGAAATTCTCCGCTTCTTCCGTCGCCGCCTTGAACAGCAGGAGTCGGTCGTGCTATCTTCAATTCCTCCATCCTTGTTATCGTCAGCTCCTGCCTGAGATGATAGGTGGTCCTTGTCAATCTGTTGCACCATAATCAATCAATCCTCACAGTCTAATGATGAATAGGTAGATAATAAAGAAACTTGTGCTCCTGCCTTGTCAGGAAGAAAATAAAAAAGAAAAGGAATATTAATCTACCTGATAAGAAGAGACAGAGCCGGAACAGCGATGGAGTTTTCCGAAAGATGTAAAACTTGACCCCCCGCGGTAGCCTTTGTCGGTAGAAGAGCTAAACGAAGTCATGCATGCGGCGGGCGGTGCAGTCATGGACGACCATGGAACCACCTGGACGTCGTCGTCATCTTCTACACCATCATTTGAATCGCAACCACTAGCGCTATCGCCGTAGCCTTCATGTTCCCGAACATGTTCGCCCACTCCTCGGCTAAAATTTCTCGGATGCTTTATGCAAGATTCGCATACAGACATAATCCAACCAACCTTAGAGCCGAAGATCATCAATGGAGTGAGTGACTGACATGTGTGGCAAAGGAGAGAACGCCAGTGTCGAGCCACGAGAAAGTTGGCTCCATGTACTTCGGCATCGCAGTCCCAACAGAGGAAAGCTTGGTCTGACTCGCAGTAGGTTCTTGCAGGGAACGTGCACAGCTCACACTTCTTCATGTCTTCTTGCCACCACCACTTTGTGCGGTTTAATCCTTTTGGAGTACTCTGTTTGGTATAGTTTGTTCAACGTGAAGAAGAAATGCAGTTTTGTAGATGTTTCCTTTCGCTTTTTACACAAAGATTTACCGATTTGGGCTTTTACGTGCTTGCCAGACTTGAATAAACAATCCCGTAATTTGTTATACATATATATTGTTTTCAGATGGTAATCACATGGAAAAAGATTCGTAAATTGCTTTTAAGTTATAGTTTTAATTATCAAACACTAATGGGGTAGAAGGGTGATGGTTGCTAGCAGCCTTTAATCCTGGTTTGGGTGGAGGGTTAGAATTGTCTCGAGAGAAACTTCAAACAGAAAAAAGCTCCGTATACCTACAGCTAAGAAGGAGTGAAGCTAAGTTTGTGGTGCACCAGTCTGCCAGGTGTTGGCTATTGGGGGAGCAATTGATTTCTGTGGTTGCATAGTCTTCATCCCTCAACAATAGCCTCTGCAGCTAATGATTTTGTTTCCTAAGTAGGTGCAAGATATTTTTACCGTTTTTTCTCAGTCTATATTGTTTTCTTTTTCCTTTATCTCAACAGAGACGTAACAGATAAACTAGAGAAGATTCGGATGGGCTTTTTTTATTGTGATAAGATATGTTATATTACCTTATTACCCCTCTACTCTCTTTCTCACAAATGCGGATATATTTGCATCTTTAGTTACTTCCTTCTTATCTCCCTTACTTTGTTATTCTGACGTATTTGATTGCGTTTCTCTTTCATCTTCCATTACCATTTTAAAATTATGACACACTCTGTTTTTTTGTAAGTGTGTATATGGTTTGTAGTGCAAACCTTTTTGTTACCCAGTATATATATCATAACTTGTGTACACATCCTCTATATACAATTCCTGTAAAGACCAACATAATATAGGATGTGTATTATACCAAAGGAAATGTACACACCTCCTGTAACAAAGAATCTGTATATACCTCCTTAACATAGGATGTGTACACACCTCCTTTAACTTAGGATGTGTATGCACCTCCTGTAACATTGGAAATGTGCTGTAATAAAGGATGTGTATATATCTCCTCTAACATAGGGTGTCTACATATTTCCTGAAACATACCCGCACCACGTATACACACCCCTATGATGTAGTGTGTGAACCACAAGCCATGTACACACCACCCCTTGTAACGTAGCGTGTGTACCACAACCTATGTACACTCTATAACATAGGGAGTGCACCACCATTCATGTATACACACCCTATGTAACATGGGAGGCATCCCATATAACATAGGATGTGTACCACACCCTATGTAACATGGGATGTGTCTCACAATCCATGTACATATTTTCTACAACATCGGATATATTTGATGTGCTATCAAAACACTCAAAGATAAAGTCCTATTATAGTGGTTATACAATAGTATAGATAGTAGGGTCAAATCCACAGAGAATTGGGATCATCACAAATAAAGCATGAGATGTTATATGGAGCTGTTTGTGAGCACTCGATCGAGATGTCATCACTCGGATATAGTCAGATTATCCAGATTGGTCAGTTTAAGTGGATTTGACCAATTGACCAGTCATAGTTGATCCGTTTGACTAGCCAGTTAGATAGTGGACTGAGAGCTGACCCATTGACCGAGTGACCTATACATAGTCATTGAGCCTAGGTGTCGAGTCTAGGACGTCTAGAGTGTAATGTCGTTGGTAGAGTGGCGATAGTTTACATGATATGTTGTTTTCAGAGTTTTAGCATGTACTAGAGTAGTTAGTTTGATATGTGTATTGTTCGAGGCCTGAGTTCAGTCGAAATATCTGTTTCTATTCCCTTGATCCAAGTATGAGTTTTCGAGATCTGTTTTGAGTGGCCGAAGACCTTTGAGCCAATTTACTTTTAGTGGCCTCGATTTCTATTCACCGAGCCCAATTAAATTTTAAAAGACAAGCAGTAAAGACCCACCCCCTCCCTTGTTCTTCTCTCATGCAAGTATGACCCCAAAACACAATTTTTTTCACAAATATTTTTCCTCTCAAAATTAACACTTGGGTAAACAACCTACTCTCTTTCTCACAAATGCGGATATATTTGCATCTTTAGTTACTTCCTTCTTATCTCCCTTACTTTGTTATTCTGACGTATTTGATTGCGTTTCTCTTTCATCTTCCATTACCATTTTTAAATTATGACACACTCTGTTTTTTTGTAAGTGTGTATATGGTTTGTAGTGCAAACCTTTTTGTTACCCAGTATATATATCATAACTTGTGTACACATCCTCTATATACAATTCCTGTAAAGACCAACATAATATAGGATGTGTATTATACCAAAGGAAATGTACACACCTCCTGTAACAAAGAATCTGTATATACCTCCTTAACATAGGATGTGTACACACCTCCTTTAACTTAGGATGTGTATGCACCTCCTGTATCATTGGAAATGTGCTGTAATAAAGGATGTGTATATATCTCCTCTAACATAGGGTGTCTACATATTTCCTGAAACATACCCGCACCACGTATACACACCCCTATGATGTAGTGTGTGAACCACAAGCCATGTACACACCACCCCTTGTAACGTAGCGTGTGTACCACAACCTATGTACACTCTATAACATAGGGAGTGCACCACCATTCATGTATACACACCCTATGTAACATGGGAGGCATCCCATATAACATAGGATGTGTACCACACCCTATGTAACATGGGATGTGTCTCACAATCCATGTACATATTTTCTACAACATCGGATATATTTGATGTGCTATCAAAACACTCAAAGATAAAGTCCTATTATAGTGGTTATACAATAGTATAGATAGTAGGGTCAAATCCACAGAGAATTGGGATCATCACAAATAAAGCATGAGATGTTATATGGAGCTGTTTGTGAGCACTCGATCGAGATGTCATCACTCGGATATAGTCAGATTATCCAGATTGGTCAGTTTAAGTGGATTTGACCAATTGACCAGTCATAGTTGATCCGTTTGACTAGCCAGTTAGATAGTGGACTGAGAGCTGACCCATTGACCGAGTGACCTATACATAGTCATTGAGCCTAGGTGTCGAGTCTAGGACGTCTAGAGTGTAATGTCGTTGGTAGAGTGGCGATAGTTTACATGATATGTTGTTTTCAGAGTTTTAGCATGTACTAGAGTAGTTAGTTTGATATGTGTATTGTTCGAGGCCTGAGTTCAGTCGAAATATCTGTTTCTATTCCCTTGATCCAAGTATGAGTTTTCGAGATCTGTTTTGAGTGGCCGAAGACCTTTGAGCCAATTTACTTTTAGTGGCCTCGATTTCTATTCACCGAGCCCAATTAAATTTTAAAAGACAAGCAGTAAAGACCCACCCCCTCCCTTGTTCTTCTCTCATGCAAGTATGACCCCAAAACACAATTTTTTTCACAAATATTTTTCCTCTCAAAATTAACACTTGGGTAAACAACCTACTCTCTTTCTCACAAATGCGGATATATTTGCATCTTTAGTTACTTCCTTCTTATCTCCCTTACTTTGTTATTCTGACGTATTTGATTGCGTTTCTCTTTCATCTTCCATTACCATTTTTAAATTATGACACACTCTGTTTTTTTGTAAGTGTGTATATGGTTTGTAGTGCAAACCTTTTTGTTACCCAGTATATATATCATAACTTGTGTACACATCCTCTATATACAATTCCTGTAAAGACCAACATAATATAGGATGTGTATTATACCAAAGGAAATGTACACACCTCCTGTAACAAAGAATCTGTATATACCTCCTTAACATAGGATGTGTACACACCTCCTTTAACTTAGGATGTGTATGCACCTCCTGTATCATTGGAAATGTGCTGTAATAAAGGATGTGTATATATCTCCTCTAACATAGGGTGTCTACATATTTCCTGAAACATACCCGCACCACGTATACACACCCCTATGATGTAGTGTGTGAACCACAAGCCATGTACACACCACCCCTTGTAACGTAGCGTGTGTACCACAACCTATGTACACTCTATAACATAGGGAGTGCACCACCATTCATGTATACACACCCTATGTAACATGGGAGGCATCCCATATAACATAGGATGTGTACCACACCCTATGTAACATGGGATGTGTCTCACAATCCATGTACATATTTTCTACAACATCGGATATATTTGATGTGCTATCAAAACACTCAAAGATAAAGTCCTATTATAGTGGTTATACAATAGTATAGATAGTAGGGTCAAATCCACAGAGAATTGGGATCATCACAAATAAAGCATGAGATGTTATATGGAGCTGTTTGTGAGCACTCGATCGAGATGTCATCACTCGGATATAGTCAGATTATCCAGATTGGTCAGTTTAAGTGGATTTGACCAATTGACCAGTCATAGTTGATCCGTTTGACTAGCCAGTTAGATAGTGGACTGAGAGCTGACCCATTGACCGAGTGACCTATACATAGTCATTGAGCCTAGGTGTCGAGTCTAGGACGTCTAGAGTGTAATGTCGTTGGTAGAGTGGCGATAGTTTACATGATATGTTGTTTTCAGAGTTTTAGCATGTACTAGAGTAGTTAGTTTGATATGTGTATTGTTCGAGGCCTGAGTTCAGTCGAAATATCTGTTTCTATTCCCTTGATCCAAGTATGAGTTTTCGAGATCTGTTTTGAGTGGCCGAAGACCTTTGAGCCAATTTACTTTTAGTGGCCTCGATTTCTATTCACCGAGCCCAATTAAATTTTAAAAGACAAGCAGTAAAGACCCACCCCCTCCCTTGTTCTTCTCTCATGCAAGTATGACCCCAAAACACAATTTTTTTCACAAATATTTTTCCTCTCAAAATTAACACTTGGGTAAACAACCTACTCTCTTTCTCACAAATGCGGATATATTTGCATCTTTAGTTACTTCCTTCTTATCTCCCTTACTTTGTTATTCTGACGTATTTGATTGCGTTTCTCTTTCATCTTCCATTACCATTTTAAAATTATGACACACTCTGTTTTTTTGTAAGTGTGTATATGGTTTGTAGTGCAAACCTTTTTGTTACCCAGTATATATATCATAACTTGTGTACACATCCTCTATATACAATTCCTGTAAAGACCAACATAATATAGGATGTGTATTATACCAAAGGAAATGTACACACCTCCTGTAACAAAGAATCTGTATATACCTCCTTAACATAGGATGTGTACACACCTCCTTTAACTTAGGATGTGTATGCACCTCCTGTATCATTGGAAATGTGCTGTAATAAAGGATGTGTATATATCTCCTCTAACATAGGGTGTCTACATATTTCCTGAAACATACCCGCACCACGTATACACACCCCTATGATGTAGTGTGTGAACCACAAGCCATGTACACACCACCCCTTGTAACGTAGCGTGTGTACCACAACCTATGTACACTCTATAACATAGGGAGTGCACCACCATTCATGTATACACACCCTATGTAACATGGGAGGCATCCCATATAACATAGGATGTGTACCACACCCTATGTAACATGGGATGTGTCTCACAATCCATGTACATATTTTCTACAACATCGGATATATTTGATGTGCTATCAAAACACTCAAAGATAAAGTCCTATTATAGTGGTTATACAATAGTATAGATAGTAGGGTCAAATCCACAGAGAATTGGGATCATCACAAATAAAGCATGAGATGTTATATGGAGCTGTTTGTGAGCACTCGATCGAGATGTCATCACTCGGATATAGTCAGATTATCCAGATTGGTCAGTTTAAGTGGATTTGACCAATTGACCAGTCATAGTTGATCCGTTTGACTAGCCAGTTAGATAGTGGACTGAGAGCTGACCCATTGACCGAGTGACCTATACATAGTCATTGAGCCTAGGTGTCGAGTCTAGGACGTCTAGAGTGTAATGTCGTTGGTAGAGTGGCGATAGTTTACATGATATGTTGTTTTCAGAGTTTTAGCATGTACTAGAGTAGTTAGTTTGATATGTGTATTGTTCGAGGCCTGAGTTCAGTCGAAATATCTGTTTCTATTCCCTTGATCCAAGTATGAGTTTTCGAGATCTGTTTGAGTGGCCGAAGACCTTTGAGCCAATTTACTTTTAGTGGCCTCGATTTCTATTCACCGAGCCCAATTAAATTTTAAAAGACAAGCAGTAAAGACCCACCCCCTCCCTTGTTCTTCTCTCATGCAAGTATGACCCCAAAACACAATTTTTTTCACAAATATTTTTCCTCTCAAAATTAACACTTGGGTAAACAACCTACTCTCTTTCTCACAAATGCGGATATATTTGCATCTTTAGTTACTTCCTTCTTATCTCCCTTACTTTGTTATTCTGACGTATTTGATTGCGTTTCTCTTTCATCTTCCATTACCATTTTAAAATTATGACACACTCTGTTTTTTTGTAAGTGTGTATATGGTTTGTAGTGCAAACCTTTTTGTTACCCAGTATATATATCATAACTTGTGTACACATCCTCTATATACAATTCCTGTAAAGACCAACATAATATAGGATGTGTATTATACCAAAGGAAATGTACACACCTCCTGTAACAAAGAATCTGTATATACCTCCTTAACATAGGATGTGTACACACCTCCTTTAACTTAGGATGTGTATGCACCTCCTGTAACATTGGAAATGTGCTGTAATAAAGGATGTGTATATATCTCCTCTAACATAGGGTGTCTACATATTTCCTGAAACATACCCGCACCACGTATACACACCCCTATGATGTAGTGTGTGAAACACAAGCCATGTACACACCACCCCTTGTAACGTAGCGTGTGTACCACAACCTATGTACACTCTATAACATAGGGAGTGCACCACCATTCATGTATACACACCCTATGTAACATGGGAGGCATCCCATATAACATAGGATGTGTACCACACCCTATGTAACATGGGATGTGTCTCACAATCCATGTACATATTTTCTACAACATCGGATATATTTGATGTGCTATCAAAACACTCAAAGATAAAGTCCTATTATAGTGGTTATACAATAGTATAGATAGTAGGGTCAAATCCACAGAGAATTGGGATCATCACAAATAAAGCATGAGATGTTATATGGAGCTGTTTGTGAGCACTCGATCGAGATGTCATCACTCGGATATAGTCAGATTATCCAGATTGATCAGTTTAAGTGGATTTGACCAATTGACCAGTCATAGTTGATCCGTTTGACTAGCCAGTTAGATAGTGGACTGAGAGCTGACCCATTGACCGAGTGACCTATACATAGTCATTGAGCCTAGGTGTCGAGTCTAGGACGTCTAGAGTGTAATGTCGTTGGTAGAGTGGCGATAGTTTACATGATATGTTGTTTTCAGAGTTTTAGCATGTATTAGAGTAGTTAGTTTGATATGTGTATTGTTCGAGGCCTGAGTTCAGTCGAAATATCCGTTTCTATTCCCTTGATCCAAGTATGAGTTTTCGAGATCTGTTTTGAGTGGCCGAAGACCTTTGAGCCAATTTACTTTTAGTGGGCTCGATTTCTATTCACCGAGCCCAATTAAATTTTAAAAGACAAGCAGTAAAGACCCACCCCCTCCCTTGTTCTTCTCTCATGCAAGTATGACCCCAAAACACAATTTTTTTCACAAATATTTTTCCTCTCAAAATTAACACTTGGGTAAACAACCTAAATTCTGTTATCCTCTCCATAGATTTCCACTAGTATATGCTTGATTAGTGGCGATTTTAGCTGGATTTGGGTGTTTTAGGCTAAATTCGGATTTTGAGGTAATGATCAGATTTTCCTCCCTTTTATTGTTTTTTTTTTGCATGCTTTAGCTTGTTTTGGAGTTGTCTAGCATGCTTGGATAATTTGTTTTGATTTCCCTTGAGTTTTGTGAGGTGTGTGAGCATTTATGGGTTGATTTCATGTGTGATTTTGGGATTTTAGGCACATGTGCGAAATTGATATTGTTGTTGGTTGAGATTGATCCTTTTGAGCATGTTGGATGTGAATATATGCTTACTGGTGATTAGTTTTGGCTAGTGTAATTTTAGGTGAGGTTAGTTGTGTCTCGAGAACCACTGCTTTTGATTCTTTAGTGGTTATTTTTTATTAGGTTAAGTGGTTTTATAATTAGTAGAGTGTTAGAGAGTGGAATAGATGTGGTCTTAAGTTCTATTTTTGATTTTGAGTCGTTTTGATTATTTATTTTCATTTCGGTTTTTGTTCTTAAGTGGTGTTTCAGCTCACGAGAAGGGCAAGGATGTTCCCGTTAGCAAGTCATCTGCATGACAAGAGGTGATAGTCTAAGTCTCATTTATATATGCAAAATTATGTTTGTTTTATTAATTTAAAACTTGAGTAAATGCTTGGTTTGAGTAGAGGCAGCACTTGCATTAACAAACTATGCTTGGTTAATGCAAAGGTAAGTGGATGTGTATCCTTAGATAAAAGGATAGTCTCTTTCCTAGGAGTTTGGATGGATTGTGTGTGCCTTATATGAGTATGTGATGTGATAGGCTACATATGTTTTGGGGCTTTTTAAGTTGTGGTGTGTATAGAACACCTATGATAGTGTGTTTTCTCTATATATTCTAAGGACAATACTAGTGGTAGGTGTTATAATTTCAACTTGTATTTCAATTTACCATCGGTGGGCCGCGATTGCCCTTTGGCTTGGGTGCTTAGTGGAGTGGTTTAGAGGTTTGTCCCGAATATGTTTTGGGTGTATATTAACTCGTGAAAATTCTAAGTTTTGGTTTGTGCGCCCATTTGGGGATTGGACCCGATTTTATAGACTTTTTCATATAGAGATCATGCATTTGCATTGGATTGTACTGCCTGTGAGGATTGGATATACGTTTAGCTAGCATAAGCTTACTTGATATTTATTGCTAACTATTTCTTTTCAAATGGTTTTAGTGAATTGCCCATATTCTCCCACTATTGTCTATGATATGGTGACTCTTACTGAGGTCCACGAGATCTCACCCCTTGTTGTTGTTGTTTTTTAGGATTAGATCCTAGTGTTCATGTTTCAGGTTTCTTTTAAGGTCGAGGTTCTATGTTTGTCATGGAGGTGGACTACTGCATGTTTGAAAACTCGACTTTTTCTTTTGTATTTTGAATAGTGATATGTTTGCTTGTTTTTTGTGTTACACATTTGCCCATTATTTATTGTGAATCTTTTGTGGGTTATGTTGATTACTTGTTTTGCTACTATGTATACTGCTTTTGGATTTGATATATCAGATGAGCATGGTGCCTTGGGCATATTTTGTTATTTTTTGGCTTGAGATTGATATACTTCTTGTGATTATGCATGATTGGGGCCGTTTGGCCTGTTGTGTATGAAATTAAGACTTTCGCTATTTGTGATTGTACTCCGTGACAGGTTATGTTATGCCGAGATTTATGAAAGTTACATACTCCATTTTTAAGTTTCAAATTTATATGCATTTTTATCTATTTTAGGAAAAGAATTTTCAGGTTAAGCCTTTTGTGGTTCTGATTAGGCCACAAATTATGCCATTTGGGGTTGTACGGTGATGAGGGGCCCAATTACCGGGTTTGGGTCCTCACAGAAATCTACTTGACGGATTCACTCACTATGAACTGACTGTGATCATGATAATTGAATCTACTTCAACGATTATTAGAAGAAGTAATAAGTAAAAACTTCAATCTTTTATTATAGAACCTTCAGAAGGATTTGGAAACTAACCTAATGTAAAATCGTGACTAGATGATGTTGTGTTTATTTGGCAGATATTTTGCACTTAATATTTTGATATCTAGCAGTTTTTATGAAAATTTGTGCCCTCAATCACTCAAACTAATCTATTTTTGATTTTATCCATAAATGCAAGATTTGTATAGATTTTGAATGGAAAACACCAGGATTAGGGGCAGATTGGGGCCATCGAATCTATAGGATTAAAGACTTGCAGATAGCTGGCCTTGACCTTGGTTTCTTTTTGGATTTTCTAGAGTGTTTCTAGTCTTGGCAGAACAAACAATTAATCTAGAGCTTAATTAAAGGATCTTGCGAAATTCTACATATATAGACCGCCTATGGTCAAAATAATCATATCTTGTTTTATGTTTTACTTTAGATTTGAATTATCTGATCATCAGATAATGAGTAGCTAGATATTTCCTTTCCAGTCTAGACCGGTAATTAGGCCTGAGTCCCTAGCAAGGCCCTGGTCATTTTATCAGTAAAATTCTAGTTTCAATTTACATTTCGTTTCACATAATTTTTATGGTTTCTGTTTCTATTGAGTTTGATCAAATCTATAGAATAGATCCCAACATTCAAAAACAGTGTGAATCTCTCAATTTGTGAGTGACCCGTAGGTGAGTAACACACCTAGCAAGTCAAAGAGAGAGAAACATAGTTGGTGAGTGAAACACGAGAGAAGGAGAGTATAGTGGAAGGCTGACAACATTCGTAGCCTGAAACTAGGGTTATCAGGAAGAAGGGAAAATGAAAGGGTCTTTAGACATTCTAAACCCACGAAGTGCCCATAGTTGTACCGGGCTTCCCCTTCCTGGTACCTAGATTGAACTGAATATTTTCATCTTAAGGAGGATCCTTGACCACGGTTCGGGCAAGACTCTTAGGAAAGGACTGGATCTTTACAAAACTGAGTTCAAACACTTTATTCTATACTTTTTACCCATTAAAATTGTCCCACTTCAATCTCTAAAAAATTTTCTACAACAATTGTTTGCTATACTACACCGAGGGTACGCCGGGGTCTTGACATATGCTTGGTATCTGTACAACCATAGTTCCATCCAGACTTGATCTTGTCTCCTCAGTGGATTCGACCCTTCTTGCTGCATACTACTATATATTTAGGAGAAGGTAATTTGGAGTAACTAACGGCAGCACACCAAATTTGCTACCATTTTCAGGGAGACAGCAGAATAGTTCAGAAAAACTAAAGTTGCATGTCCAGATCTAGTCGGACTAGTAATCTGGTCCCACTAGATCCTGAGATTGAATCCACTTCCTGGCGAAACAATGCTTGATGAAGGAGAGAAACTGTGGTCTAGGAACCTACTAGTTCTGATACAAATAAGTCAGCAAAACAATAATAGGGCTCAGCCGAGGCCTCTACGAGCTCATTTCCAGAAAAGATTCATTTTGGAATAGAAGCACCCTCTCTGATGGCCAACAGAGCCCGAAATATAAAGATTGATGAACTCGTTGGAGGGAATGCTAACCAACATCCAGTCATTAATATCCATGATCCCAATGATGATGAACAAGGGCATGGTCATGCTAGAAACCAAAGGAACCAAGCTTGCAGAGTGGTTGATGCTTTTCTCAACAAAGATAATAGTGATACTGATGATGGGCTAGTAAGGCCAATGGAGGAAGAGGAAGCACCTAGGAGAAGAAGGCAAACAATGTCCTTTGAGTAAAGGACGAGCCTTATCCAGATGTTTCCCTCCTTTTATGATTTGTCAACTAAAGATCCCAGCAGTCATATAAGGAGATTTGAGATGGCCTGTTCAAGTTTTCGACTAAAAAGACTCTCTGATGATGAAGTTTTACTCAAGTTATTTTCTTTTTCTCTAAAAGGGGAGGCCAAGAACTAGTTATTTGAATTACCACCCCACTTCATCAGCTAATGGGATGAAATGGTGGATGCCTTCTTGTTTGAATATTCCCACCTTCCATGGAGGCTGATCTCAGATGTGCCATAGGAGGCATCAACGAAAATGAGGATGAGGATCTGTATGAATATTGTGGGAGATTTAACAAGTTATGCTCATCGTGCCCCTAACATGGGTACTCAAACTTCCAGCTGATACAAGCCTTCTGTAAAGGTATGTTGGATAAGATTATAATTCCAGTGGACTCAGCCAACAATGGTTCTTTACCATGTCTAAACCATAGAGAGACACATAGATTTAATGTTAAAATAACTTGTGGGATGAAAAGATACAATAAGAGAGGCAGCTTAGCGGTCAAGAGAACAAAACCAGAAGACTTGGCAGCAGTCAAAGATCTAATCAACTCAGGGATCAACGATGCCTTCCAAAAGTGGACAGCCACTGTGGCCAAAGCCCAAACCAAGGCCTGTGAATTTTGTGGGCACATATACCACAGTACTAATCCATGCCCTACTATCACAAATAATGAGGTTCAAGATGTCAATGCATATAACCAATACATGCCCCCATACAAAAGAAACAAAGAGGACATGAACAAGATGACATATGAACAACGCAGAAATCACCCAAACTTGTCCTATGATGGAGGGCCCTATGGCTATCAAGACAATTGACAACCTAATTCTAAGTTTTACTTCAACCATAGAGGATCTTATCCAGATAAGAATCCCAGCAGCAGCTGATCAGACGAAATGGAGGAATTGAAAAATATAATCAAATAAATGACCATCAGCCAGCAAGGCTTTCTCACACAATTAGCCACCACCCTCAATTAACAGGAAGTCTGGGAAGGTAAGTTACCCGCACAACTTGAGGTTAATCGTAAACATAATTTGAATGTTGTGGTTCTCAACTCAGGAAAAGAACTACCAGAGCCATCAAGTCGGAAGAAGCCTACACACTCCGAGGCCCCGGTGTACCTCTAGGACGAACTAGTGTCTGAAGAAACCCTAGTTGATGGACAGGATAAAAGGGAGACAGAAAAGAACGCTCCGAAGGGAAAAAAACCCCCTCCAAATACTACTATACCAACCACGGAGAGACTAGAAGCAGAAATTTAGGTCATTCCTTGACCAAAGATCACAAAACCATCACATTTCCATTCCAAACTCGCAAAGAACCATAAGTTCAAGAAGTATTCAGGAAGTTCGAGGTGAACATACCTCTGGTCGACATAATCAAACAGATCCCTTGCTATGCCAAGCTCATGAAGGAACTCTATACAAACAAGAGAAAGTTGAGAGATCATGAGAAGGTCATGATGGAGGAGAATGTATCTGTTGAGCTTTAGAAGAGCATGCCACAGTAGTGAAAGGATCCAGGTATGTTTTCAGTTCCTATCAAGATTGGTAGACAGAAAGTAGCCCAAGCCATGTGTTACCTTAGGGCCTCCATCTGTTTATCAATCATTGAACCTGGCAAAGCTGCAAAAAAGTAGAAGTGGTGATACAACTAGCAGACTCAGTTGTCCACCCAGTCGGTGTACTAGAAGACCTGTTGGTACAAGTAAAAGGGTTGGTGTTTCCAGCCAACTTCTTTGTCTTAGAAATAGAAAATGATGGCCCCTAGCTCACCCTTTTGGGAAGACCATTTTTGAAGACGTCAAGAACGAAGATTGATGTGCATGATGGGTCCCTAATTATGGAATTTGACGGGGAAACGGTGATATTCAACATTTATGAAGCCATATGGCACCTTGACACTAAGACTACGGTTTCTACAATTGACATTGTTGAGCCACTTGCTCAAGATGCATCGACCACCATTAATGTGAGGACCCGCAAATCTCGAAATTCAAAACACTTTTTAAAACGTTCTGACGCACCCAAAAATGTGAAAAATATACTTGAGAACTAAAAATAGTGTTTCTAGCTCTTGAAACAACATTTAAACTAGTGAGTAGTGAACGAGACCGTATTTGACAAAATCGGCTCAAAGGCTTATGGTCACCCAAAACGGACCTAGAATGTATTTACGGGTGCATGATAATGAAATAGAATTTCCACTAAACTCAACCTCAAAACACCCTCTAATCCCACTTAACACACTACGATTTTCTATGACTATATCCAAGCTATTAACGACACTCAGGTCAGCTAACTCGATCGACTAATAAAACGCTCTACGTCGAGCCATGTTAATTGTCCTCTCTCTCGCTGCCTAAGCACTCGAAAGGACGGGGTTCCACAATTAATCTAGATAAGCTATTGGTGCCATTGAGAATAGTTTGAATCTCAGGATTTTTAATGAAGATAATGTGGAGATAGATGATCTACTACTGGACGTCCTCCGTGACCTTGAAGGGGGCACAGACCACTTTGAATGCAATGCAGGCCTATCAGTTATGTACTTAGAGATAGGTATGGTAGTTATGTGTTTTTATGCCTAGTCTCAGATAACACTAACAGTAGGGGCTTTATATATATATAAACTAACACTGCCAGTGGGCTTGCGGTTTCCTTTTTGGAGGGTTACTTATGAACTGTTTTCATATTTACCCTGGTAGATTTTTAGGCATGATTAACCCATGTGCTCAGTTGTTACCTATATGTTATAACCTATGAGGCTTGTTTTTATACTACGCTATATATCCCATGCATTGCATTATTGTTCTGAGTTATATATCTGCACTTTAGTGGCATCAGAAATCACTTGTTTTAAAACTTCACTGTTTTATACTTTTGTGTTGTATATGCCTCTATTCCACCGTTATAGTTTATGATGCCGTAACTTTTGGTGAGGTCCTTGTGATCTTATCCCATTGTTGTTTTCTCTTTTCAGGCTTAGTTCCTGAGTAGTAGTTGTATCGCTCATCATCTATATAACTCATGAATAGGTAAGTAACTCTCCCCTACCACTGAGATTTCGTACACTCACCCCACATGGGCCAAACGAACGTTACTGTCTGTAGAATACCATACTCAAATGTATATAAAACATTTATAACACCAGCGTACTAGAATAAAACTGTAATACTTAGTAATACATTTATAAAATAGTAATACTCGATAATACGTTTATAAAACAACAAAACATGTAATACATCACAACATCCTCAAGCATTCCGAAGTATAAACTCAGCTTACCAGACTTAATCTCACATTAATAAGTACTTATTGGGCATAAGGAACTCACTTACCATGCATAAAACTAACTTACCGGGTATAAAACTAACTTACCAGACACTTAATTCTCTTACGAGGCACAAAACTCACTTACCAACACTCAAGAAACACCGACGGGTAACCTCAAGAAAATGAATCGATCCAAAATGAGAAGAAAAACTAACCGGTTGGACAAATTTTGGTTCTATCGGTCAGACCGATCATCCTAACTATAGTCCAACCGGTCGACCAAACCAACCTTGACTAGTCGGACTGAACAAACAGAACGATCGGACTACACTAGTCCAACTCGATCGTTTTGAATTCTCTGCTTTATCGAGTAATCGTTCTTGCACACACACACAACCAATGATACAATAACATGACTGCACACACACCTAATAATCTCACGATTAGAAACACAATCTAACCCACGAATCATATCCCGACATATTCCTCTATCTAACCTGCAATCTCACAACATTCTAAGCATAGCCAAAATTCATCGCTCACCAGATGCATCAATTACACAACATATGAACATAATAACCAAAGAACCAACAGACAGATCAGGAAACATGGCAAGCACACAATATGAATCTACAGTTCCATTCATATAATGCAGGATACATGCCTCTATTCAAAACCGCACGATTGATATCTTTTAATTAGAAAAACAGAAAGAGTTTCTGATCAAAATGATGATATGTAAACTCCCACCCATGCAGATAAAACGGCGGCAAGGCCTTCGCCCTTGACATGCAAACTTAAACCACCTAAATCAAATACATACTAAGATGAACCAACATATGCAGAACAATAATCAAAATCAAAATGGGAACTTTACAAACTCCTCTCTAACACTCGAATACCCACCAACACAATCCAGGATTCTTACCTGCGAGACCCTAACACAAAACCAAACCTGACAAATGCCCATACATATGAGTGTAGTGGAAATCGATTGGATAAGAAAGACAAGAGGATAAGGAACGAAAATAGGGAATACGAAATTGAAATAATAACAAGAGAGAAGAAGGAACCAATGGTTATACAAGCACGATGAACAAATAGAAGAGAAAGAATGGATTCTTGTACTCCAAACAAGAAAGAAATGATGTAGAGTTTTCTGAAGGAAAATAGGAAAGATGGGGTAGCATAGGAAACAAGAAAGAAAACAATTTGAGGGTTTCAAATAATAGGTAAGAAAATGATGGCTGATGACTTTCTGATGGGCTAACATACATCTATATAGCCCAGGTCCAAACCCTAATGACCTGGCTAAAAAAAAGGGAACCGGCCTGGAAATAAGTATATGGGCCCAAAACAAACGAATGGATTAAGCATGAGTAAACCAGCCCACAAACAAATATGCAAGCCCGAACGCCTACAGACGACCTTCAAGCCCATAGTAACATGATCGGGTCTAATAGGAACAAAATAGTAATTTTTTACTAATTGGATTTCGACTTTGTCAACAAGTCAAATTGACACATGAAGCAATCAAAATGACATTGACCGATAAAACACTACTAACTAGGCAGGAGCAAGGAAAGGATTTCACAAGATAAACTCTTGTGTCCTTGATTTTTATCTCTTTATCTTTTTTTATTTTTATTTTTATTTTTATTTTCATGAAGTTCGCATATTGCCTGGAGGAGCTGAGCTAGTCTTGTGAAAATAATGCCCAATTTATTTTTTGAAGTATCACAAATCTTTATTTAAATCAAGAACTAATAAAACATGACCTATCAAATCATATCTAAATTCTACAAATCTTAGTATCACCAAATTCCAAATTAAATATAGTATTTTCATAATTTTTTTTGAAAATTTTCTCAATTTTTCTTTATTTTAATCATTTTGTAAAATTCGAGTCAAAACAAAAAGTCAACTGGACATATGTCATCAATCCACACTACCATGTGTTACACTACCATTTGTTTATAATTTTACCTTGACTCAAATAACTATGACATAGTAACCAATCAATATATGCCATGTCATCACTCCGAACCTATCATTATCCAACTTCTTATCATCCGGACCTAGTACCAAACCAACATGTGGGCCAATCACAACTAACCACGTCATCCGAACTTCAGGTTTGGATGCTATCCTTGCTCAACAAATGAACGACATGTCACCGCACCCTAAAATCTGAAATAAAAAACCGACTCCCAAAATCCATTTTCCTCAAACTTGACATAAATCTCAACAATAAATATTCTATAATGAAGTCTATGATAACTTGAGCATAACCGCCCCCAAACCCCTACGTTCCATAAACTAAAATGGTAGTAATTTAGAAGAGAAGTACCCAGATTCCGGATTGATATCTTATCTAAATCCGACCATAAAATGATCGTAATCTGCAGGAAACCTCTGGGATTATCTCCAGGAGCTCCAGAGGTAACTTCTCATTTGATTTTTAAGGCTCGACACATAATGAGGACCAAAACCCAAAGATTCTGATTTATCTGTCTAATTTCTGGTCAAAGGCAGTGGGGTGGAATGACGACACTTCAACAAGGAAACGATGTCATGTTGGGTTGTGATCAATACGACGTCATGTCAAAGGAAATGATGCCCCCTTGCCAAAACGGCACAGTTGCTTGCCTTTTTGGTTAATATATTATTATAATATATTTAATAATAATAATAATAATAATAATAATAATAATAATAATAATAAGAGTAATAGTAATAGTAACTTAATTATTTTCTAAATACAAAAGATCTTTCATAATTCACAATAATTAGTATAATTTTTCGAAATATAAAAAAAAATTCATTAAAAAGAATGATGACCCTTAGAAAGAATGATAATAATTAAAAAGAATGATGACTATTAAAAATAAATTTCATAAATTATAAAATTAATCATAAAATTATAACATATGATATGCTACAATTGGTTGGTAACTGTAATTAATCTAGACTCGAGAAACCTGTGCACCCAGTGTTGGAGGGGCGCATTGTAACGCCTAACGCATTTGGAAAGATTTTGTCTATCGATCGGAACATAGCCTTCCCATTATATTTTCTGTTGGTGACCTCAGTTATCTTGGTTTGTGTCCTTTTTCTGCTCGTATTTCGTCAACGGAAGTAGAATTTAGGTGGTAACCACCGGTGAAGCCTCTATGCAATCCACCTGAAGACAGCAACGACTTGTCAAATTCAACCTGTGGGGTGAGGGCTGGAATGAAATAGTACAATGTTTAGAAAATCCGTATAGAAATGTTGAATGGAACTTGGTCTTCCATTGACAATTTATGGGACAGATAGCTGGTGTACGAACGGGGTTTTAGTGGCCTGAAACAAATGGTTGTCCAACCATTGCATAGAAAGATGAATTGCCGGAAATCAAGCTTTCAGGAAAGTCTTATTGGCCCGAATCCGTGGACTCTCACAGCACTCAATGGAAAAAAGATTTATGTAACAGCAAAATAGTAGCCAATTTCCAGAAAACTAACAGACACTTGCTCTAAGTGCCCATCATTTTCAGTGACTAGACACGAGGAGAATGTTAGGATCTATAAGAAGAGATCATGATAGAATAGCCTACTTAAAAAAACAATACATGTTAATTTATATCCTATCCTGTCAAGATCCTTGTGTCAATCTAGGCACTTTCTTCTGTAGTTTCTTCCGTAGTAACTCACTCTAAACATCAGTGAGTTACTCTCCAGCCATAAATTATTCAATGTAGCCAGCCTACTTTCCTTATTTTCCCTTTGATGTATGAACCTTGCAAACCCAAAACAAGTATTGTGTATAATGCTCTTGGTTGGAATATACACGTCAATCACTAGAACCCATTTGTGAAGAATCTGGAAAAGGTCGTCCGGACTCCATTCTGCACGGATATGGTCTACAAAATAGGATATAAACTTCCTGTAACTAAACAAGTTTTTGCGGTCACATTTCTTCCCATTAGGCAAAAGCTGGTCCCTCACCCCTCTATTGTGTGTCGGCGGCCAGGATGGCTAGGCTGGGGAAGGGTTTTGGTTGCATGAGAGTCAGGCAATGGCAATTTCAGGTGGTGAAACATCGGTATGTGGGTTTGTGTTTTGGTTTGGGGCATGGGGTGTGGAGAGAGAATCGGGAGGGTGGGTGGAGTCATTTTTCAGTTACAACAGCTATGGGCTGATGAAAAAAAAAATACAAGTTAATTTATATCCTATCCTAGATATTGTCCAGATCCTTGTCAATCTAGGCACTTTCTTTCTTCTGTAGTTCCTTCCGTAGTGCCCCTCCCCCCTGCCAAAGCCTAGATGTGAGAGACTCTTAGAGAGACAATGAGTGCACTTGGTTGGATGCTTCTTCTGATCAGTTCATCCTCACTCATGCCAGTTTGCGCCGGTGAAGACAACATAAAGCCTGGAAGTTCTATCAGAGGGAACCAAACAATAATTTCGGCCACTGGAAAGTTTGCATCAGGTTTCTTCAGTCCTGGGAATTCTTCCAAAAGCTATCTCGGGATATGGTATAACGACATCCCCCTGAAAACAGTTGTCTGGGTTGCCAATGGAGCGTCTCCACTTGATTCACCCGGTGTTTTGACACTTTCCCGCCAAGGAAATCTTGTGGTCTTTGACGAAAAAGGGATATCGATAGCGTGGTCATCAGGCACAACCGTTGCTCCCTCGTCCATCAATAAAACAAGAGTTTTGCTGGCCGACAGTGGAAATCTTGCTTTGTATAGAGACGAATCCATTTTATGGCAGAGTTTTGATCATCCGACAGATACAGTTCTGTCTGACATGAGACTCTTCTACAACCGCAGAACCGGCAAAAGCAGATATATCACTTCGTGGTCAGACCCAGAAGATCCACGTCCAGGAAATTTTACGGCTGGTGTGGATACCACAGGGACTATAGATATGGAAATCTGGAAAGATCATCAGACATTTTATAGACTCGGCGAAATCTTCTCCAGCACAACTTTGACAAACTTTAGTCACGGTACAACATTTTTTGCTTTCAAGGGAGAGGGCGACGAACTTTATGTGAGTTTTAGTATCACGGGTACGTCATCTAAACTAAGATTTACACTATCTCCAGCAGGACAGATTCAGGCATTACTGTGGCGGCAAGGTGCCAGAAATTGGCTTTCTGTTTTCACAGCTCCAAGATTGCCTTGTGACTTCTATGCCCGTTGTGGTCAATTTACTCTCTGTGATAACAACGGTGCACCAGATATCTGCAAGTGTTTCCCAGGCTTCCGGCCCAAAGTTGAGGATGAATGGAATAAGAGGGTGTGGACAAATGGGTGTGTGAGGGAGCAAGCGTTGGGATGCGATGGAGCAGATGGGTTTGCCCAGATTAGGGGAGTGAAACTACCAGATCATTCGCACTCTCAGGGATATATGATAGCCGAGGAGTGTGAATCAAGATGCCGACAAAACTGCTCCTGCACAGCTTTTTCATACGACAATGAGACTCGAGTCTATGATGGAAGGCCTGTAAACTGTTTGAACTGGTTTGGTGATTTGGTGGATACTACACCTGACCAGAATCAATTAAGAGTTCTTCACGTCCGGATTCCCGAGGAGAAACATGGTGTAGGTGGGACCTTTACTCTATAACTCAGTGTCACTAAATAAGTCCACGTTCATCCGCTTTGCTTCGGTTCTCTTCTTCTGCCATGTAAAGAAATATTATAGCTACGTACGGTTTCTTAGCCAATCTACTGATCATTAACTAATTTCCTTTTCGTCTGTGCACAGCTGGTGGAGGCCAAGTTACACGTAAAAAGGGTTCGATCCTAATTCTGATAGCCATACTTTCCACAGGATTGTTAGCCATTGTATCAGCATGCTATCTCTTATGGCGAACAAGATTTGCTAACAGAGGTGGGTATTTTTCTCGATCGGGTATCCATTCTCACCTCTATTCTTTCTGGACAACAAATGAATGCACAAGATTGAAGAATATTACCTGGTCAGGTATATATATCATCGTACGTTTATCCTGATAAAGTAATAATTTCTGTTCACAGAGAGAGCTGATGGATTGGCGACAAGTCTTGGTAGAGCCATCAGTGTCAAAAGTGGGGAAGGTGACAAGGAAATGGTTACATTCAGCTTTAAGAGAATGCAGGATGCCACAGATAACTTCTGTGATGAAAATAAACTAGGAACGGGTGGCTTTGGTCACGTTTATAAGGTAAAATTTTCCTATTGCAGACATTTATGAACTGGATATCCTCATCATGCATTTATTGGTAAACAGGGGATTTTGGACGACAAGGAAGTTGCAATAAAGAGGCTTTCCAAGAAATCTGGACAAGGAACTGAAGAATTCATGAACGAGGTAAACCTTGTTGCCAATCTGCAGCACAAGAACCTAGTAAGGCTTTTGGGATGCTGTGTTGAAAAGGAAGAAAAGATACTGGTCTATGAGTACCTTCCAAAGAGAAGCTTGGACAAAATCTTATTTGGTAAGTCTTCAGGTCTACAAGTTTAAATAACCTTTTCAAACCTGAGAATTCATGAATCAGCTTTCCCTTGAGTTCTCCATTGAGATTTCTTTCGGTTTTTTTGCTTTAGATCCAACAGAAAGA
The DNA here is from genome assembly GCA_019739055.1 of Passiflora organensis. Classification (NCBI taxonomy): domain Eukaryota; kingdom Viridiplantae; phylum Streptophyta; class Magnoliopsida; order Malpighiales; family Passifloraceae; genus Passiflora; species Passiflora organensis. Next base: position 231,771 of record JAEPBF010000190.1, read on the forward strand.
GCAAAGTTTGATTGGAGTAAACGATTCCATATCATTGACGGCGTCGCTCAAGGTCTTCTTTATCTGCACAAGTACTCTAGACTCAAAGTGATACACAGGGATCTCAAGGCAAGCAACATACTGTTGGATGAAGCAACGAATCCCAAGATTTCTGACTTTGGAATGGCGAGGATGTTTGGTTCAAATCAGACCGAAGCTAATACTAATCGCGTGGTTGGAACCTAGTAAGTAATGATCCATGTTTCCTTCTCATATTCTTCTGCAATTTCAGGTATACAACCACCATGTATTGTTTTTCACTTGCTTTGAGTTACTGACACAGTGGTTACATGGCTCCTGAGTATGCACTGTATGGCAAATTCTCAGAGAAATCAGATGTGTATAGCTTTGGAGTTCTCTTACTAGAGATTGTGAGCAGTAGAAGGTGTACAGATTTCCAGTATCATGAGTTTTACCCAACCCTGCTAGGATGGGTGAGCAATCAGTATTTTTTCTTTTGCTTAAGGCCATAGCAACATATGGATGATGGATTTGTTTTCAGGCGTGGGGAATATGGAATGAAGGAAGAGGACAGGAGATAATTGACCAATCAATAAGGGATCAGTGCGATCATAAAGTAGTCCTCAAATGCATCCATGTGGGGCTTCTATGCATTCAAGAATCACTTACTGACAGACCTACAATGCCTTCTGTTGTCCTCATGTTGAGCAATGACAATGCTTCTCTTCCTTCTCCCAAAGAGCCTGCTTTCGCTACCAGGACCAACCCCACAATCGTTGGTTCTTCTAGCTTTACATCAAGCAGTGTGTCGATTAATGAGATGACAATTAGCGACCAGGTAGCAAGATAGACTGAGCCTGACAGTGGTTTACCATTTAAAGAACGTGAGTTTGTGGAAAAGTTTCCAAAATTAAATACAAACAATTTGTACTCCCCTCCCCTGAAAATTTGTGATTTCTGCCCATCCAGATAGACCATTTCATGATATACTTAATAGGAAAGGACCATACTGTTCGGAATTGCTAGTATATCAAGTCATGACTGGTATCTGCAGCCCGCAGCCCACACCTTGGACGTGCAATTTCATGCGCTGGAAGAATGTCCCTTCGCTGCCAGTGCCGTGTTTTGGATGGCAACCCATTATGTCATGCTATCCACATCAGCACTACTTTCATCTTGGGTGGGCATAGCCACTTCAAAGCATTTTGTAGAGTTCTGTTCCTGTCCAAGTCTGGCAGTAGCAGTGCTTATACCTCTCAGACGGGCACTATGTGGTCTGCATGAAGTGATAATGCCAGGGCAGTGGAGCATCATCTAATAAAGAATCGTACCATTTTATAAACTTTATGCCATGCCCTATGTGCAAACTACTGCCTAGTTAAATAATGGTTTATGGGGAACACCGTCAATTATGAATTTCCTGCTAAGTAGATCCCTCCATGATTGCATATTTTCATGTTTCTCTGATCTATCTTGTTTGTTCGTTTGTTATTGGCGCTCACACATTAATGTGGGAAGGACTTAATCTTGTTCTACTGTCCTTTTCTTTCAACCTTTTTCCCACTCCATAAAATGATGAAAAAACATAGTGGAACATGAGAGAGTGTTTAAGCACAGATACCAGAACTTCTTGTGAGGACCCAAACCCGGTAACTGGACTCCTCACCGCTGTACAGTCCCAATTGGGTCACGCCGTGCAGTCCCAATTGGCCCAATTTGTGATCCAATCAAAACCACACAAACTTAACTTGAAAACTCTTTTCCCAAAACATATAAAAATACATATAAATTTGAAACTTAAAAATGGAACATGAAACTTTCTCAAATCTCAACATAACATAACATGTCAATTAGTACAAACACAAACAGCGAAAGACTTAAAAATACACCACACGGCCCCAATCATGCAAAATCACAACAAGTCCATCAATCTCAAGCCCAAAAATAACAAAATATGTCCAAGGCACCCTGCACATCTCATATATCAAATCCAAAAGCAGTATACATAGTTCAAAGCAAGAAATCAACACAACTCACAAAATGTTCACATCAATCACTGGGAAAGCATGCAAAACCAAACAAAGCATGCATATCACTATCCAAAATACAAAAGAAAATGTCGAGTTTTCAAACGTGAAATATGCAATAGTCCAGCCCTATGACAACCAGGAATCTCAACCTCAAAAGAAGCCTGAAACGAGAACACTCGGACCTAAACCTGAAAAACAACAACAATAGGGGGTGAGATGTCGAGGATCTCAATAAGAGTCACCGCATTATAAACAATAACAGGAGAATAGAGGCAATGCACTAAAACCATTCGAAAAAGAACAGTTGAAAATAAATATCAATTAAGCTCATGCTAGCTAAAACATGCATCCACTCCACACAAGCAATACAATCCAATGCACATGTATGATCTCGGTAAGAATACGTCCACAAACTCGGGTCCACGCTCAAATGAGCTCACAAACCAAAACTATGAATTTTCTCGGGCTAATATACACCCAAAATATATTCGGGGCAGACCTTTAAACCACTCCACTAATCACCCCAGCCAATGGTCAATAAGGACCCACTAATGGCAAATTATATTGAAAGTTGAAAATATAACCCCTACCACCAATGTTGTCCTCAGAACATATGGAGAAAGCATACTATCACACATATTACACACACACACAACTCGAAAATCTCGAAGGCATATGTAGCCTATCACTTCACATACTCAAACAAGGCATACACAATCCATCCAAACTCCTAGGCAAGGGACTATCCATCTATCGAAGGATATCCATCCACTTACCTTCGCATTGGCCAAGCGTAATTGGTCAATTCCAAGTCACACCTAGAAATCATATATATACATATTTTTGTATTTCTCAAAATGCATATCTCATAATATATGAAAACCAAGTAATAATATACCATGCAATCATAAAAATCAAGAAACATCTTAATGGCACTCTCACACTCATAGGCAAGGCTAAGAATGTTTAGAAAGGGGGATGACAATTTATATGGGCGATCTCAGAAGGTAGGAAGACAAAAGGAACTATTTAATATTATTTATTATTATTTTTATTATTTTCAGAAAAAGCGACTTGCATCCTCACTCTCCCAACAACCTCACAACAAGTTTCTCAACAAGAAATCAATCTCTCAACTCAACAAGCTCAAGCGATTCAAAATCAAGGATCATCAACTCAAATTATCAAATTCTCACATAAACAAGAAATAGATTCATTAAACTCAAGCTCACCAATAATGCATCAAAACACAATCATCATGCTCAATAATTTAAACATAATATCAGTGCATAAAAATCATGGCAAGCATCCCAATGAAGCTAGTATGACATTCACACACAATACAAGTATTGCCTCTACTCAAAACCAAGCATTTATCCAAGTTTCAAATTAATAAAACAAACACAATTCCGCTCATGTGAATGAGACATAGACTCTCACCTCTTGTTGTGCAGACAACTCGCTAACTGCCACACTCTTGTCTTTCTCAAGTGAGGAAATACCACCTAAGAATAAAAGCAAGCAACCAACTCAAAAATCACAATGAAAATAAATAATTAAAATGACTCAAAATCAAAAATAAAACCTAAGACCCCATCTATTCCACTCCGTAATACTCTACTAATCATTGAGCACTTAATCCAATCAAAATCAACCACTAAATATACCAAAAACACCACTAGAATCAAAAGCAGCGGTTTCTCGACAAATCACCAATTTCACCGATAATTGCACCAACACAAAACCAACCACCAACAAGCTCAAAATGATCAAACACAACCAACAACAACATTAATTTCGCAGATAGACCTAAAATCCCCGAAATCACACTAGAATTCAATCCAAAAATATCTACACACCTCACAATGGGAAATCAAAACAAATCATTCAAGCATACTAGACAACTCCAAAATAATCTAAAGAAAGTGAAAACCGATATTGAAAGGGAGGGAAATCGGATTGTTATCTCAAAATCTGATTTTAACTTAAAATACCCAAATTTGGCAGAAATCACCACAAATCAACAAAACATCAGTGAAAATCTATAGAGAGGAGTTAGGATTATGATTTGGAATAAGTCCCAATTTTGAATTTTTTTAAAAAAATTAATTAGTAAAAAAAATTATTTTTGGGGAAAAACTTACCTTACGTGCGTGAGAAGAGCAATGAAGGGAGGGGGGTTTGTCTTATTGGCTGCTCACATGAGATGGTGACTAAAGAGGGGTATTTTAGTTATTTTAAAATTTTGCTTCCTTTTTTTTTCAATTTTTTTTTAAAATCTGAAAAAACTTAAGAAATAACCCTCATTTGTCCCAAGTGGTTCAAAATAAGATTTCAAGGTTCAAAATATAAAAATCAAGCTTTTAAAATATAATTGGGTTTGGTCAATCGAAATTGGTCTCACTAAAGGTAAATTGGCCCAAAGGCCTCCAACCACTCAAAACGGGTCTCGAAAACTCACACTCGGGTCAAGGAGAAAGAGATGGATATTTTTATTGGACTTAAGCCTCAAACAACAAATAAATCAAACTAATTATCTTAATGCATGTTAAAACTCCGAAACAACTTGTCATGCAAACTATCAACACACTACCAACGACATGGAATCCCAGTGATAGGGGAGAGTTGCTTGCTAGTTCGGGAGTTGTATGGGTGCTGTCTTCATTTTCCTGCCACGTCCTTCGCATATTGGTTTGTATTGAGTATTGAGATGGGTATGATACGTGTAGTTTTTCTCTGCCTAGTCTCGGACAACACTGGTAGTAGGGGTTATGTGTATATTTATTTTTTTCTTAAAAATATAAATTAACATTGTCAATGGGATTCCGGTTTCCCTTTAACAGGGGTTACTCAAGGAGTGATTTATTACCGATAGGTTTTGCTAGGCATTATTAACCATGTTGTATTATACGTTTTGAGTTATAACGAGCTGGAACTAAGTTTTGGATTACAACATCAAATGTATGAATTCTATGTTCTTTGAGTTGCATCAGCTACGTGCTCGTTCTTATATTAAATTGTTTCTTCTCTTCTTAGTATGTGCCTTTATTTCCCTGTAGGACATATGATGCCGTGACTCCTACTGAGATTATTATCTCACCTATTGTTTTTTTCTCCCTTTCAGGAGTAGTTCATGAGTCGTAGGCAATGTTTTGAGGTGTGTGAGCTTCGTACGACTTGGCTGGGCTATCGCACCTGCACATTTTACATGGTTTTCTTTTCTGGCATTTCCTTTTTAGATTCATTTTGATGTTTTGATTATTATTATATCCTTATATATTTACTAGATTATTGGTTACGGTTTTATATACTGAGTTTTAAGCCCAGTTTGTGATTTTGGGCTTGTGACTGTATGGATCCGTCTTTTTTTTTGGAATTTTTTTATTTAAATAAAGTCTTCCGTTGTGGTATTTTGTTCACTCCGATGATATGGCAGATGTTTGTTTCTTATTTGATATTCTTCAATTCTTGAAATATTAAATATATTTGTTTTGGGAATCATGTTTGAGAAGTCTTCTAACTAAGCCTTGTGGGATTCAGATTGGTTCACTTGTTGGACTTGTTCGGGTTTCATGGCGGTAAGGGCCTGGTTTTCAGGTTTTGGTTTACAAGGGTGGTAGCGGAGCATGGTTTTACAAATAGATTCAAACAATGTTTTCGAAAAAAATAGGTTTTAAATTCAGTTGCATGTGCATAGTCCATAGTCATATCATTTAAGTTGTTTGTTTGAGTTCCTAGGCTTACATATTATTGTTGTTGTGTGTTCTACTCAGCCACTATGGTTAGGACATGTAGTACCGTTGCCGCTCACGATCGCCAGGATGGGAGTGGTGAGTCAGTTCACGGGCCAACCGAGCTCGATGTGTAGGCGGATCAGTAAGCCCCTGCTGCACTAGCTATTCAGGCCATAATAATCGCACAAGTCGCCCCAGTAGCTCCTGCCAGTCGGTTCAGGATCCGATATTGTTTCAGATTTTGGCTACGATACAGGCCACATTGCAACAATTAGTGGCTCAGCAGTAACCAGTTCCCGCTCTAGCCGCATCTGCAGTTCCGGTGCAGCAGCCAGTAGCTCTAGTTCAGCAGCAAGTTGCCGGGAGACTCCAGGTGATGATTACGAAGCTAATGAAGGAAACCCATCTGTTGGGTTGCAAGAATTTTTCCGGGACAGCTGACATGGCTGTAGCCCGAGAGTGGCTTGATACAGTTTGCCGGACCGCACAAGCTTTATAGATTTCCATGGAGGACAGAGTTGCCTAAGCCACCTTCCTATTTAAGAAGGAAGCCCTTTCATGGTGGACTACAGTGAGTCTGAGATATAGAGGCTAGCAGCCATCGTGGGATCAGTTTCTGGGTGAGTTCAACGACCGATTTTATACGTAGTTTCACCAGGACGAGAAGAGGTCAGAGTTCTACTAGGTGAAGCAAGGTTTCCGGTCTGTGTTGGAGCTCGAGTCAGAGCTGAGGGAGTTGTCTCGTTTTTCCCCGGCCGAGGATTGTATCAATGCAAAGTTAGCTCGTCGCTTCCAGGATAGGTTAAGCAGTAATATCCGATCGATTGTGGGCACGACGCCGATTTATGACCTTCAGGCTTTGGTCATTGCTGCCACCAATGCTAAGAAGATGATTCAGAGTCAGAAGACTCACAGTCAGGGCCATAGAGATTTTTCATCAAGTAGAGGTCCGATTCGGCATGGTACGAGACACGATCATAGACCAAGTCATTGCAGGACCGTATCCTTCGAGACCTTCCCATTTTCAAAGAGGTAGTCACGGGACCACCCGATTAAAAACCCACTGCTTCTAGTCACAGTGTGAGTTGACCATCTATGATGTGGTGTGCTAGTTGCTGTCAGAACCACATCCCTCCTTGTCCGCATTTGCTGATGTGCTACAACTGCGACGAGGTCGGCCATATGTCTCTAGATTTTCCGAAGCCGAGGTGTAATGCCTCATAGCCTTTCAGAGCCCCGAGACCAAGCAGTAGTCACATTGGTTCACATGCTTCTTCCAAGGCCCCTTCCAGAGCACCAGGTAGACCTTCTGGTAGTCAGCCGTCGTAGCAGAGGCCAACTAGATTTTTCACATTGGCAGTGATAGTTTGGGGGCATTGGTAGCACAGATTATCGTCAGGTCGTCGTTACTTGAAGAGATTCAAGCCAAACAGTTAGAGGATCCAAGTTTGACCCAGTTGAGGTAGTAGTTGGAAAACAGTGTTGGAGGGGATACAATAAGTGAGTATAGAGTCTGAGATGATGGAATTCTGACTTTCCGAGGCAGAGTTTGTGTTCCTCGAGATGAGGAGTTGCGTAGTTTGATTTTGACCAAGGCTCATAGTTCTACGTTCTCAATTCATCCCAATAGTACCAAGATGTATTGTGATCTGAGGGAGTAGTATTGGTGGTCGGAGATGAAGAGACACATTGCTGAGTTTGTTGCTCGTTGCCTCGTATGCTAGTAGGTTAAGGCCAAGAACCAGAAACCCGCAGGTATGCTACAGTCACTTCCAAATCCCTAGAGGAAGTGAGAGCATATCACGATGGATTTTATCGTGGATTTGCCAAAGACTCAATGTGGTTTCGATGTAGTGTGGGTGATTGTGGACAGATTGACCAAGTCTTCCCATTTCCTTCCCGTTCGAGTTTCTGATACACTGAAGAAGTTAGTTTCTCTATATATGGATGAGATTGTGAGGTTACACGGAGTTTCAGTATCCATAGTATCTGATCGAGACCCGAGGTTTAGTTCTCAATTTTTGTGGAAGCTTTATAGTGCCTAAAGTTCTTGATTGAACTTCAGTACAGCTTTTCACCCACAGTCAGATGGTTAGTCTAAGAGGACGATTCAGACATTGGAAGATATGCTTCGAGCGTGTGCGCTCGACAGACAGACTATGTGGGACAACTTTCTTCCGTTGGCAGAGTTCGCCAACAATAACAGCTTCCAAGTCAGTATTGGGATGGTACCGTATGAGGCATTGTGTGGTAGATGTTTTGGACACCGTTATGCTAGGACAAGATTGGCGAGAGGTACCTGGATAGTCCTGAGTTGATCAATCAAGCGACAGAGCAGTTAGCACTGATCAGACAAAGGTTGAGGATGGTTCAAAATAGGTAGAAAAATTACATAGATAATCGCCGACGTGAGCTCGAGTTTGAGGTCAGTGATATGGTTTTCCTAAAAGTCGTGTCGTGGAAGGACGTACTTTGGCTTCAGCAACGGGGCAAGTTAGCACCGCGTTATATTAGCTCGTATGAGATTACCCAGCGCATCAGACTAGTAGCATACCAATTGCCATTGCCATCATCTTTAGAGAGGATCCATGGTGTTTTCCACGTATCGATGTTGTAGAAGTATATTCGGGATCCGTCACATGTGTTAGAGGCACCGCCAATTGAGATTGCCAGTGACTTGTCGTATCCTACGCAACCAGTGGCTACTGCTGACCGAGCCATCAAACAGCTCCGTACACATAATGTTCTGATGGTTCAAGTATCATGTCACAATGGTCAAACCGAGGAGTTTTAATGGGAGACTGAGGAGTCGATGCGGGAGCGATATCCACATCTTTTCAAGTAGCATGATATGTAAATTTCGATGACAAAATTTTTATAAGGAGGAGAGGATGTGAAATCTCGTCCTAGTTGTATGTCCAAGCAGCACGTTTAGGTATAATCAATATTGTTATAGTGATCCATATGTCCATTTGACATTTTGATCGAGACGGAAATCGAGGCGATGGAAAATTACCGTTTTGTCCCTATCAGACCCGAACTTGTTTTGGCATTCGTTTTGAGTAGCCGAGTGTTTTCAGGTCGTTTTGTAGGCTTTTAGGCCGGTCCCATTATTCGTTCTTTTCGAGCCTGATTGTTTTTATTTTTTGAGCTAGGCTTGTTTTCCAAGTCGGGCTAGTAGGGTTTCGGGACCCAGGCTATTTAAGCTTGTGTTAGCTGCCAGAAAAATCACCAGCCACCCTTATTTTCTTCATATGTTATTCCTTCTTTACCGATACTACTGACCATTCTCTTCTGATTCTCTCCAAAAAAAAAACATCTTTCCCCAATTCTTGCAAGATTCACTTAATTCCTTTTCCAAATTTTGTCGTCACCTTATCCTTTCTCTAAATTGTGCACGACCTTTGTCCAAATCGGTATCATATCGTAATCCTTCTATTTTTCTCCGACCAATTTATTTTCTTCTAATCGTTCTCTTTCTTTCCTCCAATAATATTCCACTGCGCTCGTCAGTCCATGTTTGTTAATTTAGGGTGGTGGATATCGGTATAACAGTGAGGAGTCGGTAGGGTTATGTTCCCTTTTTTATTTTATCTGTTTTGATTGTTTTGATTATTCATCGTTCTTGTGATTTAAGTGGTTCTGGATCACAAGATAAAGGAAAAGGAATTGCTACCAATTCTTCTGTACGTAAGGTAGGAGACTATGCCTCATATGTTTGATCGGCAATTGCTTTCATTCTTGTTGCTTATGTTTTCGTTTCCTTCCTTTTTAACGTAATATGCCACCATCCTTGATATTGTTGTCTCTCTTTTGTTTCTTGGTGCTCTTCTTTTGGCAGCCAAGCATCATTTTCCTTCTTTTCTTTTGTAGGTTTGATAAAATATAAATATAGTAATTATATTTTATTTTTGGCAAGCATTGCACCTACTTGTTCCTTTGGTTTTTTGCTGCTAGCACCTATGCTTCAATTATTTCTCTTGTTAACCATTCCCTTAATAATAGAATCGGTTGCACCCTTTGTCTCCTTTTAATTTTGTCTTATTCTCAATCCTTTGTCCTACTCTTAATTCTTTGTGTAATTGTTTGTTTGATCTTTTGTCGCATGCACCTTATAGTAAAAAAAATTTCATTCTTTCTTTTGTGTTTTGTTTCTACTTAAACATTGTTGTGAAATAGAAACTGCCGCAATGCACCCTCTTTATTTCCTTTCATTTTTGTCCTATTTCTTAAGTCCTTCTCTTCTAGTAACCCATAGTCCTCTCTTGTTGATTTGTTGACTCGCAGTCAATGCCCTTTTGCTATTCCTTTATACGACAGTTTTTTTTTATTGTTATTGGAAATCTGTTCTTTTTAATTGTAAAAATCAAATTGTGAAGCTTAATATATTAGGTTTTTCTTATTATATACGCAGCTAATTTATTAAGTATAAATATTGTGTTAAAGTAATAGATCATGGCCCCAACATAATATATAAATATTGTCAGTAAATAATATATTAAAGTAAAACATGTTAGCCCCAACATAATTAATTTTGCTGCTAGTAAACTCGTTAGTGAAATGCACTAATTTGATTGCCTAAATAATCTTTTGGTTCAGTACAACAAAGTCGTTGGCAAATGGCCTTTAATAGAGTGCATAGTTGTCAATTAACTTTTTTTTTTATAAAATACAGAATTTTTCCTTTTCCTTTTCCTTTTCCCCTAGTCTTTGATTTGTGAGTCTTGGGCTAAAATAGTTAGGCTGGACTAAAATATTAGATTATAATATATAAATATATGTATATTAATATTAACATATTAACTATAAATCATGGCTTGTGGTTAATTGTTGCATAATAAATCAAAATTTAGTTTGTGGGCTTAGACAAAAATATAGATGAATAAATTTAAAGAATTATATTTCTTATTATTTACATTTATATTGGGTCCCAAGAGAATAATATTAGTAGATTTTATAAACAATAATTATTGGTTTAATGTAACTATAAATTGAGTTATGATGGTGAGACTTGAGGATGTCTTGATGCAAGACATATTTTATAGTTTTCATAAAACGTATTATTTTATACTATGGTTTAACATAATTATGAGATTTAATAAATATTTTGTATTAGTATGGTAGCTATCTCAATAAACGCTCGTTTGGCCAATGCAAGGTGAGTATACGGAGTTCTAGTGATAGGGAAGAGTTGCTTGCCAGTTTGGGTCTACACAATCCTTCCCGTTGTTATTTCGTCCTTTTAGGAGTAGTTCGTGAGCCATAAGCAATACTTTGAGGTGTGTAAGCTTCGTACAACTTGGCTGGACTATTGCACCTGCATATTTTACATGGTTTTTTTTCTAGCATTTCTTTTTTATACTCATTTTGATGTTTTGATTATTATTATATCCTTATACATTTACTACGTTACTGGTTATGGTTTTATATACTGGACTTTAAACCCAAATTGTGATTTTGGGCTTTTGATTGTGTGGACATGTCTTTTGGTTTGGATTTTTGTTTATATAAATAAAGTCTTCCACTGGAATATTTTGTTCACTCCGATGATATGTCAGATGTTTGTTTCTTATTTGACATCTTCAATTCTTGAAATATTAAATACGTTTGTTTAATCATGTTTGAGAAATTTTTTAAACCTTGTGGGATTCGGATTGATCCATGTGTTGGGCTTATCCGGGTTTCACGATAATAAGGATTTGGTTTTCGGGTTTGAGTCTCTATAAACCATTTGAGCCAAATGTTTTTTAACACAAGACTTCTGCGAAAACTGATAGGCAACTGCTCTATTGCAGGAATCAATGCCAACCAGCCTTTCACTGCCTGTTTCTTTGTTGTCATTTATTAAGACTTCCCTCTAGCTCCTTCCGGGAAGATCCTCTGTTACGGATTTTCCTCTCTATATATACATTGCATGGTTGTCAGATATTATTGAACCGATTACAAGTAAACACATATTACACCAAAGGAATTTCTCGATCGAGAATGGCGGGAGTTGATCAGAAGAGTTCTGGTTTTGAAGACTTATTGCCAGTTATGGCCAACAAGCTAGGCGGAGAAGGCCTGATAACAGAGCTGTGTAATGGGTTTCAGATGTTGATGGACAAAGAGATATGAGTCATCACTAAGGAGAGTTTGAGGAGGAACTCTTCTCTAGTGGGTTTGCAGGATTTGACAGATTATGAGATTGCAGGCATGGCCAAAGAAGGTGACCTTGACGGTGATGGTGCTCTTAACCAGATGGAGTTCTGCGTCCTGATGTTCAGACTTTGCCCTGAGTTGATGCAGAAGTCGAGGTTGTGGCTTGAACAAGCACTTGAAGAGGAGCTCCAAATATGGGCCTGATGTTTTATGTTATGAGTAGTGGGCCTTATAAATGGGCTGGAACAGAAAGATGTTGGTAATTAGATATTATTTTTGTTAATTTATTACTAATAAATTGTCAAATCAAATAAATTTTAATATTATATGATTAGGTTAACGGATTTTATTTATTTATTTTCAAATGTCATTGACAATCCTACCCATTAAAAAGCAATAGATAGGATAGAGTGAAAGGAAAACAAACGAGATTGGCTTTGTATATACCTAAGAGGGAAGTCAAGATTTACTACTGCTGGATCAGGATGAACACTGGAAAGTAATTTCTGCATTGGAGGAAGCCCAAGAGAAACCCATCATTTGTGATCTAATTTTCTGTCGTCGAAGCAAATCTGTGTTGGTGGAATCTGCTTCACAGAGAGTCATTTCTTCCAAGTTGCCATGCTTGAAGAAGAACTTCACTAGGCTGACCTCATTGTCGCAGTCACAGAATCCATTTATCTTTACCACCGTGAGATGGTCGAGAAACGGCTTCATAGTTTGGATTTGGGATTCCCAGTATTGCTCTTGTTTGGAGATAGATGGAACCCAGATTTCCTTACTCCATAGCAGAACGAAGAGAACAATGTACATGCCATGTGAGTCAATGTGCATGCCATGTGTGTCAATGTGAGTCAATACAAATGTCTCGGCCCAAACACGTACAGACGACTCGAAAGCCCATAGCAACACCGATCAGATCCATTAGGGAAAAAACAGTAATTTTCCACTTATTCGATTCTGACGTTTTCAACAAGTCAAATTGACAAATAGACCAATCAAGATGACATTGAAAGGTTAAACACTACTCACTAGGCGGACTGAAGGACGAGGTTTCAGAAGATAAGTTCTAATGTCCTTGATTTTTATCTTCTTAACTCTCTTTTTTTCTTGAAGATCGTATATTTTCTCGAGGAGCTAGTCTTATGAAAATAATGCTTGATTTATATTTTGAAACGTCACAAATCTATATTTAAATCAGAGATTTATAAAACATGACCCATCAAATCATATCCAAATTCTATAAATCTTAGTATCACCAAATTTCAAATTAAATAAACTAGTTTTCATGATTTTTTGTGATTTTTTCTCAATTTCTAACTATTTTTCTAAATTTTTCTTTATTTTAATTATTTTTGAAAATTTGAGTCAAAACATAAAGTCAACTGGACATATGTCATCAATCCCCTCTACCACGTGTCACACTACCATTTGCCTATAATGTTACACTAACTCATATAACTATGACATGTTGACCAATCAAAATATGCTATGTCATCACTTCGAACCTACTATTATCCAACTCCTCATCACCCGAACCTAGTACCAAACCAACACGTGGGCCACTCACAACTAACCACGTCATCTGAACTTCAGGTTTGGATGCTATCCTGACTCAACAAATGAATGACACGGCACACACACTACACCCTAAACAACCTATCACTCTATTTGACCTCAGACAACATGTAATCTTAGATCATCTGTTTTTCCTGGGTCATCGAATTGCAAATCTAAAATCGAAAGCCAACTCCCGAAATCCATTTTCCTCAAACTTGACATGAATCTTAACAATAAATATACTATAATGAAGCCTATGATAACTCGAACATAACCACCCCAAACCCCTAATTTCCATAAACTAAAATGGTAGTAATTTAGAAGAGAAGTACCTAGATTCCCGATTGATATCTTACCTAAATCCAACCATAAAATGATCAGAATCTGCACGAAACCTTTGGGATTATCTCCAAGAGCTCAAGAGGCAACTTCTCATCCGATTTTTAAGGCTCAACATGTAATAAGGACCAAAACCCAAAGATTCTGATTTATCTCTCCAATTTCTGGTCAAAGGCATTGAGGTGGACCGACGAAACTCCCAATGAGGAAACTATGTTATGTTGGGTTGTGATCAATACGACGTCGTTTCAAAAGAATTGAGTCCCCCTTGCTCCCCTTGCCAAAACGGCATAGTGGCTTGCCGTTTTGGTTAATATATTATTATAATATATTTAATAATAATAATAATATCTTATTTATTTTTTAAATTCAAAAAATCTTTCATAATTTAATATAATCCTTCCAAAAATATAAAGAAAATTTTCATAAATTCTTTATGAATAGGAGAATCCAACAAATCTAAGAAATTACTTTTCTCCTTTATACCTAATTTATTAATGATCTTAAAAGTTCAAAACCATCAAAATAGCATCCCTTATGATATTCTAATGATTAAATACACAAATATGAATAAAATTTCCTTCAATTACATTAGTCTTCTTTAACAAAATTGTTCCCTCTAAACCTTCAATGCATAACCCATCCCGGGTTATAGGCTAAAGCTCAAAAGTGCTGACGATCCAAAAATTGGGTTCTTGGCCCAACTAACTTGGAATTCCCAAGATCTCACAATAATATTATTTCGGGAACATAAGAGAGGCAAAGAGAGTTATACAACAAGTGAATAATATTTATATACAAAAGTAGGAGAAAAGAGCAAAAGAAGAAAGGTTGTTGTACAATCACATTCTCATATCCTCTTTATATGGGGAAAAACCAAAAATTTTGAAAATTTTTAGCTATTAAGAAAACTGATGGTCATTAGGAAAAATGATAATCATCAAGAAGAATGATTATCATTAGAAAGAATGATTACCACCAGAAAGAAGGATAATCATTAAAAAGAATGATGACTATTAAAAATAAATTTTATAAATTATAAAATTAATCATAAAATTATAATATATGACATATTGCAATTGGCTGGTGACTGTAATTAATCTAGACTTGAGAAACCTGTGCAGCCGAGTTGGAGGCGCGCATTGTAACAGGTAATGCATTTGGAAAGATTCTGTCTATTGATCAGAACATAGCCTTCCCATTATATTTTTAGTTGGTGACTGCAATTATCTTGGTTTTTGTACTTTTTCTGCTCGTATTTTGTCAATGGAAGTAGAATTCAGGTGGAAACCACCGGTGAAGCCTCTATGCAATCCACCTGAAGACAGCAATGACTTGTCAAATTCAACCTGTGGCGTGAGGGCTGGAATGAAATAGTGCAATGTTTAGGAAATCCGTATAGAAATGTTGAATGTAACTTAGTCTTCCATTTATAATTTATGGGATAGGTAGCTGGTGTACGAACGGGGTTTTAGTGGCCTGAAACAAATGGCTGCCCAACCATTGCATAGAACGATACATGCTTTTTTAATAATACATGTTTTTTTAATAATACGAGAGATACGATTTTGATAGGCTGTCGTAAGCTCACCAAAATAATCTTCCTCTTCTGAATAGGTAGCTAGTGGTAAGGAAGGTCGAATCCTCAGGGAGATGGTTTTAAGAGTTGGAAGTCTTTGAATTGGCCGTGGTCACGGTGTGCCCACGGTCGATGAGGATGAAGGGTTATAAGATCTTAGTGGTGAATAGAGGTTGTGTAACAAATGTGATGGTTCGAAGGTGAGAAATAAAAGTGTAATTCAGATGCTTGTGATGATCCTTGATTCAATTCACACCGAGACCTCCCCGTGATCACGGGTCTTCTAGGGATGTACTCACGTCTTTTCTGCTGGATTCCAGTTAGTGGGTTGCTCAGTACGACTGAGCACTCCAGAGGGAAGGAACGTCCTTCGCCCTTTCGTGTCCTACTTTCCAGAAATCCTCACCTCCGGATTAACAACGTAGTTAATCTGAGTATGCCCTCCGTCACTCTGGTTTCACTCACCACCCACGATTACAGTGTTTGGCTTCTAATTTGTTATGGAGTTGATCATTCACCATGACATCAGTATGCTCAAGAATGACGAGAGATAACAAAAGAAACTGAGTAATATATTGAACGGGACCTCACAAGGGTTGGTCCGGTAAATGAACTAAATCAAGGAAAGAATAAGTTTAGCCCTCCATCCAGTTCTGGAGTAAACTTTTGAATAATGTCTAAAACAAAGAGAAATCTCAAAAATTCCCTCCCCTCACCACAGGCGGTCGGGGTCTCTATATACTATCTATCGAGATCTCGCAGGATCAGAAACAGATTACTGCCATATCAGTTAGGATCACCCGAGATATCAGGTCAGATTCTCGGTCCGTGGTCACGGTAAGATCTCCGATCTTCCAGGCAGCAGCTATCAAATCGCGGCTCCTGATTCTCCTTCGTGAAATCTGCCTTTAAATCTCCAAAATATCCTGTGAATTCCTGCTTTCAGAGAAATCTTGTAAGATACCAGTAATAACTCCATAACCGCATATATTAGGAAATAAAAAGTGCTAACCAGCCGATTATTACGTAACGTAAAACCGCATATAATCATACTATCAGATTTTATTCCATTGCACTGATTTATAGTAAAACTTCACAGAAACTCCTGTTACTCACATCTTCTTACAAAAAGAAAGATAACCTTTTCCATAAGTCGTTTCGGATACTTGCTGAACTTGTAAGTATCCAGAATATTTTATGGCATTAAACAAAATTATCTAACAAGCTGATGCCAGTCTAATACCGTGATCAATTCGCTCCCCCTTATCTCCAACCCTTCCCTATTAGCTGCCACCCATCCTAGACCTCTTAACATTCCGTCAAGCACTATATCTTCTGGTTGCTTGTGAGTGTATCTAAATACGGCTGTATTTCTTTGCAAGCCAGATAGCCAAGATGATGTGAAGAAATATATTGTACCAGCTATCCATTTGATATCTATGAATAGCCAGATTTCGCCATTGGGTGAAGAGATCCACCAGATTTCTGGGTTAAACCCACATCACTCTCCATCTTTTCATTACTGTCGCCCAACATCTCCAAGCTTCTCTCCAATCCATCAACACGTGAACCTGATTCTTCTCGTACTGTCGGCATCTTGGGTATATGTTTTCTACATTGTTCAGCAATCGCAGCCTACATAATCTTGCCTTAGCAAAAATTCTGTTCTGCCATACGAACCAAACAAAAGTTTTAATCTTGAGGGGTCCATGGCTCTCCCAAATATTGGGAATTAAATCTTCATTCTCATGTAATTGTAATGCAGTTAAGATACTATGCCCAGCCTTCATAGAGTATTCTTCTCTCGACTCATCACAACCTCATTGAATCTCGCTATCAGATTCTCAAGCATCTGACTCTCCCACACGAATAAAGGTCTTCTCCTTAACAGATCCCACGACCATCCCCATTTGTGCAATTGTGGCATCTTGCTGTAGTGAGACTGAGAAAAGTCTCAGAAATTAATTCTCCAGAGAATCCTCTAGTAACCAACTATCAACCCAAAATCAGATTCTGTCTCCAGATCCGACTTTCCATGCCATAGTGCTTTTCAGAGTTTTCATCTCGATATTGTCTCCATTGAAAACCTTGAGAATATCTTTCCACACAATAGATATGTTTCTCCCCTACAAGAGAATGCCTCTACTTGAAAATCTTGGATTATAAATCTTTGACACTAGACGATTGCAGAAACATTCCAGCTCATTAATTGCTTGTCAGCACCACTTTGACAGGAGGGCGCACCCAATTCCTGCTCCCCCCTTATTTGTGTCTATGCAAACTTTTTCCCAAGCCACCTTATTAATGCATTACCTATCAGTCACACCCTTTTCATAGGAAACGTCACAAGAGCTTTTCAATGTCCTCCCTTACTTTCTTGGGCATCCTGAAAATTGACATGTAATATATAGGTAGACTGAGTAACATTGATTTAATGAGAATAATTCTTCCTCCTAGTAACAAAAATCTTCCTTTCCAAGAGGATAATTTTCTCTTGAATGCTGCAATCTCTACCAACTATGTTGATGTTCTTCTTAGATTCACCCCTAAGGGTAATCCAAGATACACTGTGGGCAGTGATTCAGCCCTACACCAGAGGCTTTGCGCCATTTACTATGATTAATGCCTATCAAAGAACTTTTGAAAAAATTGATCTTCAATTTGGTGAGCAACTGAAAACATCGTAGAACTCTCATGAGGTTCAACAAGCCATTGGCATCATCAGCACAAAAAAGTAAGATATCATCTGCATATTGTAAGTGATTTAGAGATTGACACCCTAGTGGGATGCTCTTGAATAGACCCAAATCCTCAGCTTTCTTGATCATTCTTGATAAAGCTTCTTCCACATTGTTAAAAAGAAGAGGAGATAAAGGATCTCCTTGACGTAATCCCCTTTCCATTTGAAACTCCTAAGTAGTCATGCCATTCACCAATATCGATACCTTAGGGGTAGAAACACATTGTTCTAACCACCTCCTCCTTCTCCTTTTGAAGTCCATGGCCTCCATAATTTATTGTAAGGCACCCTAATTAACCGTGTCATAAGCTTTCTTAAAATCAAGCTTAAAATCCATCCTTTTGTTTTTTACTCTTTCAGATTGTTTATAGCTTCAATCGCAATCATCACCGAGTCTGTAAAGGTTCTTCATTCAAGAAAACCTAATTGGACATGAGATATTAATGGGGAAATCACAGACTTTAGTCAAGAGGTAAACATCTTTGCAATATTCTTGTAAATACTATTGATTAAGTTTATGGGTCGGAATGAATTCAGATCTGCTGCCCCTTGGAGCTTCGATATTATAAACAAGTAAGACGTATTGATGCCTTTAGGCAAAGTTCCACTCCGATGAAACTCCTTAATCAACATCGTCACATCTTCAGCTATAGTATCCCAAGCTTTTGTTATGAACAGGAAATTAAACCCATCAGGGCTCGGTGCCTTCCTACTACCATACGCCCATGTTGCCCTTTTAATCTCCTCATCATTGAATGGATCCTCTAATCGGTTTGCCTCCTTTTCCGACAAAGTAGTAAAAAGGAAGCTACTCAAATCCACATGTTGCTTTTTTGTTTGTGTAAAGATGGCCTTGAAATACTTTCGAACTTTGTTCTTAATTCGTGACGGTTGCTCCACTCTATTCCCATCAACATTAATACACTCGACATGGTTCCTGTTCTGTCTAAGCCTTGCTGTAATGTGAAAGAATCGAGTATTCTTATCTCATAGCTTAAGCCAATGAATCCTTGATCTTTGTCTCCACATGGACTCCATTTTTCTTTTGGCTTCCCATTTTGCTATCAGAAAATCTTTGTATCTACCTTCAATCTCGCTAATCCTCTCCCCGAATTGACTCATTTTCCCACTTAGGAGATCTAACGCCTGCAGAATTCTTTTTAACTTTATTTCAGGATTCTCAAAATAGTATTTATTCCACCATATCAGTTTTGATCTCAAGAAGTTTAACTTCTTGATAACTCAAAAATTTCCCGGAAAAAGATTTCCTCCTCCTTGCCAAAATTGTTTGACGATCTTCGCAAAATCTTTTGTATCCCACCAAGTATCTTAGGATCTGAAAGGTTTAGGCCCCCAATAAATTATCTCTGATCGTAAGATAATTGTACATGGTCTGATAAGTTCTTGTTGCTAGCAAATAATTTGAAAGCCCCATTCTCATCCAGCCAATTGACAGATACAAGCGCCCTATCCAATCTGGATGAGCGTTTGGTCATGAACCATGTGAACTGTTTGGTCATGAACCACGTGAACTGCCTTCCTTTAAGTGGAAAATCTATCAAACCTCCATCGTCTATGAATTTCTGAAAATATTCAGCACTTCTACGATCAAAAGAAACACCCATTCTCCCTATAGGGGAGTCACTTCATTAAAATCACCCATGATGACCCATGGACAACTCAATTGCTGCTTGTACATCAAAATCTCCCTCCACAACAAACTCCGTTCTCCGATGGTGCTTGGAGCATAAACTCCGGTGCATATGAACACATACCCTATAGCCCTAATTTCTAGCTCCAAAACTATCCAGTTATTAAAACAACACAAATTTCTAACTTTTGCCACCTGTTTATTCCACAAGGCCAAGAGACCTCCAGATCTAGCTTTCGATGGACTCGCACACCACCCTAGTTCCACCTCTGGCCAAAACCTCTTCGCAATCTCCTCAGTCACCACTTCTAGGTTCGACTCCACAAGAAAACACACCCCTACTTTAAAACAAAAAAATAGGCTCTTAACATCAGTTCTCTTCAACCTACCGTTTCTCCCTCTAATATTCCATAAGCATATATTGATCATAAAAGAAAACAACACCACACCGTGTATCAATGAGACACCACGAGGGATGCCTAGCTTCTTCCATGAATTCTGTAGTCTTCCCCTTCCTCTTCCACTATCTCATAAACTCTTTGTCAGATCTCCTCACGAGATTGCTTTTAAGATAGTCCCAATAGATAAGCCACTTTGGGATCGCAGGCCACCTTTTTGCATGTCGACCGAGGTTGTACATGAGTGTTGTCTAATTCAAACGAAACTCTTTTAGATGGCGATTTACCCATTCTACATGGTGAAAAGCCTATAGCACATTGCATAAAAAAGTTTTGTTTTTCGCCAGACATGTCCACTGTCAATCTCTGTAACATCTAGAATCAAAACATTAAAAAGGCAATTGTCAACCATCAACCGAATTTTCCGTGATATTTTCTCTTAGCAATCAGTGAGAATATTGAGAAAAACAGCTTCTAGGGAATCCCAATTTAGGGTTTTTTCATGCATTTGCACCAAAATACCAAAGTTTTGCATCAGCTTCGTAAAAGTCTCCTCACTGTTAGAACTCGTCTTTGACCCAACTTCTTCTTCTAGAACCCGTCTCTACAAAAATCCATGGATGAAAATCTATGAACATCTCATTCCATAGCATGATATTCTTCTCTAGTTCCCTTCTTAGGTCTTCATGGGAAGGGAATGTGAGCACGAACAAGTCTCCGCCTATTGGATGAACTATCACCTTCTTGGGGATTCTATGTTTTTTAAGGACTCTGTCTCTTACAATACCCACTAGACTTCTGGTAAGTCATTCCTGATTAGTTGCAGAGGATTGTACTTGCACCACCGGCACCTTATCCTTCTTGTTGCTATCAAGGAAATCAACGCCACCTTTTTCTTTTCAAGCAGCCTATCATGTCTCTCCCTACCACCCAAAACCTCTCGTCTCACTCTAACCCAATAACCATTTCAACTAACAAACCAAACACTCAACTTCCAGCCATCACCATTGTCCGAACCAATGAACCTTCCCCTCCCACCCAACCCCTTCATTCCCATACCCTCTCCCCACATCCTAGTTTTATCCCTGTGAAACAACCCTCAAATGACTCAACGAGGACCGAACTCAGGAGACGTAGATGGGAACCAGCGAAATTATTCAAGGAAGACAGATTCATTTCTTATTATGTTGACGGAATTCGAAAGGGATGGATTCTAGATAGGCTCTTCATGGTAATCTCAAGAATTGAACCGGTGGTCGATGTGTTTTTACCTAATAAGCTATTGAAGAAGGGTACAAGGTTTGGCTTTGCAAGGTTTGTTTGTTGTGGGGCTCAAGAGGTGAACAAGTGGCAGCGGGTAAATTCCATATCCGGGGAGGGGAGAACTCTGCACTTCAATGTTGCCAGATATGGCCCTGTACAGAACTGGCCTAAACCGTCTAGTAGTGAGAAGCCAAATCATTGGACTGATCATCAAGGTGGGAAACATAGTTCAAGGATTAGTCTTGAACGAGATGGGCGGACATATGCCCAAGCTTTGGAAAACATGCCAACTAACATGGCTGTAAAGAAGGTGGAACCGGTTAGAGAGCAAGAAAGATTTTCAGTTAAGATATCCACCAATCTCTTCCCCAAGGAGTGGCTCTTGAGGAGTGCTGTTGGGACGGTGAGAGACCTGAAGACCAATAGTGCTTCCTTGCCTGAGGAGGTGGGAGTAAAAGACATGGGTGGAGACTTAAGGATGGTAACGTTTGCCTCAACTGAGGTTATAAGAAGGGAGCTCACCGCAAACTTCAGTTTTTGGGCGGAGAGATACAATGATATTCACCCCTGGAGACCAGAGGATGTGGGAAACCGAAGACTTGTATGGACCAAGGTTACTTGTCTCCCATACCATGCATGGTGTGAAGAAGCTTTCAGAAAACTCATTCATCCTCTAGGGTCACTCTCCTTAGTGCACAAGAAGACAGCTTAATGGGACTCTCTAGAAGCTGCATTCTTATAGATTATCACGGAATGTTCGTCGGAAGTTAAAGAGCAGATCATGGTGGAGGTAGATGGTGCAGTTTTTCCGGTAATGGTGACAGAGGTGGAAAGTGCGACCATCGAGACTAAGGATGAGAAGACGTGTGCATCGGGCGACTATAGCAGTGCCTTTTCACCTACCAGAAAAGGACTCTCACCAAATCGTAAAGTATTCTTTGCCACTAGGGATAATCAAGGTCATATCATAGCCTCTGAGGGGTATGGAGGTGACATTGTTCTGGACAGTGGAAAATCTGTTCTCGGTCCTCTAGAAGTTGAAAAAAGCTCCCATGTCTCGAGACAATCCCCTGGAACCTTGGCCCAAAAAATAAAAAATTCCCCTCACAAGGCCCAACGGATCTCATCCTCCTTGCAAGACCTAAACAATGATACCCACTCGAGTAATTTGTTAGCCCATGGTTCCTCTCCTAATGTGCAGCACTCAACAGGAAAGAAGAAAGCAACCAAAAAAATTATATTCCCAGATAATGTTGATGCTAAAGTGCCTGAGGAAGTGCCTAATACAACACCAATTCTCACTGAATCAGACTATGTACGAATGCGAAGAGAAGGTTCCAAAGCAACTAGAGTAACAAGGAAGAGCCAGTTGTGTGAAAACAGACCTCAAAAGCAGAAGAAATTTAAACGATTGAAAGAGACAGGGAGCTTATCTTCTGGTATAGAAAGTAGGGCAGTCTCAGGTAGACCTGCACCCATACCACATAGATCGTTGCTACCACAAGTAACTGGCGGGATAGGGAGGTCGGGGTCTGACTCATACACCTCGCGTGTCCCAGAAACAACAAATATAGAAGACAAAGAAGAAGTTTAAAAGACTTCGGAGACGATCGATGCTTTGGGTTTGACTAGAAGGAAACCCCTATCTCCAACGAGACAGAAGATCCGATCCATGATAGTGGAAGAAGTAGAAGAGAGGAACGGACACCTGTCCAAATGAGACATGCATCCATTTTGACGAGGTGAGATCATTCCTCTCTAATGTTTAATTTAGGCACAAGGAACGTCAGAGGTTTACATAGTAGACTGAAAAAGAAACAGATTTTGAATTTAATTGAAAAAGAAACAGATTTTGAATTTAATTGAAAAAGAAAATTTGAGTCTGTTGGTTCTTTGTGAAACGAAACAAGAATGTATGAATGATCACTTTGTGAGGCTGTTTTGGTATAGGCAATCGGTCAAATGGTGCGCTGCTAATGCTAGAGGTAGTGCAGGGGGCATTCTTATAGTGTGGGATAAGAATGTAGTGAAGGTATTGAGATCGGAAGTGTTCGACTACTGGGTATTGATAGAAGCAGAAGTCATAGAGAACTGTTTCACTTTCACCTGTGCAGGCCTTTATGCGCCTAACTCAAGAAGAAAAAGAGCTAGAGTCTGGGTGGATATAAGGGATAGGAAACTGGTAGATTCGGCACCTTGGATTATCTTGGAAGATTTTAACGAACCCCTCTCACCAGAAGAGAGGTGTGGGACTTATTTCTACCCTGGAGGAGCACGCAAACTGGATGATTTTATCACAAGTAACGACTTTGTAAATTTACTGTTGGTCGAGAAGTCGTTTACATGGTTCTCCTCCACCAAAGCATCTCGATTGGACCGTGTGCTTGTATCGTTAGACTGGTACCGGATTTTCCATAGTCATAAACTATATGCCGGGAAAAAAGGCTTCTCTGACCAGATCTTGAAAGAAGATTCCTTCTTTTGGAGGATGAAACCTTCCGATCATGGGATATATGGTGGGATTAGAGAGATTTTATAAAAGTAGTTCAAGCCTTTTGGACAGAAGCTGGTGTATCTTTTCCAGGGGATTTTTGCCTAATAAGGAAGTTGCGATTCCTTAAGCAAAAATTAAAGAGTTGGCACAAAGAAAAGTTTGGTAGATGGAAACTGAATTAAACTCTGTGCAGAATTATATAAACGAGATGGATAATTCTAGGACAGTTGAGACAGAGGTCAACAAGTAGTTAGAAGCAGAGTACAATGAGCTCCAACTTAGGATGTGGGAACTTAAAAAGAAGATGGAAGATATGTGGAGGCAAAAATCCAGAGTTAGATGGTTGAGAGTGGGGGATAAAAACAACAAATTTTTTCATGCTTATGCTTCCTTGAGACAAAACCGGAACTTTATTGGGTATATTCATAGCTGGAATATGATCCTAAAACAGCCCGATGATATTAAAACAGAAGCTGTTAGATATTTTCAGCAGATATTCTATGGGGAAAGAGATAGATGGCTTGGATTGGGATCCTTAAATCTAAAAAGGATATCGGTTGAGGAAGCGAAAAAGTTGAAGGAACCATTCTCGGCTGAGGAAATAAAGCTGGCGGTGTGGGATTGCAATAGTTCCAAAGCCCTTGGTCCAGACGGCTTCAATTTTTTGTTTATAAAGAAGGCGTGGAAGGTGGTAGGAGAAGACATTATTACGATGGTAAAGGCTTTTCATTCTAGTGGGTCTTTACCCAAAGGCATCAACAACGGTTTCATTGCGCTCATACCTAAAGTGAAAGGAGCAAAGGATTTTAATTCCTTCAGACCCATAAGTTTGATAAATGGGATGTACAAAATTATTGCAAAAATCCTTACCAAGAGGCTGAAGCAAGTGGTGGATAAGATCATTTCTCTATGACAAACTGGTTTTATGGAGGTTAGGTGCATCTCGGAGTCTATCATGTTAGCAAATGAAGTAATACACTCCATGAAGAAATCGAAGAAGAAGGGGTGGGTGTGGAAGTTAGATTTTAGAAAGGCATATGACTAATTTGGAGGCAATGGATCTTCAGTTGCGTATCCACAGCTAGATCGGCTATATTGATTAATAGATCTCCTACAGCCGAGTTCTCATTGAGGAGGGGACTTCGACAAGGCAACCCACTATCTCCCTTACTATTTAATTTGATAGGTGAGGTTTTGTCTTGCTTGATTCAACAGGCCAGGAATATCCAGCTATTTCAAGGGATGCAAATAGGGCATCTACACTTCACTCACCTCCAATATGCTGATGACGTTGTTTTATTCGGGGATGGAGAGCAGCGTGGACTATCTAACATTCAAAGGGTACTAAGAAGCTTTGAAGATAAATTTCTTCAAATCTGCTCTGGTTGGCATTAATATACAGAACAGAGAGGTGGAGAATACAACTTCCCTATTACATTGTCGAATTGGTGAACTTCCTTTTACCTATTTGGGGATTCTCATAGGTGTGAATCCTCGACTGAGATCTACATGCGCTGATTTGATTACCCGGGTTAAGAATAAGCTTGCAATATGGAAAGGAATGTTCTTGTCTCTTGGTGGGAGGATCCTGCTGATTAAAACCGTCCTCAATAGTCTTCCAGTTTATTATATGTCTTTCTTCAGAATGCCGCAGATTGTGAGAAAAGAATTAGAGAAGTGGATGAGACGATTCTTGTGGTCGGGCAAACCAGAGAATAGGTGCATGTGCAAGGTAGATTGGAGGACTGTTTGCTTGAACAAAAATAGGGGAGGCTCAGGGATTGGCTGTCTTCGAATCAAGAATTTAGCTTCGTTAGCAAAATGGATATCGAAGTTGTTTAATAATTTGGAAAACAAGTGGTGCCAACTAGTCACGGTTAAATACAAGCCTGATTTGGGGACATCAGGTTTGGAATGCTTAGTGAAATCCCCCTCTGCAACTTGGAAAGGAATCGTAGAAACTGGGCATACCCTGTTGCCATCGGGACAAAAGATTTATTCCTTTTTTCGCTGGAAAGTGGGAAATGGAGATAAAATTTCATTCTGGCGGGGACTGTGGTGTGGAGAGGCTTCTTTGGCTAATTGTTTTCCTAGATTATATGAGATATCGACAGATAGAGGCAAAGATCTACTCTATGGGCAACTTTGATGACGACGGCCGATGGAGATGGAGTATTGCTTGGCGTAGACAATTATACTCATGGGAAGGGATGGAGGCCGAGAGATTGCTTGAGAGCATTGGAAGATTCAGACCTTCAGAGCACTCAGACGATTTGCTGATGTGGAGTGATACATATGGTACTTTTACCGTTAAAACCTGCTATACATCCCTCGAAGTTGCTATCAATCCAGTTTTAGACAGAATGGTTCCTAATGTCTGGTGTAAACCAGGAGCCCCTAAATGGCAAGAATTTATGTGGCTTGCATGCCCAAATAAGGTATCCTCGAAGGGTCTGTTGGTCCAGATTGGTTTGCTTAATGAAAGAGAAGATCATTGTTCCGCTTGTGGAGGGAGAGAAGACAGTGGGGATCATATCCTCCTAAATTGTAGGAAGGCATGGTTATGCTGGTCGCTTCTAATGAGGCGATGGGGTTTCGCATGGGTCCAACCCCGTTCGATAGCTGATCTATTTGAACTCTGGTCAGGTTTTGCAGTTCCACACAAATGGAAAGAGCTGTGGTTTGTTATGATTTACTCTGTTAACTGGAGCATTTGGTTGAAGCGAAATGGTCATAATTTTCAGCAGAAAAAGAAAAGAACAACATATATTTTCATAGATGGTTTCCTCCATGGAGTTAGTTGGGGCAATTTAAATTTGAAAAAACCCTGTATAGGTGGATTGCAGATCCTCCCTGTGGGAGATTTTGTTAATTTGTTACAACATCATTAGCCGTGAGAATCCAAGATACTGTTACCTGTAACAGCATCTTCGATTATCATTTTGCCGGAAAGGAAGCATTTCTCTTTGCTTCCTTCCTATTGTATTATGAATATATTTCAATAATACAATCTCGAACTATTCAAAAGAAAAAAAGGCCACCTTTCAATGCCTCAGCCTAGGATCTATCTAACACCCCTGAGCCAAATAATCTTTGTTTGCCCTAACTTCAGCACCTTCTTCTTCACAAAGGATCCCATTTTCCTCTCTTCCTGAGACTTCCTAGACATCATTGCATTTGAATGCACTATTTTTGGACCAAAACGAGACAGTCTAAGCCGCTTTCCATCAAACAAAATATTGTTCAATTTCGCTATGAGTTTCTCCTCCGTATCATTCAATCTAATGAAACGAGCAAAACCAAAACGCGAATTACGTATCGAACGTTTCTTTGGGATGAACACATCCACCAAACGTTCCCAACTCTTAATAAGCTGACGTAGCTTAGTCACATGCCAGTTCTCCAGTATAAAATCAACATCGTAAGATACGAATTTATCTTTATCAAATAACCCTCTGAGATCCTAAGTAGTATTAGAAGGTTTCCAATGTTCCAAGCCGCGATTCGTCATCTGCATTCCGTCCACCATTGGTTTTTCCACAGCCGCTTCATCGTAAGGTTTCTCCGAGGCTAATCCATATTTGCTGTTCCTCACATCAGCATGATCTCCATCGATTACCGGAGCAATGACTGCAAGAATGTTCAAAGGTGGTGAGGGTTGAGGTGGCAAAAGGGTATGAGTGTGGTTGGGATGTTTTGGTCTTGGTATGGGGATGGGGATGTGTTTGAATTTGTTTGGTATGGGGATGTTTTCATCAGACATTTTTTAGAGTCGGCGAAATCTTTTCCAGCACAACTTTGACAAAATTTAGTCACGGTACAGGATTTTTTGCTTTCAAGGGAGAGGGCGACGAACTTTATGTGAGTTTTAGTATCACGGGTATGTCAACTAAACTAAGATTTACACTATCTCCAGCAGGACAGATTCAGGAATTAATGTGGCTGCAAGGTGCCAGAAATTGGCTTTCTGTTATCACAGCCCCAAGATTGCCTTGTGACTTCTATGCCCGTTGTGGTCGATTTACGCTTTGTGATAACAACGGTGCACCAGATATCTGCAAGTGTTTCCCAGGCTTCCGGCCCAAAGTTGAGAATGAATGTAATAAGAGGGTGTGTGTAAGGACCCAAACCCGGAAAGCGGGCCCTTACCGCCGTGAAGCCCGGAGAAGCCCAACACGTGGACCAATCCGAACTCCACAAGGCTATTTTGACTTTTCAAACGTAAATCCCCAAAAATAAAATTTAAAATATTTACAAATTACAGTATGGCTGATAAGCACTAAATACATGGCACAATAATTAACGGAGTAACATTTAAAACAGCGGAAGTCTTATTACAGCAACACAAAACAACCAGTGAAACCATAACTCACAAGCCCCAAGTATCTAAAAATGAAACCACATGTCAAATCAACAAATACATAATGGTGTGCCAATAAAACCATACATGTGCAGATGCTATAGTCCCAGCGAGTAGTCCCGATGCTCACACTGAACAAGAACAACTACTGATCACGATCTAGTCCTGGGAGGGAAATACAAACACGAAGGGGGTGAGATTTTCGAGAATCTCAGTAGGGGACAACAAAGTGAACTTATCAAAGGAGAGGAACAACAAGGAACTTATGAGAGAAACAACAAGGAACTTATCAAAGGAGAGAAACAAACAAGGAACTTGTCAAAGGAGAGAAACAAACAAGGAACTTATCAAATGAGAGAAACAAACAAGGAACTTGTCAAAGAAGAGAAACAACAAAGAACTTATCAATTCATCGTTAAACCCATGAATTCTCAAAACTTTAACTTTACTGTTTAGTTTATAAAAACATTTACTTACTGGACCCCGGAAACAACATAGAACTCAACAAGGTCAATACGAAAACATGGGCGGACTGCAAATCACTTCACGAGTAACCCCCGCTAAAGGGAAACCGGAAGCCCACTGGTAGGTTTTACATATATACTTTTAAAACATTTATATACATAGCTCCTTCTACCAATGTTATCCGAGACTAGATTGATTAACAAAACTGTATACGTAAAAGATCAACTAGTCCTCTCAGATCATCCTGCGAAGTAGGGAACATACAGCATCCTGCGAAGCAGGGAACATACAGTAACCATATGCCAACCATACAACTCCCAACAGATGAGTGTCTCTCCGCTTACTCTCAGAGACCGAGCACTCACCACGTTTGGCCAAACGAAACACAAGTACGAGTAACATAAAAACTTACATACTTTACAAAACAAAAACTGGTTTAACTTTCAATAACACTGAAATATCATACTTTACAATTAAAACTCAACAGTATGATATATTATCATATACCGTTACAGAAACCTTTGATTATAATCTTTTTCTTACTTTACGAGCAATGATACGGAATCAGCACAATTTACACAACAAATCAATCAAATGGACTTTGATTGATCACATGAAATTTTGGAGATACATTATGATACTTTACAGGAATATACGGAAAAAGGTCAATGTAACTTGGACAATGGATCCATCGGATGGTCTCCGATGGATTACACAACGATTCAATTTAAAACCAAGATACGGATTTAAAAATCAAGAAATACTTATGATGGAACACATACGGTAAAGACCCTACCTTAAGGGCTGAAGAAGAGGAAGCGATACACTTGCCTTTATCCTCAACACTCGCCCTTCCTAACGAAACACAACATTAAGGTTAGGCTCAAGCAACGGGTATTAAACCTACACAATATACTTTGAACGACTATAACTCAAAAACGACATATCAAACTGAAAAACGGATCGCGCCATTGCGATCAGAACGTCTAAATTACCTAACGGTCAACGGTCAACGGTCAGCAGTCAACGATTAACAGTGCGCCGGTCAACGGTCGCCGGCGGTGGCCGGAAAACTCCAACTTCATCCAAAACCGAAAATTTTTACATCAACACGAAGCTACAAACATCAGGAATATGAATCCTAAAACCAAACTTCAAAACTCACCTCAGATTGGCCGGAATCGACGATTTTCCGGTGAGAAATTCGAAACTTCCGAGCTCCGAACTGCGCACGTCCGTGGTCCGATGAAGATGAAACCAACGGCAGGTTGATCGTGACGATGAGAGGAACGCAATGGTGCAAACGGTTCGACGATCAGATGGTTGGATTTCGATACCGAAGGTGAAGAAGTTATATTGAAGAAGAGAGAATTTTTTTTTTCTTTTAAGTGTGTCGGAAGAGGAAAAATGGCTGGCAAGGGGAAATAAAATACATAAACTTAGTGGGTGACGTGGCAAAATTTTGCCACGTCAGCCACAGGTATCACAGTATGGACAAATGGGTGTGTGAGGGAGCAAGCGTTGGGATGCGATGGAGCAGATGGGTTTGCACAGATTACGGGAGTGAAGCTACCAGATCATTCGCACTCTCAGGGATATATGACAGCCAAGGAGTGTGAATCAAGATGTCAACAAAACTGCTCCTGCACAGCTTTTTCATACGACAATGAGACTCGAGTCTATGATGGAAGGCCTGTATCGTGTTTGAACTGGTTTGGTGATTTGGTGGATACTACACCTGACAAGAATCAATTAAGAGTTCTTCACGTCCGGATTCCTGAGGAGAAACATGGTGTAGGTGGGACCTTCACTCTATAACTCAGTGTGTCTAATTAAGTCCACGTTCATCCACTTCGCTTCGGTTCTCTTCTTCTGCCATGTAATTAAATATTATAGCTACGTACGGTTTCTTAGCCAATCTACTGATCATTAACTTTTTGAGTAAATATCGATATGTATTAGAAAATAGGAACACTATACAAGCTATCAGGGTAATTAACCGTAGCTCAAACTTGCTGATGACATAAAAACTTGCAGATGCCGAGTGCTCATATCAGCATCTGTGGCTTTCAACTGTCATCCACTCTACATTACTAGTAATGAAACAAAATCACCTGAAGGCAGGACATCAAGACTATCCAGGATGACCTCCGGAAGGTTAGTTTTTGCCCAACCGAAACCGTGCCTCATGCCAGCGTAATAGATATCAGCTGCACTGCTTGTTACTCCTTTGAAGATACGATTGTTGAGACACAACCAAATACTCCAGGCACATGAAAACAGCAGTGCATACCATAAGCCCTGGTATCGACGGGGTAGAAAAAAACCCTCCCATTGTTCGAACATCTCGCCCAAAGAACGTGGTTGAACCCAGCAAAAACCCCAATGCTTAAGGAGCAGTGAACAGCTCTCCCATGCTGTCCTACAGTCAAGCAAAATGTAATAAGAGTCCTTCTCCACCCTGCCGCATGCCTCACACAACCTATCAGATGCTGGTAGAACACCCAGTCGACTTAAGAGCCCTTTGGCAGATAGTTTCCCCCGGCACGCAAGCCACATAAAAGCCTGCCATTTGGGGGCTCCTGGTTTACTCCAGACATTAGGAATCTGCTGCTCGCTGACCCCATTTGTAAGCGCCGCCATTGCCTGATAACATATGTTTACAGCAAAAGGTCTGAGCGGAGTCCCCCATAGAATCTGATCCTCCTCCAGCAAATTCGGCCTATCATTCTCCAAAACTACCAACAATCGCCTCACCTCTTCTTCCTCCCATACAAACAATCGACGCCGCCACGTGAGCGTCCAGCACCACACCTCATTAGTCCACACTCCAAACTGCCGTACACACCCCTCCTTTTCTAAAGACAAGGTATACAATCTTGGAAAGATGTCTCGCAAGGGAGAGGAGCTACACCAGACATCATTCCAAAAAGCAATGGATTCCCCCCTCCCCAATTTCCAATGAAAGAAAGAAGAGATGCACTGGCCGTTGGACAATACCAGCTTGCTGTTCCGAACGATACCCACCCACAAGGAGGAACCTCTGCTGCTCCCACACACTATCCCATCAGGCCGAAGCTTAGGACTATACTTTTGCGTGATTACCCGACTCCAAAGGGAACATGTGTCATTAGCAATACGATTGCTCCACTTGGTAAGAAGAGCTTGGTTTCTCATCTGCAAACAGCCTAATCCTGCACCCCCACACTCAGTTGGACGTACACACGTAGTCCACTTCACTTTACAGAGGCAGCGTTTGTCCATTGTCCCACCCCACAAAAAACGCTTTGTCCATTTTTCTAAATCCCTCCTCACTCCCACCGGCAGCTGAAAGAAAGTCATGTAATACACCGGCAAGCTGCTGAGCACAGACCTGATCAGTGCAATTCTCCCCCCCAATGAAAGCAGAGATCCTTTCCAGGAAGCTAACTTTCCTTTAAAGCGCGTAACCACCGAATTCCACGTACTACGACGACGTGGGTTGGCCCCCAGTGGCACCCCAAGATAGGTGAAAGGCAGAGTCTGTCGTCGGCAATGAATTAAGGAAGCAAGCTCGTCAACCGTGTGTGTGGGGACGTTAAGTCCCACCAGACCGGATTTGAAAAAGTTCACCTTGAGCCCGGATAGCAATTCATAGCACCTGAGAATGCTTTGGATGTTAACTATTCCTTGCTGGTCTCCGGTGCAGAAAAGAATTACATCATCCGCATACTGCAGGTGCGTGAGCTGTAAATTACCAATACTAATACCCTGAAAGAATTGACCTTCAGCAGCTCGTCCTAGCATACGTGACAATACTTCCGCTGCCAGATTGAATAATAGCGGGGACAAGGGATCACCTTGTCGCAGACCGCGCCCCGGATTGAATTCACCGGTGGGCACGCCATTGATGAGTACAGCGCAACGTGCTGAAGAAAAACATTCCTTCATCCAACGCCGCCACTGAAAGCCAAAACCCATCCTTTCCAATACTTCAGACATAAAACTCCAATCCACCGAATCATAGGCTTTCTGAAAATCCAATTTGAGGCACCATCCCGGTCGTTTAGACGTTTGCATGGAGTGTATGATCTCATTTGCTACCATCACCGAATCCGCAATGAACCGGCCTTCCATGAAATCTGTCTGAATAGGAGAAATCAGTTGTTCCATCACTTGTTTAAGCCGACTGGATAGTAGTTTGGCAATGACTTTATACAGACTGTTAATGAGACTGATAGGCCTATACTCCGACAACTCCACTGCACCAGGAATCTTGGGAATTAAGGTAAGATAGCTATTATTGATGCCGCGCGGTAACACTCCACTTCTCTGAAATTCCTGTACCATTGTGATAATCTCCGCTCCAATCACCGACCATGCATTCTTGATGAAGAAGAAATTGAAACCGTCTGGTCCGGGGGATTTGTGACTACCGCACGCCCAAACAGCCATCTTTATTTCATCCGCAAGAAAAGGCCGCTCCAGCTCGTGGGCAACATCCGGTGCTAATCTAGGCAATTCCAAGCCGCCTAAACCATACCATCTGTTATCTGCAGCCTCGAAGAGTCGTTGATAGTAATGGACCGCCTCGACCTTGATCTCCTCTGGCTGCCGCACTTCTCTACCCTGAACCCGCAGCACCCCTATAAAATTGCGGCAGTGTCTGATGGTGGCACAGGCATGGAAGAACCGATTGTTCTTATCACCAAGGGTTAACCACTGCTGTCTGGATTTCTGCCTCCATAGTGCCTCAATCTTCCTCTTGAACACCCACTTTTGATCCTGTAGAACCTCATATCGCCTCAGTGAATCGTGTCCCCAACTCCCTCGCTGTTGATCAAGCCGGTCTAGCTCTACCAGAGTGTGATTCAATTGTCGCTCTGCACAGCTGGTAGAGGCCAAGTTACACGTAAAAAGGGTTCGATCCTAATTCTGATAGCCATACTTTCCACAGGATTGTTAGCCATTGTATCAGCATGCTATCTCTTATGGCGAACAAGATTTGCTAACAGAGGTGGGTATTTTTCTCTATCGGGTATCCATTCTCACCTCTACTCTTTCTGGACAACAAATGAATGTACAAGATTGAAGAATATTACCTGGTCAGGCATATATATCAGCGTACGTTTATCCTGATAAAGTAATAATTTCTGTTCACAGAGAGAGCTGATGGATTGGCGACAAGTCTTGGTAGAGCCATCAGTGTCAAAAATGGGGAAGGTGACAAGGAAATGCTTACATTCAGCTTTAAGAAAATGCAGGATGCCACAGATAACTTCTGTGATGAAAATAAACTAGGAACGGGTGGCTTTGGTCACGTTTATAAGGTAAAATTTTCTTAGTGCAGACATTTATGAACTGGATATGCTCATCATGCATTTATTGGTAAACAGGGGATTTTGGACGACAAGGAAGTTGCAATAAAGAGACTTTCCAAGAAATCTGGACAAGGAACTGAAGAATTCATGAACGAGGTAAAACTTGTTGCCAATCTGCAGCACAAGAACCTAGTAAGGCTTTTGGGATGCTGTGTTGAAAAGGAAGAAAAAATATTGGTCTATGAGTACCTTCCAAAGAGAAGCTTGGACAAAATCTTATTTGGTAAGTCTTCAGGTCTGCAAGTTTAAATAACCTTTTCAAACCTGAGAATTCATGAATCAGCTTTCCCTTGAGTTCTCCATTGAGATTTCTTTCGGTTTTTTGCTTTAGATCCAACAGAAAGCGCAAAGTTTGATTGGAGTAAACGATTCCATATCATTGACGGCGTCGCTCAAGGTCTTCTTTATCTGCACAAGTACTCTAGACTCAAAGTGATACACAGGGATCTCAAGGCAAGCAACATACTGTTGGATGAAGCAATGAATCCCAAGATTTCTGACTTTGGAATGGCGAGGATGTTTGGTTCAAATCAGACCGAAGCTAATACTAATCGCGTGGTTGGAACCTAGTAAGTAATGATCCATGTTTCCTTCTCATATTCTTCTGCAATTTCAGGTATACAACCACCATGTATTGTTTTTCACTTGCTTTGAGTTACTGACACAGTGGTTACATGGCTCCTGAGTATGCACTGTATGGAAAATTCTCAGAGAAATCAGATGTGTATAGCTTTGGAGTTCTCTTACTAGAGATTGTGAGCAGTAGAAGGTGTACAGATTTCCAGTATCATGAGTTTTACCCAACCCTGCTAGGATGGGTGAGCAATCAGTATTTTTTCTTTTGCTTAAGGCCATAGCAACATATGGATGATGGATTTGTTTTCAGGCGTGGGGAATATGGAATGAAGGAAGAGGACAGGAGATAATTGACCAATCAATAAGGGATCAGTGCGATCATAAACTAGTCCTCAAATGCATCCATGTGGGGCTTCTATGCATTCAAGAATCACTTACTGATAGACCTACAATGCCTTCTGTTGTCCTCATGTTGAGCAATGACAATGCTTCTCTTCCTTCTCCCAAAGAGCCTGCTTTCGCTACCAGGACCAACCCCACAATCGTTGGTTCTTCTAGCTTTACATCAAGCAGTGTGTCGATTAATGGGATGACAATTAGCGACCAGGTAGCAAGATAGACTGAGCCTGACAGTGCTTTACCATTTAAAGAACGTGAGTTTGTATAAAAGTTTCCAAAATTAAATACACACTATTTGTACTCCCCTCCCCTGAAAATTTGTGATTTCTGCCCATTCAGATAGACCATTTCATGATATACATAATAGGAAAGGACCAGACTGTTCAGAATTGCTAGCATATCAAGGCATGACTGGTATCTTCAGCCTGCAGCCCCCACCTTGGACGTGCAATTTCATGAGCTGGAAAAATGTCCCTTCGCTGGAATTATGTCATGCTATCAACATCAGCACTACTTTCATCTTGGGTGGGCATAGCCACTTCAAAGCATTTTGTAGAGTCCTGTTCCTGTCCAAGTCTGGCAGTAGCAGTGCTTATACCTCTCAGACGGGCACTCTGTGGCCTGCATGAAGTGATAATGTCAGGGCAGTGGAGCATCATCTATCAAAGAATCGTACCATTTTATTATCTTTATGGCATGCCTATGTGCAAACTACTCCCTAGCTAAATAGTGGTTTGTGTCGATATTATGAATTTCCTGCTAAGTGGATCCCTCCATGATTGCATATTTTCATGTTTCTCTGATCTATTTTGTTTGTTCGTTTGTTCTTGGCGCTCACACATTAATGTGGGAAGGACTTAATCTTGTTTTACTGTCCTTTTCTTTCAACCTTTTCCCCATTCCATAAAATGATGAAAAAACATAGTGGAACATGAGAGTCTTTAAGAAGCAGACCAATATATTGATAATGCCAGGGCAGTGGAGCATCGTCTATCAAAGAATCGTACCGTTTTATAAACTTTATGCCATGCCCTATGTGCAAACTACTGCCTAGCTAAATAATGGTTTGTGCGGAACACGTCAATATTATGAATTTCCTGCTAATTGGATCCCTCCATGATTGCATATTTTCATGTTTCTCTCATCTATTTTGTTTGTTCGTTTGTTCTTGGCGCTCACATTAATGTGGGAAGGACTTAATCTTGTTCTACTGTCCTTTTCTTTCAACCTTTTTCCCACTCCATAAAATGATGAAAAAACATAGTGGAACATGAGAGAGTGTTTAAGCACAGATACCATAACTTCTTGTGAGGACCCAAACCCGGTAACTGGACTTCTCACCGCCGTGCAGTCCCAATTGGCCCACGCCGTGCAGTTCCAATTGGCCCAACTTGTGATCCAATCAAAACCGCACAAACTTAACTTGAAAACTCTTTTCCCAAAACATATAAAAATACATATAAATTTGAAACTTAAAAATTGAACATATAACTTTCTCAAATCTCAACATAACATAACATGTCACGGAGTACAAACACAAACAGCAGAAGACTTAAAAATACATCACACGGCCCCAATCATGCAAAATCACAACAAGTCCATCAATCTCAAGCCCAATAATAACAAAATATGTCCAAGGCACCCTGCTCATCTCATATATCAAATCCAAAAGCAGTATACATAGTTCAAAGCAAGAAATCAACACAACTCACAAAATGTTCACATCAATCAATGGGAAAGCATGCATAACCAAAAATAACATGCATATCAGTATCTAAAATACAAAAGAAAATGCCGAGTTTTCAAACGTGAAATATGCAGTAGTCCAGTCTTATGACAACCGGGAATCTCAACCTCAAAAGAAGCCCGAAACGAGAACATTCAGACCTAAACCTGAAAAACAACAACAAGAGGGGGTGAGATGTCGAGGACCTCAATAAGAGTCACCGCATTATAAACAATAACGGGAGAATAGAGCAATGCACTAAAACCATTCGAAAAAGAAAAGTTGAAAATAAATATCAAGTAAGCTCATGCTAGCTAAACATGCATCCAATCCACACAAGCAATACAATCCAATGCACATGTATGATCTCGGTAGGAATAAGTCCACAAACTCAGGACCACGCTCAAATGAGCTCACAAACCAAAACTATGAATTTTCTCAGGCTAATATACACCCAAAATATATTCGGGGCAGACCATTAAACCACTCCACTAATCACCCTGGCCAAAGGCCAATAAGGACCCACTAATGGAAAATTATATTGAAAGTTGAAAATATAACCCCTACCACCAATGTTGTCCTCAGAACATATGGAGAAAGCACACCATCACACATGTTCCACTCACACACAACTCGAAAAGTTCGAAGGCATATGTAGCCTATCACATCACATACTCAAACAAGGCATACACAATCCATCCAAACTCCTAGGCAAGGGACTATCCTTGTAAGGACCCAAACCCGAAAACTAGGCCCTTACCGCCGTGAAACCCGGACAAGCCCAACACGTGGACCAATCCGAATCCCACAAGACTTAGAAGACTTTTCAAACACGATTTCCAAAACAAATGTATTTAATATTTCAAGAATTGGAGCATGCCAAATACGAAACAGACATTTGGCATATCATTGGAGTGAACAAAATACCACAGCGGAAGACTTTATCTAATAAACAAAATATCCAAAACAAAACACGGGTCTATACAGTCATAAGCCCAAAATCACAAACTGGGCTTAAAGCTCGGTACATAAAATCGTAGCCAGAAACGTAGTAAATGCACAAGGATATAATAATAATCAAAACATCAAAATGAGTCAAAAAGAAAATGCCAGAAAAGAAAACCATGTAAAATATGCAGGTGCAATAGTCCAGCCAAGTCGTATGAAGCTGACAGACCTCAAAACACTGCCTACAACTCACGAACTACTCCTGAAAGGGGGAAAATAACAATGGGTAAGATAATAATCTCAGTAGGAGTCACCGCATCATATGTTCTACGGGGAATCAGAGACACATACTTAGAGGAGAAGAAATGGTTAACTATAGGAACGAGGGCATAACTGATACAACTCAAAGAATATAGAATTCATGTATTTGTTTTTATAATGTAAAACATAGTTCCAGCCCAATAGGTTATAATGCATAAACTCATAATTCAACACGGCTATCAATGACTACCAAAACCTATCAGGATGGACATAATAAACCACTCCTCGAGTAATCCCCGTTAAAGGGAAACCGGAAGCCCACTGACAGTGTTAAATTTTTATTTTTAAAAAAATAATAAATATTCACGTAACCCCTACTGCCAGTGTTGTCCGAGACTAGGCAGAGAGAAACTACAACACGTATCATACCCGTCTCAATACTCAATATGAACCAACCTGCGAAGACGTGATAGGCAAATGAAGACAACGCCCATACAACTCCCAAACAGGTAAGCAACTCTCCCCTATCACTGGGATTCTGTATACTCACCTCGCATTGGCCAAGCGAACGTTTAACAACTGTAGATTTCCAAAATTATACATATAGAATGTTTATAGAATAATATACTTGTCAAACGTCATAGTTCCAAAAAAATACTACGTTTATAATTCAATATACTGGACAAAAACCATAATACCAAAATAATAGTTTTATAAACAGATATGCTTGATCAAAATAGTAGTACAATACCATACTTTTAATAACTGAGTGTAAAACATGCACATGCATCACACAATCTCAAATATACTCATATGATCCTAGTTTACCCAAACTAAGGCTCACAATATAATATGTTTATAGGACAAGAAAATCACATAGTGAGCATAGAATTCACATGAACATTCATTGGGATTCTAAAGGAATAAACTAAAATCCAAATGAACCAAGAAAGATTTTATAAAACGAAACGGGAAGTAGACGAAATTGAAAACAGGTGAAACGGGAAAAAGACAAAACCGCAAGAAGATAAAACCTGAAGAAGATAAAACCGAAAAAGACAAAACGAGAAGAAAACAAAACGGAAAGAACACGAAACGGGAAGAAGACAAAAAAAATACATGGTAACTTGTGCAAGACTTAAAGCTATCATTACACAAAGAAGGACAATCGTAACTGCAGCGCAATCAAAGCAATAAGCATCAGTTAAAAAAACAATATAATATGCCTCTAAATAACCAGGTGATTTAGAAATAAGAGAATTTGCCAATCAAACTTATGAGGCATAGTCTTCTACCTTACATGCAGAAGAACTGGTGGCAATTCCTTTGCCTTTATCGCGTGATCCAGATTCAAAACCACCGTTCCCTCACCGACATATAAAACGAACAATTGATCAGTGGGAAAAGAAATAAACATAACACGAGCGTTGGATTAGAGGAGGAGTGCACACTAATTAAGAAGGATTGATGGCGGCACAAAAATCAAGAGTAGGGCTTGGCGGCGTGAAGAATAGAGTAGGAGGAAAAGACAAGGGTTTTTGTCTGAAACAAAAGCAATAGAAGTGGCTAGGGTAATTTTTCTGGCAGTTAACACAAGCTTAAATATTCTAGGTCCCGAAGCCCTACTGGCCTGACTTGGAAAAACAAGCCCAGCTTGGAAATAAAAACAATCTGCCTCGAAAAGAACGAACAATGGGACCGACCCAAAGGTCTACAAAACGACCTGAAAACACTCGGCTACTCAAAACGAGCCCAAAATAAGTTCGGATCTGATAGGGGCAAAATAGTAATTTTCTACTACCTCGATTTTTTTATCTTGGTCAAACTGTCAAACGGACACGTGGATCACTAGAACAATGCTGATTATACCTAAACTTGCTGACTGGACTGGTATCTAGGATGGGGTTTCACAATCCTTCTATCTAAAGATACTCATCCACTTACCTTCGCATTGACTAAGTGCAATTCGTCAATTCCAAGTTACACCTAGAAATCATATATATACATATTTTTGCAGTTCTCAAAATGCATATCTCATAATATATGAAAATCAAGTAATAATGTACTATGCAATCATAAAAATCAAGAAACATCTCAATGACACTCTCACACTCATAGGCAAGGCTAAGAAGGTATGGAAAAAGGGATGAGAATTTATTTGGGCGATCTCAGGAGATAGGAAGACAAAAGGAACTATTTAATATTATTTATTATTTTTTTCTTTTTTTTCAGAAAAAAACCCGACTCGCATCCTCACTCTCCCAACAACCTCACAACAAGGTTCTCAACAAGAAATCAATCTCTCAACTCAACAAGCTCTAGTGATACACATTCAAGGGTCATCAAGGTCATCAACTCGAATTATCAAATTCTCACATAAACAAGGAATAGGTTCATTAAACTCAAGCTCACCAATAATACATCAAAACACAATCATCATGCTCAATAATTTAAATATAATATCAGTACATAAAAATCATGGCAAACATCGCAATGAACCTAGTATGACACTCACAAACAATGCAAGTGTTGTCTCTACACAATTTTGCTTATGTGAATGAGACATAGACTCCCACCTCTTGTCATGCAGACGACTCGCTAACGACCACATTTTTGCCTTTCTCACAAGCCAAAATACCACCTAAGAATAAAAGCAAGCGACCAACTCAAAATCCAC
This sequence comes from Passiflora organensis, assembly GCA_019739055.1. Taxonomy (NCBI): domain Eukaryota; kingdom Viridiplantae; phylum Streptophyta; class Magnoliopsida; order Malpighiales; family Passifloraceae; genus Passiflora; species Passiflora organensis. Next base: position 272,472 of record JAEPBF010000190.1, read on the forward strand.
AACGAAAATAAATAATTAAAATGACTCAAAATCAAAAATAAAACCTAAGACCCCATATATTCCACTCCCTAATACTCTACTAATCATCAAGCTCTCAATCCAATCAAAATCAACCACTAAATATACCAAAAACACCATTTGAATCAAAAGCATCGATTTCTTAACAAACCACCAATTTCACCCATAATTGCAGCAATACAAAAACCAACCTCTAGCAAGCATTCATTCACTTCCAGCAAGCTTAAAATGATCAAACACAAGAACAACAACATTAATTTCGCATATAGACCTAAAATCCCCAAAAACACACTTGAATTCAACCCAAAAATACCTACACACCTCACAAAACCCATGGGAAATCAAAACAAATCATCCAAGCATACTAGACAACTCTAAAAAAATAAAAAGCAAGCGAAAATCGACATTGAAAGGGAGAGAAATCGGATTGTTACCTTAAAAACTGATTTTAACCTAAAATATCTCAATTTGGCAAAAATCACCACAAATCAACAAAACACCAGTGAAAATATAGAGAGGAGTTAGGATTATGATTTAAAACAAGTTTCAATTGCTAATTTTAAAGAAAAATTAATTTGTGAAGAAAATTTATTTTGGGGAAAAATTTACTTTGTGATAAGAGGAATGAAGGGGAGGGGCTGGTTCTTTTGGCTGCTCACCTGCAAGTGTGTATGTAAATAGGGGTATTTTAGTTATTTTAAAAATATGCTTCTTTTTTTGAAAAAAAAATTTTAATCTGAAAATATTTAGGATATAACCCTTATATGCTTTTAAAATAGGGTTTAAAGGCTTAACATATAAAAATTAGGCTTTTAAAATATAATTGGGCTCTTTGAATCGAAATCAAACCTATTAAAGGTAAATCGGCCCAAAGGCCTCGACCACTCAAAACGGGTCTCGAAAATCACACTCAAGTCAAGGGGATAAAGATAGATATTTTCACTGGACTCAAGCCTCAAACAACAAACAAACAAACTAATTATCCTAATGCACGCTAAACAACTTGTCGTGCAAACTATCCACATTACCAACAACATGACACTCTAAATGTCCTAGACTCAACACCTCGGCTCTATGACTATATCCAGGTCACTCGGCAAATAGGTTAACTTTCGGTCCACTGTCTAATTGGCTGGTCAAACCGGTTAACTCTGAGTAATCAACTAGTCAAACTCACTCAAACCGACCAATTCATATGATTTGACTGTAACTAAATGCTAACTAGACTCTCTGAAGTGCGGTGTCTCACATTTCTGATGAAGCAGACACCAATATATTGAACAGATTGAGATCAGGTAGAATATGTTGTGAATAAAAGACCAGCTGATGGGCTAGCCTTTTTCAACCTATTGGACTTTCTCCAGAATAGCCTTTTGTAATCCTACAAGAATTTTCATATCACCGTTTATGAATGTGAACAAAAACAATAGACCAGCGTAAGAATCCTGCAGCCTCTTGCCAGAATGGATCAAAGTTGGTCACCCAAATCGACAAATACAATGACCATAACACCCTGCTAACCAGTTCATTGGCTTCAATCTCTTCGGGGTCCAAACGTTGATTAAGTTCATAAACTACCCATTTGACCCAAATGTTTCTTAACACAAGACTTCTGCAAAAACTAATAGGCAACTACTCTATTGTAGGAATCAATGCCAACCTGCCTTTCACTGCCTGTTTCTTTGTTGTCATTTATTACGACTTCCCTCTAGCTCTTTCCGGGAAGATCCTCTGTTATGGATTTTCCTCTCTATATATACATTGCATGGTTGTCAGATATTATTGAACCGATTACAAGTAAACACATATTACATCAAAGGGATTTTTAGATCGAGAAGAGTTCGGGTTTTGAAGACTTATTGCCAGTTATGGCTAACAAGCTAGGCAGAGAAGGCCTGATAACAGAGTTGTGTATTGGGTTTCAGCTGTTGATGGACAAAGAGATAGGGGTCATCACTAAGGAGAGCTTGAGGAGGAACTCTTCTCTACTGGGTTTGCAGGATTTGACAGATGATAAGATTGCAGGCATGGTCAAAGAAGGTGACCTTGACGGTGACGGTGCTCTTAACTAGATGGAGTTCTGCGTCCTGATGTTCAGAATTAGCCCTGAGTTGATGCAGAAGTCGAGGCTGTGGCTTGGACAGGAACTCGAAGAGGAGCTCCAAATATTGGCCTGATGTTTTATGTTATGAGTAATGGGCCTTTTAAATGGGCTGGACCAAAAGGATGTTGTAAGAGTATGGTTCCCTGCAAAACATTTTCAAGATTTAGGCCGGCCTGCTAATGGACTTTCTTGTATGTTTGGTAATTAGATATTATTTTTGTTAATTTATTACTAATTAGTTGTTGTTATAGAATATAACGATAAGAAGAATTGAGGAGAAAAGAATAAGAGAGAAAACTAAGAACAATATAGGGAGTAGAATATCTTATCAAGTGCTCAAGCAAGTGTGTACAAAGCAAATAATGTTACCTCCTATTTATAGGTAACATGATAGGGTACATGAAGAGACATTGGAAGATAAAGAGTTTTGTAGTTACAAAATATTCATTACATAATTGAATAGACATAATAAATTTTTTGTCTTTTCAATTGCCAAACTTTTGATATACATAACACTCCCCCTTGAATATTTTGGAATATTAAGAATGTGAGTATGAAATCAGAATACTGCCTCATTAAAAATCTTACCAAGAAAAACCCAGTGGGAATAAAAACTTGGTGAAGGAAAAAAGAGTGCAGTGCATACTCCCCCTGATTTAGTCATCCCTTTAAATCTTTCAAACGTTGCATTCCGATCTTTCGAACAAGTTTTTCAAATATTGATGTGGGAAGAGCTTTAGTAAATAAATCAGGCAGGTTATCAATTAAGCGTATTTGTTGGACACTGATTTCCCCTTTGCTTTGAAGATCATGAGTAAAGAAGAATTTTGGTGAAATATGTTTTGTCTTGTCACCCTTTATGTAGCCTTCCTTCAATTGAGCTATACAAGCAGCATTATCTTCATACATTGTAGTTGCAAGTTCTTTATCACTTGACAATCCACATGTTTCTCTTATGTGTTGTGACATTGATCGTAGCCAAACACATTCACGACTTGCTTCGTGAATTGCTAAAATCTTTACATGGTTAGAAGAAGTAGCAACCAAAGTTTGTTTCACCGACCGCCATGAAATGACAGTATTACCTATAGTGAATAATTAACCTGTCTGCGATCTGGCTTTATGTGGATCTGAAAAATATCCTGCATCTGCATAGCCAACTAAATCAAAAGTGGATAAATTTGAATAATATAAACCCATATCCATTGTTCCTCGTAGATATCTAAAAATATGTTTAACTCCATTCCAATGTCTTCGAGTTGGGAAAGAACTATATCTTGCTAGTAAATTTACTGCAAATGATATGTCAGGTCGAGTATTATTAGCAAGATATGTAAGTGCAGCAATAGCACTAAGGTATGGAACCTCAGGACTTAAGAGTTCTTCATTTTCTTCACGAGGTCAAAAAATATCTTTTTTCACATCAAGTGACCTCACAATCATTGGTGTACTTAATGGATGAGCTTTATCCATATAAAATCTTTTAAGAACTTTATCCACATAATTTGATTGATGAATAAATATTCCTTCACTTAGATGCTCAATTTGAAGACCCAAACAATATCTTGTTTTCCCAAGATCTTTCATTTTAAATTCATTTTTTAAATAGCTGATAGTTTTATCTATCTCTTCACGAGTTCCAATGATATTTAAATCATCAACATAAATAACTATTATAACAAAACCAGATCCATATCTTTTTATAAAGATACATGGACAAATTGGATCATTCTTGAAATCTATTTTAAGTATGCATTCACTGAGACAATTATACCACATCCGTCCAGATTGCTTCAATCCATATAGAGCTCTATTTAACTTTATTGAATAAATTTCCCGGGAATTTGATTTATTTGCATCTGGAAATTTAAATCCTTCAGGGATTTTCATATGTACATCAGTATCCAACGAGCCATACAGATAGACTGTAACTACATCCATTAGACGCATTTCAAGCTTTTCATGTACTGCCAAACAAAGTAAATATCGCAATGTTATTGCATCCACCACTGGAGAATATGTCTCATCATAATCAATACCCGATTTTTGGGTAAAACCTTGTGCGACGAGTCTTGCTTTATATCTCACAACTTCATTTTTCTCATTTCTTTTTCGCACAAATACCCATTTATATCCCACCGGTTTTACACCTTTTGGTGTATGGACTATAGGTCCAAAAACTCCACGTTTCTCAAATGACTTTAATTCTGATTGAATTGTGTCTTTCCACATTGGCCAATCATTTCTATTTTTACATTCATCCACAGAGGTAGGTTCAAGATCCTCACTTTCTTCTATAATATTTAGCGCTATATTATATGCAAAAATATTGTCGACAAGTATTGAGCTTCGGTTCCATCTTGTTCCTGTAGTGACATAATTAATCAAGATCTCTTCATTCTCTTGTGTTTCTTCCGGAATTTTATTAATTATGTAAACTGGATTTTTCAAAACTATATCCTCCTCATGACCATCTTGTGTAGTTGCTCTTTTCGTTTTTCGAGGATTTTTGTCTTTAAAACCGAATGGTCTTCCACGTTTCTGACATGGTCTAGACTCACTAGCAACTTTAGATTGTCCTTCAGGGACATCAATTTTTATCGGAGCATTTACAGCTGGAATATGAGACCTAGTTATTCTTTTAAGGTCAGTAAATGCATCTGGCAGTTGATTTGCAATCGTTTGTAAATGAATTATGTTTTGAACTTCATGTTCACATTGATTTGTTCGAGGATCAAAACTAGATAATGATAATTCATTCCAAGAGATCTTCTTTTCCAACTGTTTATTTTCTCCCCCAAGTGTTGGAAATATAGTCTCGTCCAAATGACAATCAGCGAATTTTTCCGTAAATAAATTTCCTGTTACTGGCTCAAGATATTTAATGATAGATGGAGACTCATATCCAACATATATTCCTATCCTTCTTTGAGGACCCATTTTTGTACGTTGTGGTGGACAAATTGGAACATATACCGCACAACCAAAAATTCTTAGATGGGAAATATTTGGTTCCTGACCATGAACCAATTGCATCGGAGAGTGTTCATGATAACTTGTTGGCCTAATGTGTATAATTGTTGATGCATGTAAAATGGCATGTCCCCAAATATAAACTGGAAGTTTGGATCTCAAAAGCATAGGTCTTGCAATTAATTGTAAGCATTTTATAAATGATTCTGCAAGACCATTTTGTGTATGAACATAAGCAACAGGATGTTCAACCTTTATTCCAATAGACATGCAATAATCTACAAAGGCTTTTAATAAATTCACTAGCATTATCTATTCGAATAGATTTTATCGGATAATCAGGAAATTAAGCTCGCAAACGAATTATTTGTGCAAGCAATCTCGCAGATGCCATATTGCGAGATGATAATAAACATACATGTGACCATCTGGTTGATGCATCGATCAAAACCATAAAATATCGAAATGGTCCACATGGTGGATGTATAGGTCCACAAATATCTCCTTGAATTCTTTCTAAAAATTCTGGAGATTCAATTCTAATTTTTGCTAGTGATGGCCTTATTATTAATTTGCCTTGAGAACAAGCAGCACATGAGAATTCACTAGATTGAAAAATCTTATTTTTTTTCAATGGATGACCACAAGAATTCTCTATTATTTCTCGCATCATTGTTGAACCGGGATGGCCTAACCGGTCATGCCAAATTTTAAACATATCATTAAACTGATGGTTTATTATAGAATGAGATTCTATCATTGTAATACATGTGTAGTACAATCCGGAAGAAAAAGCGAGTAATTTTTCTAATATATACTTTTTACCCGAAATTATAGAAGTTATGCAAAGATACTCAATGCTTTCTTCGTTCATTGTCTCAATATGATATCCATTCAAACGAATATCTTTGAAACTTAAGAAGTTTCTTTGAGACTTAGAAGAGTATAATGCATCTTCTATCATTATTTTGGTGCCACCAGATAGAATAATATTTGCTCTTCCGAAACCTTCAATCAATCTTGTTATGGTATATACATTGGTTTTTCTATTATCCAAATAAGAGAAATATCTCTTATCTCTCAATATTGTATGCGTTGTGGCACTGTCAACCAAACATATTTTCTTGGCATTCATCTTAGAGATATCCATGCCAATATCCATTCTCTTCATTGAATAAATAAAATTAATAAGAAAATCTAAAATAAAATAAAATATAAAAAGAAAATATTAATAAATAAAAAAAATAAATAGACTTTTATTATAATAAAACAAGAGAACATAATTGAAATTTGCATAGTTATAAAATTAAAATCATTCTGGATTTTTTGCACTTTCATCATTTGGATCATTAAGAAAATCAGAAATATCCAAGTGCGTTATATCCTCAAGGCCATTAGCAAATTCAGTGAAATCATCTTGGACAAAGTTTGTCTCCGCATTCTTGCCTTTAGACTTCAAAGATTCTTTATATAGGTCGGAAAAATATTTTGATGTACGATAGTTACATTGCCAATGACCTTGCATTCCACATCGATGGCAGTTACTAATTGTAACTTTTTTCTTATGCCACTCATTATTTTTCCAGGTCTTTCATCCTTTACAACTTTCTGATTTTGGAAGATAAATTCACTTGATTGACCACCACCATGACGAAATTTATTGTAACCTCGTCCTCGTCCTCGTCCTCGTCCGCGGCCTCGACTACGACCACGACTATGATTATGAGATAGCATCACATTCACTTCAGGGAATGGAGCAGAACCAGTAGGACTAGATTCATGATTTCTCATCAACAGTTCATTGTTTTGTTTAGCCACCAGAAGGCATGAAATCAACTCAGAATATTTTGTGAAACTTTTTTTCACGATTTGAAGCATATCAATAATATTACAACATGATTATAAATAATTATAAAAATATACTCACCCAAATATACCTTTGTAGAAACTAAGATTCTTGTTTGTTCTTTGTGAAGAACTCTTGTAAGACTCTTGATTCTACTTTTGTTTATAAGAATATTGTGCTGATAACGTGTTATAGAATATAACGATAAGAAGAATTGAGGAGAAAAGAATAAGAGAGAAAACTAAGAACAATATAGGGAGTAGAATATCTTATCAAGTGCTCAAGCAAGTGTGTACAAAACAAATAATGTTAGCTCCTATTTATAGGTAACATGATAGGGTACATGAAGAGACATTGGAAGATAAAGAGTTTTGTAGTTACAAAAATATTCATTACACAATTGAATAGACATAATAAATTTTTTGTCTTTTCAATTGCCAAACCTTTAATATTCATAACAATTGTCAAATTAAATAAATTTTAATACTATATGAATAGGTTAACAGATTTTATTTATTTATTTATTTTCAAATGTCATTTACAATCCTACCCATCATACAATGCCGACAATGAAGTAGATAGGATAGAGTGAAAGGAAAACAAACAAGATTGATTTTGTATACACCTAAAAAGGAATTCAAGATGTACTACTACTAGATCAACCCATCATTTGTGATCTAACTTTCTGTCGTCGAAGCAAATCTGTGTTGGTGGAATCTGCTTCACAGAGAGTCATTTCTTCCAAGTTGCCATGCTTGAGCAAGAACTTCACTAGGCTGACCTCATTCTCGCAGTCACAGAATCCATGTATCTTTACCACCTTGAGATGGTCAAGAAACGGCTTCATAGTTTGGATATGGGATTCCCAGTATTGCTCTTCTTTGGAGATAGATGGAACCCAGATGTCCTCTCTCCATAGCTAAATGAATAGAACAATGTACATGCCATGTGTGTCAATACAAGCGTGTCGGCCTAAAAACCTACAGACGAGTCGAAAGGCCATAGTAACATGATCGGGCTCAATAAACAGTAATTTTTCACTTATTCGATTTCAACTTTTTCAGCAAATAAAATTGACACATGGATCAGTCAAAATGATATTGATTGGTCAAACACTACAGACTTGGAGGACTCAGACGGGGTTTCACAAGATAAGCTCTTGTATCCTTGATTTTTATCTTCTTATCTCATTTTTATTTTTTTTTCTTGAAGTTCGTATATTTTCTCGAGGAGCTACTCTTATGAAAATAATACCCGATTTACCTTTTGAAATGTGACAAATCTATATTTAAATCAGGGATTAATAAAATATGGCCCATCAAATTATATCCAAATTTTACAAATCTTAGTATCATCACATTTCAAATTAAATATAGTATTTTTCATAATTTTTTGTGAATTTTTCTCAATTTCTAACCTTTTTCCAATTTTTTTTTAATTTTAATCATTTTCTAAAATTTGGGTTAAAACATAAAGTCAACTAGACATATGTCATCAATCCACTCTACCACGTGTCACACTACCATTTGTCTATAATTTTACCATGACTCATATAACTATGACATGTTGACCAATCAAAATATGCCATGTCATCACTTCGAACCTACCATTATCCAATTGCTTATCACCCGAACCTACTACCAAACCAACACGTGAGCCAATCACAACTAACCACGTCATCCGAACTTCAGGTTTGGATGCTATCCTGGCTCAACAAATGAACGACATATCACACACACCGCACCCCAAATGACCTATCACTCCAACTGATCTCATACGACATGCCATCCTAGATCATCTTTTTTCCTGGGTCACCGAATTACAAATCTGAAATCGAAAACCAACTTCCAAAAACATTTTCCTCAAACTTGACATGAATCTTAACAATAAATATACTATAAGGAAGCCTATGATAACTCAAGCATAACCGCCCCCAAACCCCTAATTTCCATAAGCTAAAATGGTAGTAATTTAGAAGAGAAATACCCAGATTCTGGGTTGATATCTTACCTAAATCCTACCATAAAATGATCAAAATATGCATGAAACCTCTGGGATTATCTCCAGGAGCTCGAGAGGCAACTTCTCATTCGATTTTTAAGGCTAGACATGTAATGAGGACTAAAACCCAAATATTCTGATTTATCTCTCCAATTTCTGGTCAAAGGCATTGGGGTGGAACGACGACACTCCCAATGAGGAAACATTGTCATGTTGGGCTGTGATCAATACGACGTTGTTTCAAAAGAAACGAGTCCCCTTGTTCCTCTTGCCAAAACGGCATAGTGGCTTGCCGTTTTGGTTAATATATTATTATAATATATTTAATAATAATAATAATAATAATAATAATATCTTAATTATTTTCAAAATTCAAAAAATCTTTCATAATTCACAATAATTAGTATAATCTTTCGAAAAATATACAGAAAATTTTCATAAATTCTTTATAAATAGGAGAATCCAACAAATCTAAGAAATTAATTTTCTCCTTTATGAATAATTTATTAATGATCTTAAAACTTCAAAACCATCAAAATAACATCCCTTATGATATTCTAATGATTAAATACAAAAATACAGATAAAATTTTCTTTAATTACATTAGTCTTCTTTAACAAAATTTTTCCCTCTAAACCTTCAAGGCACATCGAAAATGCATAACTTATCCCGGGTTATCGGCTAAAGCTCACAAGTGCTGACGATCCAAAAATTGGCTTCCTGACCAAACTAACTTGGAATTCCTAAGATCTCACAATAATATTATTTTGGGAATTCCAAGATCTCACAATAATATTATTTTGGGAACTTAAGAGAGCCAGAGAGAGTTATACAACAAGTGCATAATATTTATTTACAAAATAGGAGAAGAAAGCAAAAGAAGAAAGGTTGTTGTACATAATCACATGCTCAGATCCTCTTTATATAGGGATGTCAAAAAAGAGTTACAAAAACCAAAAATTTTGAAAATATTTGGCTATTAAGAAAAATGATGGTCAGTAGGAAAAAATGATAATCATTAAGAAGAATGATTACCATGAGAAAGAATAATAATCATTAAAAAGAATGATGACTATTAAAAATAAATTTCATAAATTATAAAATTAATCATAAAATTATAACATATGACTTGTTGCAATTGGCTGGTGCTGGTGATAGTAATTAATCCAGACTCGAGAAACCTGTGCACCCGAGTTGGAGGGGCGTATTGTAACAGCTAATGCATTTGGAAAGATTCTGTCTATCGATCAGAACATAGCCTTCCCATTATATTTTCCGTTGGTGACCTCAGTTATCTTGGTTTGTGTCTTTTTTCTGCTCGTATTTTGTCAACAGAAGTAGAATTGAGGTGGAAACCACCGGTAAAGCCTCTATGCAATCCACCTGAAGACAGCAACGACTTGTCAAATTCAACCTGTGGAGTGAGGGCTGGAATGAAATAGTGCAATGTTTAGGAAATTCGTATAGAAATGTTGAATGGAACTTGGTCTTCCATTTACAATTTATGGGCTAGGTAGTTGGTGTGCGAACAAGGTTTTAGTGGCCTGAAACAAATGGTTGCTCAACCATTGCATAGAAAGATGAATTGCCGGATATCAGGCTTTCAAGAAAGTTTTACTGGCCCGAATCCATGGAATCTCACAGCACTCAATGGAAAAGAAATTTATGTACCAGCACAATAGTAGCCAATTTCCAGAAAACTAACTGACACTTGTTTTAAGTGCCCATCATTTTCAGTGACTAGACACAGGAGAATGTTAGGATTTATAAGAAGAGATCATAATAGAATTGCCTATTTAAAAAAACATAGACAAGCATAATCAATAGAGCTGCCTTGTTAGACTAAGATATTTTAATCGTTCACCCTTCCACTTAACACCTGATGCCAATTCTCTATTGCTAGTAAATCTGCTCCCTTATACGCAATGTCTTTCAAGTTCACCTTAGCCCATTCCAACCCCTGAATCATCCCCTCCACTGCTATTTCTTTGGGGCTTTTTTGCTTGCCTCTAAACACTCTACCATTTCTTGCCAACCATATGCTCCACGCACCGGCCAATAGTATACATTCCCACACCCTTTCCTATTTTTTACCAGGAAATAAGCCACTCCATTGTGTTATCAGCTCTCCCAATGAACCTGGCAATGCCCCTCTCACGCCCCATTTTCTTAAAATCTCCATCCAACATTGCAATGCTATAGGGCACAACAATAATACATGATCCGCATTCTTCTCCACCTTGTTGTAGGCATCACATCCCATTTCCTCTTCATTTACCAACCTCAACCTGTTAAGACACCCTTTGGTCACTATTCTATTTTGGCAAGCCAACCAGACAAAGGCTTTGCTCTTTGGGGTGCCTAAGCATTTCAAGACAATTGGAATGTTCACTCGTAGATCCTGGGACTGAACTTCTTCTAATACTTTGTAACAAATTTTTACTGAAAACTCTTCTCTTTCGTCTTCCCTTATAATTTTGTCCACCTCCTCTTGAATAGGACTTGCACCCACTATTCGGTCTTGTAATTCCTGCATCAACTCTTCTTCCCAAACCAATAGTCTTCTTCTCCAAACAAAAGACCAGACCCACCTATCTGCAACCCACTCTCCCATCATATCGATCGAGTGATGTTTTTGCACCGAAACATCAAACAACCTCGAATACACCATTTTCAGCTCTTCATCACCAACCCAAACATCAGACCAAAAGGATATAGTGTTTCCTTTTCTTAATTTCCATCGCAATCTCTCTCTTATTGCTCTAGGCATCAGATGGTTCCCATTCAAGCTGCTTAGAATGCCCACGTGAGACCCCGAATTTTGAGTCCTAGAAGTCTAGAAGCCAATGCAGGTGAAAAAATTATTTTGCTCCTGAAGAAAAGGATGTGTGATGGCCTTAATTGATAAAAAATTTCCAGTAATTAATTTTGATTTTAATTTCCTTTAATATAGTTCTTTATAGGTTGATAATTATCTTAGAAATTAAAATCCCTAAAATTAAGGGGGGATAATTATAGAATTTAATTTTGATAATTATCTTACACTAATCAAGCCTTTAAAATATGGATTTCAATCCCATAACCACTTTATATAAATAGGAAGCCAGCCACACAAAAATTTTATACAGAAAACACACAAAATTCGTAAAACCTAAAAACCTTATACCTCCTAATTTCTACCGAAATCCGCTGGAACTTCAAATCAGCATAACTCTCTCATCTTTTGTCGGATTCTTGCAAATAATAGCTTGTTGGAAAGCTCTCTTCATCCTCTTTCCAACCATCTTGGGATTTTTTTTCTGAATGTTAGTTTTTCTTTGTCGAAATTTAAATCATATTTCGGCGGGATTAGGTTTCAAGATTGTGTGATTCTGTCTTTAATTGATTTCTGTTGTTATTCCTCTTGTTTGTATGATTTTTTGGCATCCATTCATGTTATAAAATCATGAATTTATCCTTTGAATCTTTTTTATACATGAAATCAGTATGCCCTACCCTTGCCCTATTGTTGCCTATCTTGATCAATTGATTAACCTATTAGATTCTGAGCTTGTTTCTTTTGATTGTATAAGTTATAAACACTTATCCTTCTTTGTTAACATGAAATTGCAACCACCCTTACACCTTGCTAACATGAAATCACAAATTTTTTTGTGTCCTATGTTTAGTGCCGAAATATACATAGTTAAATTGGGGTGGTAATTTTGTTATGTTCTTGGCTATCACATCACATTCCAAAGGGGAGCCACTTGCGACATCTGACCACTGGTTTCTAATAGCTTTGGTGAGTGGAATTGGTAAGGAAATAGGGTACTTGGTTATTCAGTATGCAGGCTTAGTTTGGTTTTGTCTTTGCCTTGTGATGCTATAGGTAGTTCGGAATTATTAAATAAGGGCAAAGGAATAGCTTCTTGTTCTGAGATAAGAGAGGTAGAATCTATGCCTCATCGGTTTCTCCAGAGATCCCTATTGTTTGTTTGTTATTTTCGATAGCTGCTCTTGTTATTATTGCATGCGAATTGATTGTAGGATATATGCATGAATCGCGGATTGAGATATGAATCCTATAGGCTATACTAAACCCTTGAGTTAGATTTTGAGTGTCTGAATTGCATATAATTGTGTTCTAACATAATTGAAGATACCCTGTTTTGGTATTATGCTTTGTACTTGCTTGTGTGTGCTTGTGCGTGTTTGTGTGTTAGGATCCTGTTCCGATGGCCATTCTTGGTAAGCACTGATGCTCCTTGGGAGAGGGGAGGCTCTTACTGGTATGGGAGTTGTATGGGTGGCAATCCCCAGCATGCGCACGCTGGAAGCCTTGTCCTTGTGTGGCTTGGATACCTGGTCCTTGTGTGGCTAGAAGCCTTGTCCTTGTGTGGCTTGGATGCCTGGTCCTTGTGTGACTGGAAACCTTGTCCTTGTGTGGCTTGGATGTCTTGTCCTTGTGTGGCAGGATGAATAGGTTTGCTGACTAGCTTGTGTGCTAACCTTTTACCCTTTGTGCAGTAAACCTTGGACAACACAGGTGGAATGGGATGACCTTTCTTTCTTTCTAGTGCCGAGAGTAATCTGATGAGTTTTACCTGCCTATGTACTTCTGATCTTCGGAAATTTTGTAGTCCACCCTTAGTCTTAGTTTCGGTCCTATCTCTTTGATTGATTCTTGAATTGCGTAATACCCATAGTTGTGTAGGGATGATCTGATGTTGTTTGGGAGATTTGTGTTTAAGATTTTTTGTAGATCTTATGATGTTGTGACCCTTCTGAGATTCTTATAATCTCATCCTATTGTATTCACTATTTTTCAGGTTTAGGTACATCCACTGTCCGTGGTACCAGTGTGTGAGATCAAGGCTGCACGGCAGGGCAATATCGCATCACATTTGCATACCTATTCCTTGATTGCCTGCGCATATAACATGAATTATGATTGGACTACTTTCTGGTTTTTCAAGATTCCTCCTTTACTTGTTGTATCCGATTTATGTTGGGGGTTAACTTGCAGGATATCCGGATCCCTATGGGACTTGTGTGTTGTGGAGTCATGGATTTTATTTAAAGTCTTTCGCCAATATTTTATTCACTCCGTATGATACCAGAATACTTGTCCAATATCATGCTCCAATTTTTAATAAACATAAAGAATGTACATGCTAAAAATCGAAAACTTGATGAGTAAGCCTTATGGGATTCAGATAGGTCCAGGTTCTTGGGCTTGCTTGGGTTTCACGGCGGTAAGGGCCCTAATCAGAGCAATTAATAATAGGTTAGGAGTTAGGGTAGTTACAAGTTTTGGTAACGGAGCATGGTTTAAGGAATATAATTGGTTATATGCTAACTTGTTTGTTGATTTTGTGTTTGTAGGTAAGAACATGCGCACACACTCACTCAGTTAGGGGCTAATACTGAAAGTGAACTAATGCTAAAAAGGGATTGATTTAAATGATGAAAATGATAATTTGATTTGCTGTGTGTTTATGTATGTTCTTATGCCTGGTATGCCTTGATGTGTTTCATTGAATGTTTGTTGTGTTTCTTGTCATTGCCGAGAATGTGTATGTTGTTGGGGCATATTACCAAGTATCCTTATGTGATTTCTATGTTGCCGAATGTATATGCATGTGATTGTTGATGTGTATTGCCGAATGCATAGGGTGTGAGTTTGCATGATTGCCGAATATGGATTGTGTGAATCCATGCTTGCTTAATGCTTGATGATGATTTCCGCGAGTACATATGTCTGATGATATGAGTGACGAGTATGCATTTACATGTGTGCATATGATTTCCAAAATTTGTATATTGTTTTCCAGCAAATGTGTATCGTTTGGTGCACGCCTCTCTACCAGGTACCACTTATTTTCCTAGTATCATATATAGTTATGTGTTAAGTAACAATCGCATGCTTGTATAGTATGGCAAGGTTGAACACTACAAGGGATCGACGGGGTAGGTATGAGGTACAGGCCGAACAGCAACCTGTTGAGCAAGAGAAGCCGAATGCACAAACTGAGCAGGGAGGGCAAGCTGAGCCCGAAAACCAACTTGAGGCACCAGCCACACCAGCCATCGATCATGTGATGGCCCAAATCCTAAACATATTGCAAGGAATTGCTGCGAATCAGCAACGTATGGAAGCACAATTTCAGAATGCTCCTGCACCCACGCCTATGGAAGAACCTATTCCTCCACTTGAACTTGTATAGCCAACCCATCCTAAGGAAGTCGAGAGACTTCCCATCGTGATTACCAAATTGTTGAAGGAATCTCGACAATTAGGATGTAAAGATTTCAATGGTTCAGCCAGAGCTTCTGCCGCTCGTGAATGGATCGACACCTTATGCCGAATGTCCTTGTTCTTACGTATCTCGGATGATGACAAGGTTGCCATCGCCACTTTCCTACTTGAGGGAGAAGCCCTCGCATGGTAGACAGCTGTGAACTTGCGATTTGGTGATTGTCTGCCTACATGGGAGGAATTTCGGTATGAATTCGACAAAAGGTTCTATACGAGATTCCATAAAAGCGAGCAGTGACGAGCTTTCTACAAGCTTGAACAGGGCACCTGTTCGGTGTTGAAATATGAGAAGGCATTAAGGGAGTTGTCCCAATTTGCACCTGAAGAGGATTTCTTACCGTACCAGCTTGCGAGACGATTTCAGGATGGGCTGAATACCAAACTCAAAACCATCATTGGTATGACACCGGTACAGAATTTGCAAGAACTAATTGTTGCCGCGACTGAAGTCGAAAAGATCGTGCAAACCAAGAAGCTATCTGCAGCCACTAGTGGAGGATCATTCAGTCGAGATTCAAAATTTAATCGGCGTATGGGGCCCTATCCTTTAAGGTCCTATCCTCAGAAAATTAATAGCAATGGAAGTAACAACAAGAAGAAATTTTCTGGTTTGAATTCCAATGGGCCTATGTGGAATTCTCAGCAACGTCAATGTTACAATTGTGGTGATATGGGGCACATTCAGCGGGAATGCCAGAAGCCGAGACGTATCACAGGCGCACCTTGTGCGGACCAAGGTGGGTAAACTATCCCCACAAAACTGCCAACGCATGCACCAGAAGTACCACCCAACGGATCCACAAGTGAGGTGCAACCAAGACCAACAAGGCTATTCACCCTAACTGATGCTAAAGCTAGTCCTGATGTGGTGATAGGATCTGTTGTTGTTCGCAAACTACTCCAAATGTGACTCCTGGTTATGTGAAGTTGGTTTCCTTGGCCATGTTGTTTTCACCCAAGGTGTGTTAGTTGATCCGAAGAAGATCAAAGCCGTAGTTGCTTGGGAACCCCCGCGAACTTTGTTCGAAGTTTGTAGTTTCTTTGGCTTAGCAGGATACTATCGTCGCTTTGTGGAGAATTTTTCATCACTTGCCAGACCATTGACAAAACTGACACGCAAGGGTGAGCCATTCGTGTGGAATGAGAAATGCCAGAGAAGTTTCGAAGAACTGAAAAACCGGTTAGTTTCCACACCTATCCTTACCTTACCTATTTGCGGAAAGGAGTATGTGGTTTACAGCGATGCGTCGAAATCCGAACTTGGATACGTATTGATGCAAGACGGGAAAGTCGTTGCTTATGCTTCCCGACAGTTACGACCGCACAAGAGCAACTATCCTACACATGATTTGGAGCTTGCAGCCGTGGTGTTTCTGTTGAAAATATGGTGACATTACTTATATGGCAAGACATGCTGAATCTTCACCGACCACAAAAGCCTGAAGTATCTCCTTACGCAAAAAGAATTGAATATGAGACAACGAAGATCGGTGGACCAGATTAAAGACTACAACTTGATCATCGAATATCATCCTGGAAAGATGAATATTGTTGTTGATGCCTTGAGCCAAAAGTTTCATCCTCCTTCCCCATCGGTTTTGGCTTACATGCGCACCCATTACATGCCTATGTTGTTGAATTTAAAAGCTAACCGTGTGCATCTTGGCACTGATTTTTCTGGATCGTTATTGGCACGAATCGAAGTCTCACTGACCTTGATTGAGGAAATCCGGAATCAGCAATTAAAGAATCCAAAACTAATTGAAATTCGGATGCAACTTTCTGATGGTGTTGATGCCATAATTTGTGATTTCAGAATACGAGATGACAAAGTGATTGTCTTCGAAAACCGAGTAAGTGTTCCACAAGATGTTGATATTCGTAACCTTATTCTATCAAAGGCGCATAGTTTGAAGTTTGCTATCCATCCCGGAAGCATTAAGATGTATCGAGATTTAAATGAGCAGTATTGGTGGCGAAACATGAAACGCCACATTACTGAGTTTGTTTCCCGATGACTCCTATGTCAACAAGTAAAGATCGAACATCAACGACCCGTTGGTTTACTGCAATCCCTCCGATTCCAGAATAGAAGTGGGAGCATGTCACAATGGATTTTGTGACTGGTTTGCCTAGATTGTAGCAAGGATACGATGCCATTTGGGTAATCGTGGATCAATTGACAAAATCTGCACACTTCCTTACTATATGTGTGACGGATACACCAAAGAAATTGGTTGTTCATTACTTGGACGAGATTGTGCGATTGCATGGAGTGCCAATTTCCATCATTTCAGATTGTGACCCTCATTTCACCTCACAATTTTGGGAGAAATCCCAGAATGTGCTGGGTTCGAGATTGAATTTCAGTACAGCATTTCATCCCCAGACCGATGGTCAATGAAACTCGAAGACCGTTGGCAGAATTTGCTTACAACAATAGTTTTCATGTAAGCATCGATATGGCACTTTATGAAGCACTATATGGGAGACGTTGCTGAACTCCCATTTACTGGAATAAAGTAGGCGAGAGATGCCTAGACAATCCAGAATTGATTGATCAAGCAACGGAGCGATTGAACTTGATTCAACAACGGCTAAAAACAGCCCAGAATCGGCAGAAAAACTACACTGATAATCGACGAAGGGAGCTAGAATTTGCGATAGGTGACAAAGTGTTTTTGAAGGTCGCCCCATGGAAAGGAGTCCTTTGTTTTCAGCAGCGAGGTAAGCTACCAGCTCGTTATATTGGTCCATATGACGTTGTCGAGAGGATCGGCCCTACTGCATACCAACTTGCCTTACCTCCAAATATGGAAAGAATTCACAATGTGTTTCACGTCTCAATTTTGAGAAAATATGTGCGAGACCATACCCATGTGCTCGAAGAACCCCCAGTCGAAGTTGCTGAAGACCTATCCTATCCCGTACAGCTAGTTGCCATACTAGATAGGTCAGTTCGACAGCTTCGTAGTCGAAACGTGCCTTTGGTACGAGTTGTTTGGTGTAATGGCCAAATTGAGGAGCAGTCTTGGGAGACTGAGGAATCTATGCATGCGAAATTTCTTTACCTGTTTTCTTAGGTATTTATACTAAAATTTTAAGGACAAAATTCTTATAAGGAGGGGAGGATGTGAGACCCAGAATTTTGAGTCCTATAAGTCCAGAAGTCAGTGCAGGTGAAAATACCATTTTGGCCCTGAAGAAAAGGATGTGTCATGGCCAAAATTGGTGAGAAATGTCCAGTAATTAATTTTGATTTTAATTCCCTTTAATCTAGTTCTTTATAGGTTGATAATTACCTTAGAAATTAAAATTCCTAAAATTAAGTAGGGATAATTACAGAATTTAATTCTGATAATTATCTTACTTTAATCAAGCCTTTAAAATAGGGATTAATCAAGCTTGTACGTGTTAGTGTGTCAGGATCCTGTTCTGATGCCTATTTGGAGTAAGCGCTGATGCTCCTTGGGAGAGGGGAGGCTCTTACTAGTATAAAAGTTGTATGGGTGGCAATCCCCAGCATGCGCGGGTTGGAAGCCTTGTCCTTGTGTGGCTTGGATGCCTTGTCCTTGTGTGGTTGGAAGCCTTGTCCTTGTGTGGCTTGGATGTCTGGTCCTTGTGTGGCTGGAAACCTTGTCCTTATGTGGCTTGGATGTCTTCCCTTGTGTGGCAGGATGAATAGGTTTGCTGATTAGCTTGTGTACCATCCTTTTACCCTTTGTAGAATAAACCTTGGACAACACAGGTGGATGGGGATGACCTTTCTTTCTTTCTAATGCCGAGAGTAATCTGATGAGTTTTACTTGCCTGTGTACTTCTGATTTTCGGAAGTGTTGTATTCCACCCTCAGCCTTAGTTTCAGCCTTATACCTTTGATTGATTCTTGAATTGCGTAATACCCATAGTTATGTAGGGATGATTTGATGTTGTTTGGGAGATTTGTGTTTAAGATTTTTTGTAGATCTTATGATGTTGTGACCCTTCTGAGATTTTTGTAATCTCATCTTATTGTATTCACCATTTTTCAGGTTTAGGTACATCCACTGTCCGTGGTACTAGTGTGTGAGATCAAGGCTGCAAGGCGGGGCAATATCGCATCATATTTGCATACCTGATCCTTGATTGTCTGTGCATATAACATGAATTATGATTGAACTACTTTCTGGTTTTTTAAGATTCCTCCTTTACTTGTTGTATCCGATTTATGTTGGGGGTTAACTTGCAGGATATTTGGATCCCTATGGGACTTGTGTGTTGTGGATTCATTGATTTTATTTAAAGACTTCCGTCAATATTTTATTCATTCCGTATGATACCAGAATACTTGTCCAATATCATGCTCTAATTTTTTATAAACATAAAGAATGTACATGCTAAAAATTGAAAATTTGATGAGTAAGCCTTATGGGATTCAGATAGGTCCAGGTTCTTGGGTTTGCTTGGGTTTCACGGCGGTAAGGGCCCTAATCGGATCAATTAATAATAGGTTAGGAGTTAGGGTCGTTACAGCCCATCCAGATCCTAGAAAAATGTTACGATTAGCAAAGACAACACCATCTCTCCCAAAATGTGGGTTTGTACACATCGTAGACTAGCTGGGCCCAAAGGCTCTCTTGCTCAGCAAAAAGTTTCCAGCACCATTTCAATAGAAGTGCACTATTCTTCACCTCCATACACCCAACTCCCACCCCTCCTTTTTCCATAGGCAAACACATCTTCTCCCATTTCACTTTATGCAGACATTTAGAATCCACACATCCCTTCCAAAAAAATCTCATTGTCAACATCACCATCTCTCTCGTTACCTTCTTTGGTAGTTTGAATAGTAACATATAGAATAGTGGAATGCTATTAAGAACCGATTTTACTAACGTTCACTTCCTTCCACCCAAATCTGATTTAACACCTCGATAAATTCTCAATCTTGCCACCACACATCCCAAGATCAGAATGGTTTTGGTCCCAGGAAATCATTTTCTCCTTGACTATGATTGGATGATCCGATAATCTTTTATTCCCTGCCTCTAGGTTGAACTCGATGTGATCAGCTTCCCACTCAGCACTAACGAAAGCCCTGTCAATCCTTGATGTGCTTCTTGCAGAAAGCCAACTGAATCTTCTACCATGGTAAATCGATCATGCCCCCCTCTTTAAGGAATTTTTGTTACTTCTCAGCACCCCTACTATCAAGCGTGCTGCCTGCCCATTTGAGAGCTGATAACACCTCATTCATATCACCCAAAATCACCCAAGATCTCCTCCAATCTTCCTTAAAGTTCAAAATCTCCATCCAAAGTGCCTCGCACCCAGTTCTGGTGTTTGGAGCATGAATTCTTGTGCCGAATAATTTTTCTCCTATGGAGATCACATCCATCTCTAATACAATCCATCTTTAAAAGCAAACTTAGTTCACCACCTTTACTTATATCCACAAAGCAACTATTCCTCCAGCTCGTCCCCCTGAGTTGCTAGCACACCAACCCATTGTATGACCCACCCCCACACCTTCCGCAACAACTGAATGAACATTCGTTCAATTTTAGTTTCCCCATCAAAACACACGCCAATACCATTTCCCTGAATAAAACTCCGTAAGTCTCTTTTTTTCATCTGACTCCTAATACCCCTAATATTCCAGAATCCAAAATTGATCATTCATACTATAAAATCACCTAGAAGAGAGGACCACCTTGTGGTCTACGTCCCTCCATTTCTTCCCTAGTTATCGTGTTCCTCTTCCACCAATTGCTATTTTCTGACGTAGAACTCCCAGAGGTTTTCTAGTGTAAAGGCCAAGCTTCTCCAAGACCTCGAAAATAGCTTGGATTTTTGTTTCCACATCTTCATTTCCCTCTTGATCCTCATTTTCCTCTTTGCATGTCTCTACATCTTGAGGAACAGAGCCAATCGAGTCTGGAATGACGATATCATACTATGTCCCCCTATCTAGCAAGCCTCAAGACCTGATCTTCTCATCCCGTCGGAGCAATTACCTCTGCCTTTAGCCAACACCCTAGTTCTGGCTCTGACTGCTTTAATCCTCTCATAAACTCGAGCTAGAACCACATCAGATCTTGTGCTCCTGTGGTTGGAAACTAGACTCTCCCTTCCTTCTTTCTCTCTCCCACTCTCGATTCTGAACATCTCATCACGTGGAGAATCTCTATCTTCAACAATGTTCATTGGCCCCGGACTAGGCCCGCCTCTTCCCACAATCTCAAATTCGTTGGATCTCATACTCTATATGTCCACTAGATTGCCCAACTTTTTAACACCCCTTTCTCGGCCCACCAAGATAGTCCTATCCTAAAGGGGTACAGTCACCACTTGGGAATCCATCGGACTCATAGATTCACCCAAGCCATCCCTCATTCCAGAGCCCAACTCTCTTAATCCCAATCTACAAGTTGTATCTCCTATAAAGCAGTCAACATCGTCTCCTCTCACCTCAGGGGAAGTCAGCACGTGCTCTTTGTCAATTTCAAATGATACTTTACACTTTTGTGATAAGACATGTTTATATGGCGAAAAGGCAGAGTTGCAGGCTTTATACAGGCTGTCTCTATCTTCATCATCAACTTTAGCCCTACTCGAAAGAAGTAATCCTTCAAAGATTGAAATAGAGAACATGCGGCCCTCTACATCCAGGTACACCTTTCCACTGACTTTCTCAACATTCTTTGTGTGCATACAAACCAAGGATTCTTCAAGGTATGAACGGTTTAGGGTTTCAGAATGAATCTGTACCACCTCACTGAACAACTGTGCAATCCGGCTAATGGAGTCTTCCTCCCATACATGCAGGGGAACCCCAACCATCCTGATCTAGCAAATTCTTCCATTCACCTCCACATCAAGATTCCAAGGACGAATCTCAGCAAAAATATCTTTCCATATATTACCAATCGCCGACAGTTCATGACTCATCACTTCCTGATTTAAGAAAGAAACTAGAAATGTCTCTTTGCCAAGACTTCTAATGCAGACATCTTGTGCAGTCCTATGCTTCTTCAGCGCACCATCCTTAGCTACTCCTACGCAGCTCCTGTTAAGCCAATCTTTGTTTGCTTCAGACATAACCACCAAGATATCAAAAGAGTTCTCCGACCCTTTTCCCTGTTCTAGAGGAACTGTGAAACCGTCCTAGTTCTATGTCTAGTCAGTTTTGTTCTAGTGGTCCACATGTACGTTTGACATTTTGACTGAGATGAAAATCGAGATAGTGGAAAATTACCGTTTTGCCCCTATCAGACCCGAACTTGTTTCTGGGCCCATTTATACCGTAAGGCCTTGTTCGTACCTTTTTATGCCCGATCGGGTATATTTGGGTCGAGTTTGTTAATCCGAGCCCACTAAGGTTTTGAGGTCGGGTTATATAAACCCTCTTTAAGCCCATCTAATTACTTTAGCCACTGTCGTTGATTTAGTTTCAAACAAAAACCTTTGTCTTTTCCTCCTTTATTTTTCATGCCACCAAGCCCTATTCTTGAATTTTGTGCCGCCATCAATCTTTCTTGATTGGTGCACACTCCTTCAAATCCAACGCTCGTGTTAAGCTTCTTTCTTTTCCACTGCTCGATTGTTCGTGTAAAGCTTAGTAGTTTCGTTGGTTTATAGGTCAGTGAGGGAACAGTAGGATTCTTCTCTTTTGTATTTTAAATCTAGTTTGCAATTGAAGATTCTTAGATTGGTTTGATTCAAGTAGTTTTGAATCTGGATCTCGCAATAAAGGCAAAAGAATTGCCACTAGTTCGTCCGCACGTAAGTTAGGAGACTATGCCTCATTTGTTTGATAAGCAATTGCTTCGTTCTTATTGCTTGTGTTTTCTTTTCTTTGATTCCTTATTCTTTAGTTATTATGCTGCTTGTTCTCTCTTTATCCTTGTCCTTTTAATTTATCATGCATCTTCAAGAGAAAGGTAATTCATTGTCGTCTTGTCGCACCCATTAATTAGTTAGCTTGATTGACCATCCCTCTCAAATTAAAAATTAGCTCATCCTTGTTTTTCCTTCTTTACTTTGTCTTGTAGCACACTATTATTTTGGTTCTGCCAAAATCTTTAGTTTTGATGGTGACCCTCTCCTTTCTTTTCTTTCCGTTGTGGGCTGTCTCTTAATTTACTAATTTTTGCTTTATGCCAATTGAAACCGTGAGTAAATTGGTATATTGGGTCTTTCATAAGACAGCGTACAGCCATTCCTGTTTCCTCAAGTCAATCCCATAGTACCACGTTATTTCTTTTCTGTATCTTTTGCTGCTACTTTTGTCTTTTTGTGGTAAAGCTACTTTCTTTCTTGGTTTTATTCCCACATGTGTTTCCTCAAGTCAATCCCATGATATCACGTTATTTCTTTTTTTATCTTTTGCTGCTAATTTTTATCTTTTTGCGGTAAAGCTAATTTCCTTCTTGGTTTTATTTCTTGGTTTTATTCCCACATGCGCCGCACATAGGCCATCTTTTCACTTTCCTTTTTTTTTTTTTCTTCATATGCGCATCGACACCCTTCTTGCCTTTTTGTTCCTTTCTTGGCACCTCGTATTCATATACAATAAGCTTTTGAGTGCACACTAATTTTTATTGTCTAACTAAACTTCTAGTGCAGCACAATTTTTATTCATATACGCAGAAAGTCTACCGATTATCTCATAAAGCCATTGAATTGCCCCTTTTAAATTTTTTAGCTTCTACTAATAGCGTGGTTTTTCCTAGGAAAGGCTGCTAAAGTTGCTGAAAAGTTAGAGTCTAAATAGAAAACTAGGCTGGTTCTATCTCTGCGTTGACTTGCTTTTTTTTAAGTCTCGATAGAGTTTGGAAGTAGGGCTTGGTTTAAGAGTTTGATTAAAGGCAATTGTCGACCAGTACATGTTTTTCTTCCCCTTTATTTTTTTTTAATTGGCTAGTCTTGGGATGAAGTAGTTGGGCTGGATTTAATAAAAATAAATAATAATAATGAATCAATAAATTAATATATATAATATACTTAAATTTACATGTGTATTAATATTAACATGTTAACTATAAATCATAGCTTGTGGTTAATTATTACATAACAAATCAAAAATTCAGATTGTGGGCTTAGACAAAAAAATAAATAAATTTAAAGAATTATATTTATTATTATTTATATTTATATTGGGTCCCAAGAGAATAATTTTAGTAGATTTTATAAACAATAATTATTGGTTTAATGTAACTAAAAGTTGAGTTATGATGGTGAGACTTGAGGATGCCTTGATGCATGACATATTTTTATAGTTTTCATAAAACATATTATTTTACACTATGGTTTAAAATAAGTATGGTATTTAATAAATATTTTGTATTCAGAATGGTATCTATTTCAATAAACATTTGATTGGCCAATGCGAAGTGAGTAAACAGAATCTCAGTGATAAAGGAGAGTTGTTTACCTGTTCGGGAGTTGTATGGGGGTTGTCTTCATTTGCCTACCACATCTTCGCAGGTTGGTTCGTATTGAGTATTAAGACGGGTATGATACTTGTAGTTTTTCTTTGCCTAGTCTCGGACAACGCTGACAGTAGGGGTTACGTGTAAATTTAATATTTTCTTAAAAATATGAATTAACAGTGCTAGTGAGCTTTTTATTTTCCTTTAGCGGGGGTTGCTCGAGCAGTAATTTATTATGTCCATCCTGCTAGGTTTTGGTAGGCATTGTTAGCCGTGATGTATTATGAGTTTTTGAGTTATAACCTATTGAGCTGAAACTACGTTTTACAGTATAAAATCAAATGCATGAATTCTATATTCTTTGAGTTGCATCATTCACGTCCTTGTTCTTATAGTAAATCATTCCTTCTCTTCTTAGTATGTGCCTCTTATTCCCCGTAGGACATATGATGCAGTGACTCCTATTGAGATTAATATCTCGCCCGTTGTTATTTCCCCCTTTCAGGAGTAGTTTGTGAGTTGTAGACAGTGTTTTGAGGTGTGTGAGCTTCTTACGAATTGGCTGGAGTATCGCACCTGCATATTTTACATAGTTTTCTTTCCTAGCATTTTCTTTTTAGACTCATTTTGATGTTTTGATTATTATTATATCCTTATACATTTATTACATTACTGGTTACGGTTTTATGTACTGGGCTTTAAGCCCAGTTTGTGATTTTGGGATTGTGAATGTATGAACCCGTCTCTCGTTTTGGATTTTTGTTTATTCGAATAAAGTCTTCTGCTGTGGTATTTTGTTCACTCCAATGATATGCCAGATGTTTTTTTCTTATTTGACATGCTTCAATTCTTGAAATATTAAATATATTTTTTTGGGAATCATGTTTGAAAAGTCTTCTAAGCCTTGTGGGATTCGGATTGCTCCATGTGTTGGACTTGTCCTGGTTTCACTGCGGTGAGGGCCCAGTTTTCGGGTTCAGGTCTTTACAAGAGTGGTAGTGGAGCATGGTTTTACAAATCAGTTTCAAAAATATTTTTGGAAAACATGTTTTAAACTCACTTGCACGTGCATAGTCCAGTGTCGTATCATTTAAGTTGTTTGTTTGAGTTCCTAGGCTTAGGTGTTGTTGTTGTTGTGCGTTTTACTCAGCCACTATGGTTAAGACATGTAGTATCGCTGCTGCTCATGATCACCAGTATGGGAGTGGCAAGTTAGTTCACGGGCCAGCCTAGCCCGAAGTACAGACGGATCAGCGAGCCCCAACTGAACCAGCTATTCAGGCCGCAACAGTAGCTAAAGTAGCTTAGGTCGCCCCAACAGCTCCTGCCGCGACGGTTCAGGATCTAGCATTGTTTAAGATTTTGGCCACATTGTAGCAGTTGGTGGCTCAGCAGCAGCCAAATCCCGCTCCAGCAGCACTTGCAATTCCAGTAGAGTAGCCAGTATCTCCAGTTCAGTAGCAAGATGCCGGGAGACTCCCGGTGATGATTACGAAGCTATTGAAGAAAGCCTGTCAGTTGGATTGCAAGAATTTTTCCAGGACAACTGACGTGGCTATAGCCCGGGAGTGGCTTGATACAGTTTACTGGACCGCACAGGCTTTACGGATTTCCGAGGAGGAAAAAGTAGCCTTTGCCGCCTTTCTATTCGAGAAGGAAGCTATATCATGGTGGACTGCAGTGAGTTTGAGGTATGGAGGTCAGCAGCCGTCGTGGGATCAGTTTCTGGGCGAGTTCAATAACTGGTTTTATATGCAGTTTCACCAAGATGAGAAGAGGTCAGAGTTCTATAAGGTGAAGCAAGGTTCCCGGTCTGTATTAGAGTTTGAGTCAGAGCTAAAAGAGTTGTCTCGATTTGCTCCAGCTGAGGATCGTGTGGAGGCGAAGTTATCTCATCGTTTTCAGGATGGGTTGAATAGTGATATCCGATCGATTGTGGGCACGACACTATTTACAACCTGCAGGCTTTGGTCGTTGCTGCCACCAATGCTGAGAAGATGATTCAGAGTCAGAAGACTCACAGTCAAGGCCGAAGATATTTTTCATCAGGTAGAGGTCCGATTTGGCATGGTACGAGACATGATCCTAGACCGAGTTGTTCTGCAAGACCGTACCCTTCGAGACCTTTCCATTTTCATGAGGTAGTCACGGGACCATCCAGTCACAGCCAACTACTTCTAGTCACAGTGTGAGTTGACCATCTATGCCGTGGAGTGCTAGTTGCCATCAGCACCATATCCCTCCTTGTCCGCATTTACGGAAGTGCTACAACTGTGACGAGGTCGGCCATATGTCTTGAGATTGTCTGAAGTCGAGGCGTAATGCCTCACAGCCTTTCGGAGCCCTGAGACCGAGCAATAGTCATGCTGTTTCACATGCTTCTTCTAAGCCCTTGTCCAGAGCACCAGGCAGACCTTCTGATAGTCAGCCATCTACTTAGCCGTCACAGTCGAGGCGACTAGACTTTTCACATTGATCGACGTCGAGCCCTGTACCAGCCCCGATGTGGTGACAGGTACTGTTATGATTTTGTTTTTGATATACTAGAATACTGTTAGACCCCAGAGCGAATAGGTCGTTTATGGGTCCCAGAGTTGCAATTAGTGCAGATCGTTCGTTGTCATCCTTGGTTCCATCGATTGCGGTCTTAACTCCGTTAGATGAGCAGTTGACCTGCAGTCAAGTTTAATTGGGTTGTGTTTTGAGAATGGGATCAGTTGAGATTGAGGCAGATTTGATTCCACTTCTAATGCAGACATCTTGTGCAGTCCTATGCTTCTTCAGCGCACCATCCTTAGCTACTCCTACGCAGCTCATGTTAAGCCAATCTTTGTTTGCTTCAGACATAACCACCCGGATATCAAAAGAGTTCTCCGACCCTTCTCCCTGTTCTAGGGGAACTGTGAAACCATCCTAGTTCTATGTATAGTCATTTTTGTTCTAGCGGTCCACATGTACGTTTGACACTTTGACGGAGATGAAAATCGAGATAGTTGAAAATTACCGTTTTGCCTCTATCAGACTTGAACTTATTTCCGGGCCCGTTTATACTATAAGGCTTTATTCGCACCTTTTTAAGCCCGATCAGGTATATTTGGGCCTAGTTTCTTAATCCGAGCCCATTAGGGTTTTGACGTCGGGTTATATAAACCCTCTTCAAGCCTATCTAATTACCTTAGCCACTGCTGTTGCTTTTGTTTCAAACAAAAACCTTTGTCTTTTCCTCCTCTATTTTTCACTCCACCAAGCCCTATTCTTGAATTTTGTGCCGCCATCAATCTTTCTTGATTGGTGCGCACTCCTCCTTCCAATTCAACGCTCGTGTTAAGTTTCTTTCTTTTCCACTGCTCGATTGTTCGTGTAAAGCTTAGTGGTTTCGTTGGTTTTATAAGTTGGTGAGGGAACGGTAGGATTCTTCTCTTCCGTATTTTAAATCTGATTTGTAATTGCAGATTCTTAGATTGGTTTGATTCAGGTGGTTCTGAATCTGGATCTCGCGATAAAGACAAAGGAATTGCCACCAGTTCATCCGCTGGTAAGGTAGGAGACTATGCCTCATTTCTTTGATCGAAAATTGCTTCGTCCTTGTTTCTTGTGTTTTCTTTTCTTTGATTCCTTTTTCTTTCGTTATTATGCTGCTTGTTCTCTCTTAATCTTTCTCTTTTTAATTTATCATGCGTCTTCAAGGGAAAGGTAATTTATTGTCGTCTTGTCGCACCATTTAATTTGTTAGCTTGATTGACCATCCCTCTCAAATTAAAAATTAGCGCATCTTTGTTTTTCCTTCTTAACTTTGTCTTGTAGCACACTATTATTTTTGTTCTGCCAAAATCTTTAGTTTTGACGGTGTCCCTCTTCTTTCTTTTCCTTCCGTTGTGGGTTGTCTCTTAATTTCCTAATTTTTGTTTTATGCCAATTGAAACCGTGAGGAGATGGGTATATTGGGTCTTTCATTATACAGCATACAACCATTTCTGTTTCCTCAAGTCAATCCCTTGGTACCACGTTATTTCTTTTATGTATCTTTTGCTACAATATTTTGTCTTTTTGCGGTAAAGCTACTTTCCTTTTTGATTTTATTCTCACATGCGCGGCACATAGGCCATCTTTTAACTGTTCCAGTGGGCTTTTTGTTTTCCTTTAGCGGGGGTTACTCGAGGAGTAATTTATTATGTCCATCCCGATAGGTTTTGGTAAGCATTGTTAGCTGTAATATATTATGAGTTTTTCAGTTATAACCTATTGGGCTGGAACTACGTTTTACGTTATAAAATCAAATGCATGAATTCTATATTCTTTGAGTTGCATCATTCATGTTCTCGTTCTTATAGTAAATCGTTCCTTCTCTTCTTAGTATGTGCCTCTGATTCCCTGTAGGATATATGATGCGGTGACTCCTACCGAGATTATTATCTCATCCGTTGTTATTTCTCTCTTTCAAGAGTAGTTCGTGAGCCATAGACAGTGTTGGGCTTGTCCGGGTTTCACCGCGATAAGGATCCAATTTTCGAGTTTGGGTCCTTATAGGAACACCCACAACTACATTAGAAAAGAATCTCCTCCCTCATAAAGACGAGCCCACAGCAAAAGCCCTAGGTGGAATAGGAATAGCTGGTCTCTTTCCTTTCAAGGAATCCTGAGTGAGTAGAGGTTTCTGGTTTCTTGAAACATATCTAGCCACTCTAAACATCAGTGAGTTACTCTCTAGCCATAAATTATTCAATATAGCCAGCCTACTTTCCTTATTTTCCCCTTGATGTATGAACCTTGCAAACCCAAAACAGGTTATATGTATAATGCTCATGATTGGAATATACACGTCAATCACTAGAACCCATTTGTGAAGAATCTGGAAAAGGTGATCCGACTCCATTCTACAGGGATATGATCTACAAAATAGGATATAAACATCCTCTAACTAAACATGTTTATGGGGTCACATTTCTTCCCATTAGGCAAAAGCTGGTCTCTCACCCCTCTATTCTAGATATTGTCCAGATCCTTGTCAATCTGGTGTGAGACCTGTTGTGACATGGGAAATTTTTTCGATGTCACACACCCAATAAAAAGTTTTCTGGTCAGTTTATTCCCTTTCCCCTCCAGTTTTTCTTTTCCCTTTCCCTCTCCTTCACTATCTTCACTCACCTTCAGTATCGACACCGACCGTCCGATCGTCGCACCGTCTGCACCGTTGCGTTCCTCTCGTAGTCGCGAGTAACCAATCGTTGGTTTTATCTTCATCGGACCACGAACACGCGCAGATAGGAGCCCGAAAGGTTTGAATTTCGCACCAGAAAATCATCAATTCCGGCCATTCGGAGGTGAGTTTTGAAGTTTTGTTTTCGGATTCGTATTCCTGATGTTCGTAGCTTCGTTTTGATGTAAAAATTTTCGGTTTTGGATGAAGTTGGAATTTTCCGGCCGCCGCCGGCGACCGCTAACCGGCGATAACTGTTGACCGGCTGACCGTTAACTAACGGTGACCGACGTTGATCGTTAAAGTTGATCGTTGACTTTAACCGTTGACCAAAAAGTGAAAACCTCCCTGTTAGGTAATTTTGATGTTCTGATCGCAACGGCGCGATCTGTTTTTTCGTTTGATGTGTCGTTATTGAGTTATAGTCTTTTGAAAGGTTAATATTCGTATGTTGAGCCTAACCTTCATGTTGTGTTCTTAGGAAGGGCGAGTGTTGAGGACAAAGGCAAGTGTATCGCTTCCTCATCTTTAGCCCCTAAGGTAGGGTCTTTACAGTATGTTACCCATTTTGAGTATTTCATTATCTTCAAATCCGTATTACCTTGGCTTTGATTGATTCGTTATATAGTTCATCGGAGCCCATCCGATTGGTCTATTGTTCAAACAACCTTGATCTCTTCCGTATGTAGTCGTAAAGTTTCATAATGTATCTCCAAAATTTCATATGATCAATCAAAGTCCATTTGATTGATTTGTTGCCTAAATTGGGCTGATTCTGTATCATTTCCCGTAAAGTAAGAAAGTTATTGTAATTAAAGGTTTCTGTGACGGTATATGGTAAAGTATCGTATTGTGGAGTTTTACTTGTAAAATATGGTATTCCAATGTTATTGAAAGTTAAACCAGTTTTCTTTGTATGTAAGTTAAAGTATGTAAGTTTTCATGTTACTTACATCCATTTGGCCAAATATGGTGAGTGGTCGGTCTCTGAGTGTAAAGCAGAGAGACACTCACTTGTTGGGAGTTGTATGTTCCCTGCTTCGCAGGATGCTGTATGTTCCCTACTTCGCAGGATGATCTGAGAGGACTAGTTGATCTTTTACGTATACAGTTTTATTAATCAATCTAGTCTCGGACAACACTGGTAGAAGGGGCTATGTATGTAAATATTTTAAAAGTTTGTATGTAAAATCTACCAGTGGGCTTCCGGTTACCCTTTAGCGGGGGTTACTCGGGAAGTGATTTGCAGTCCGCCCAAGTTTTCGTATTGACCCTTGTTGAGTTCTACGCTGTTTACGGGTCCAGTAAGGAAACGTTTTATAAACTAAACAGTAAAGTTAAAGTTTTGAGAATTCATTGGTTTAATGATGAATTAAGGAGTACTTGTTGTTTCTCTTCTTTGATAAGTTCCTTGTTGTTCCTTGTTGTTTCTCTTCTTTGATAGGTTCCTTGTTGTTCCTTGTTGTTCCTCTTCTTTGATAAGTTCCTTGTTGTTCCTCTTCTTTGATAAGTTCCTTGTTGTTCCTCTTCTTTGATAAGTTCCTTGTTGTTCCTCTTCTTTGATAAGTCCACTTTGTTGTCCCCTACTGAGATTCTCGAAAATCTCACCCCCTTCGTTTTTTTTTTGTTTTTCCCTCCCAGGACTAGATCGTGATCAGTAGCTGTTTTCAGTGTGAGCGTCGGGACTACTCGCTGGGACTATAGCATCTGCACCTGTATGATTTTATTGGCACACTGTTGAATATTTATTGTTTGGACTTTTGGTTTCGTTTTCAGATACTTGGGGCTTGTGAGTTATGGTTTCACTTTTTTGTCTTGTGTTTTTGTAATAAGACTTCCGCTGTTTTGAATATTACTCTGTTTTACTATTGTGCCATGTATTTAGTGCTTATCTGCCATGTTGTAATTTGCAAGTGTTTTAAATTTTTATTTTTGGGATTTGCGTTTGAAAAGTCAAAATAGCCTTGTGGAGTTCGGATTGGTCCACATGTCGGGCTTCTCCGGGCTTCACGGCGGTAAGGGCCTGACTTCCGGGTTTGGGTCCTTACAGGAGTGGTAGCGGAGCCCCAGGTTTTTACAAACCAAGTTTTGAAACTGTTTTCATAATATTTTTAAAGTATGATTTCCAACTCACTACACTGCACGTGCATAGTCTAGCGTTGTATCGTATTAATTGTCCCCTATAGTTTTTAGACTAATTAGGATGTCCTTGTTTGTTTGATGTGTACAGTATGGTTAGGACACGTACTACGGCAGCGCGAGACCGCCAGGATGTTAGTGGCGAATCAGTTCATAGACCAGCTGAGCCCGAGATACAGGTGGATCGGCAAGCCCCAGCTGCACCCACTAGTCAGACCACACCAGTAGCTGGGGAAAATTTCAGGGTGCTTTGGGTACCCGTCTGAATTTCAGTACAGCTTTTCACCCGCAGACGGATGGACAGTCAAAGAGGACGATCCAGACGTTGGAGGATATACTTCGATCTTGTGCACTCAATAGACAAACTACATGGGATAGATGTCTTTCATTAGCAGAGTTTGCCTACAACAATAGTTCCAAGTCAGCACCGGTATGGAACCGTACGAGGCCTTGTATGGTAGACGTTGTTGTACGCCCCTGTGTTGGGATGAGGTAGGCGAAAGACCTCTGGACAATCCCGAGTTGATAGATCAGGCAACAGAGCAGTTGACTTTGATCAGACAGCATTTGCAGACAACTCGGGACAGACAGCGGAGTTATGCAAACAACCGACGTCGTGACCTTGAGTTTCAGGTTGGTGACAAACTATTCCTGAAGGTTGCACCGTGGAAAGGAGTACTTCGGTTCCAACAGCGAGGCAAGTTAGCGCCTCGTTTTATTAGACCGTATGAGATCTCCGAGCGGATTGGACCAGTAGCATACCGTCTTGCTTTGCGACCGTCCTTGGAGAGGATCCATAGTGTATTCCATGTTTCTGTGCTACGTAAGTATGTTCGAGATCCGTCACACGTGTTGGATGCACCGCCGGTAGAGGTTGCCAGTGACTTGTCATTTCCAGCTCAGCCAATGGCTATCGTTGATGAGTCGATCAGGCAGTTTCGCAATTTTTTAGTCCCTACGGTTCGAGTTTCTTAGCGTAGTGGTAGTTTCGAGGAGCTCTCTTGGGAGACTGAGGAGTCTATGCGGGAACGTTACCCCTATCTCTTCTAGTAGTACGGTACGTAAATTTCGGTGACGAAATTTTTGTAAGGGCGATAAGTTGTGAGACCTATGGTGATGTGGCAAATTTTTGCCACGTCACCTACCCAATAAAAAGTCTTCCGGCCAGTTTATTCCCCCTCCCCTCCACTTTTTCTTTCCCTTTCCCTCTCCTTCACTATCTTCACTCACCTTCAGTATCGACACCGACCGTTCGATCGTCGCATCGTCTGCACCGTTGATTTCCTCTCGTTGTCGCGAGTAACCGGCCGTTGGTTTCATCTTCATTGGACCACGGACACGCACAGATTGGAGTCCGAAATTTTCGAATTTCGCACCGAAAAATCATCGATTTCGGGCAATCGGAGGTGAGTTTTGAAATTTTGTTTTCGGATTCGTATTTTTGATGTTTGTAGCTTCGTTTTGATGTAAAAATTTTCGGTTTTGGATGAAATTGGAATTTTCCGGCCACCGCCAGCGACCGTTGACCGACCACTGACCGGCACCAACTGTTGACCGTTGACCAAGTTGAAACGACTGACCGTTGACCGATGTTGACCATTGACTTTGACCGTTGACCAAAAAGTGAAAACCTCCCTTTTAGGTAATTTCGACGATTTGATCACAATGGCGCGATCCGTTTTTCCGTTTGATATGTCGTTATTGAGTTATAGTCTTTTGAAAAGTTAATATCCGTATGTTGAGCCTAACCTTCATGTTGTGTTCTTAGGAAGGTCGAGTGTTGAGGACAAAAGCAAGTGTATCGCTTCCTCCTCTTTAGCCCCTAAGGTAGGATCTTTACAGTATGTTACCCATTTTGAGTATTTCATTATCTTCAAATCCGTATTACCTTGGTTTTGATTCAGTGTGGGTGATTGTGGACAGGTTGACCAAATTTGCTCATTTCCTTCCCGTTCAAGTTTCTGATACATCACAGACGTTAGCTTCTCGATATATGGATGAGATTGTGAGGTTGCATGGAGTTCCAGTATCCATAGTATCCGACCGAGACACGAGGTTTACTTCCCGATTTTGGGGGAAGCTCCAAAGTGTTTTAGGTTCTCGATTGAACTTCAGTAGGGCCTTTCACCCCCAAACAGATGGTCAATATGAGAGGACGATACAGACATTGGAGGATATGTTTCGAGTATGTGTGCTCGATAGACAGACTACGTGGGACAGATGTCTTTTGTTGGCAGAGTTCGCATACAGTAATAGCTTCCAGGTCAATATTGGGATGGCACCGTATGAGGACAGCTTAGGAAAGACAAAAAAATTACGCAGATAATCGTCGTCGTGAGCTCGAGTTTAAGGTCGGTGATATGGTTTTCCTAAAATTCACACCTTGGAAGGATGTACTTCAGTTTTAGTAGCAGGGCAAGTTAGCACCACGTTATATCGGCCCGTATGAGATTACCAAGCGCATCGGGCCAGTGCCATACTGATTGGCATTGCCACCATCTTTAGAGAGGATCCATGGTATTTTACACGTATCGATGTTGCGGAAGTATATTCGGGACCCGTCTCATGTGTTAGAGACACCACCAGTTGAGATTGCCAATGATTTGTCGTATCTCGAGCAACCAATGGCTATTGTTAACCGAGCCATCAGACAGCTCCGTACACGCAATGTTCTAATGGTCCGAGTATTATGGCATAGTGGTCGAACTAAGGAGTTTTCGTGGGAGACTGAGGAGTCGATGCGAGAGCGATATCCACACCTTTTCGAGAAGCACGGTACATAAATTTCGAGGATGAAATTTTTGTGATGGGAGGATGTGAAACCCCTTCCTAGGTGTATGTCCAGATAGCTTTGTTCTAGTCGTCCACGTGTACGTTTGACACTTTGACGGAGATGAAAATCGAGATAGTGGAAAATTACCGTTTAACTCTTATCAGACTCAAACTTTTTTCCGAGCCCGTTTATACTATAAGGCCTTATTCGTACCTTTTTAAGCCCGATCAGGTATATTTGGGCCGAGTTTGTTAATCCGAGCCCATTAGGGTTTTGAGGTCGGGTTATATAAACCCTCTTTAAGCCCATCTAATTACCTTAGCCACTACCGTTGCTTTTGTTTCAAACAAAAACCTTTGTCTTTTCCTCCTCTATTTTTCACGCCACCAAGCCCTACTTTTGAATTTTTTGCCTCCATCAATCTTTCTTGATTGGTGCGCACTCCTCCTTCCAATCCAACGCTCGTGTTAAGTTTCTTTCTTTTCCACTGCTCGATTGTTCGTATAAAGCTTAGTGGTTTCGTTGGTTTTATAAGTCAGTGAGGGAACGGTAGGATTCTTCTCTTCCGTATTTTAAATCTGGTTTGCAATTGCAGATTCTTAGATTGGTTTGATTCAGGTGGTTCTGAATCTGGATCTCGCGATAAAGGCAAAGGAATTGCCACCAGTTCATCCGCTGGTAAGGTAGGAGACTATGCCTCATTTGTTTGATCGAAAATTGCTTCATCCTTGTTTCTTGTGTTTTCTTTTCTTTGATTCTTTTTTCTTTAGTTATTATTCTGCTTATTCTCTCTTAATCTTTCTCTTTTTAATTTATCATGCGTCTTCAAGGGAAAGGTAATTCATTGTCGTCTTGTCGCACCATTTAATTTGTTAGCTTGATTGACCATCCCTCTCAAATTAAAAATTAGCGCATCTTTGTTTTTCCTTCTTAACTTTGTCTTGTAGCACACTATTATTTTTGTTCTGCCAAAATCTTTAGTTTTGACGGTGTCCCTCTTCTTTCTTTTCCTTCCGTTGTGGGTTGTCTCTTAATTTCCTAATTTTTGTTTTATGCCAATTGAAACCATGAGGAGATGGGTATATGGGGTCTTTCATTATACAGCATACAGCCATTTCTGTTTCCTCAAGTCAATCCCTTGGTACCACGTTATTTCTTTTCTGTATCTTTTGCTACTATATTTTGTCTTTTTGCGGTAAAGCTACTTTCCTTCTTGATTTTATTCCCACATGCGAGGCACATAGGCCATCTTTTAACTATTCCAGTGGGCTTTTTTTTTTCCTTTAGCGGGGGTTACTCGAGAAGTAATTTATTATGTCCATCCCGATAGGTTTTGGTAAGCATTGTTAGCCGTAATATATTGAGTTTTTCAGTTATAACCTATTGGGTTGAAACTACGTTTTACGTTATAAAATCAAATGCATGAATTCTATATTCTTTGAGTTGCATCATTCATGTTCTCATTCTTATAGTAAATCGTTCCTTCTCTTCTTAGTATGTGCCTCTGATTCCCTGTAGGATATATGATGCGGTGACTCCTACCGAGATTATTATCTCATCCGTTGTTATTTCTCTCTTTCAAGAGTAGTTCGTGAGCCATAGAATGTGTGGCCTTGTCCGGGTTTCACCGCGAGTTTGGGTATTTACAGAAACACCCACAACTACATTAAAAAAGAATCGCTTCCCTCATGAAGACGAGCCCACAGCAAAAGCCCTAGGTGGAATAGGAATAGCTGGTCTCTTTCCTTTCAAGGAATCCTGAGTGAGTAGAGGTTTCTGGTTTCTTGAAACATATCCAGCCACTCTAAACATCAGTGAGCTACTCTCCAGCCATAAATTATTCAATGTAGCCAGCCTACTTTCCTTATTTTCCCCTTGATGTATGAACCTTGCAAACCCAAAACAGGTATTGTGTATAATGCTCGTGGTTGGAATATACACGTCAATCACTAGAACCCATTTGTGAAGAATCTGGAAGAGGTCTTCTGACTCCATTCTACAGGGATATGATCTACAAAATAGGATATAAACTTCCTCTAACTAAACACGTTTTTGGGGTCACATTTCTTCCCATTAGGCAAAAGCTGGTCTCTCACCCCTTTATCCTAGATATTGTCTAGATCCTTACCAATCTAGGTGTGAGACCTGTGGTGATGTGGAAAATTTTTGCCATATCACCAACCCAATAAAAAGTCTTCCGGCCAGTTTATTCCCATTCCCCTTCATTTTTTCTTTTCCCTTTCCTTCACTATCTTCACTCACCTTCAGTATCGATACTGACCGTCTGATCGTCGTACCGTCTACACTGTTGCGTTCCTCTCATCGTCGCGAGTAACCGGCCGTTGGTTTTATCTTGATCGGACCACGGACACGCGCAGATAGGAGCCCAAAAGTTTCGAATTTTGCACCGGAAAATCGTCGATTCTGGCCAATCGGAGGTGAGTTTTGAAGTTTTGTTTTCGGATTCGTATTCCTGATGTTTGTAGCTTCGTTTTGATGTAAAAATTTTCGGTTTTGGATGAAGTTGGAATATTCCGGCCACCGCTGACCGGCGATAACTGTTGACCATTGACCACGTTGACCTGCTGACCGTTGACCGTTGACCAAAAAATGAAAACCTCCCTGTTAGGTGATTTCGACGTTCTGATCGCAATGGAATGATCCGTTTTTCCGTTTGATGTGTTGTTATTGAGTTATAGTCTTTTGAAAGGTTAATATCCGTATGTTGAGCCTAACCTTCATGTTGTGTTCTTAGGAAGGTCGAGTGTTGAGGACAAAAGCAAGTGTATTGCTTCCTCCTCTTTATCCCCTAAGGTAGGGTCTTTACAGTATGTTACCCATTTTAAGTATTTCATTATCTTCAAATCTGTATTACCTTGGCTTTGATTTATTCGTTGTATAGTCCATCGGAGCCCATCCGATTGGTCCATTGTTCAAACAACCTTGATCTCTTTCGTATGTAGCCGTAAAGTTTCATAAAGTATCTCCAAAATTTCATATGATCAATCAAAGTCCATTTGATTGATTTGTTGCGTAAATTGGGCTGATTATGTATCATTGCTCGTAAAGTAAAAAATTTATTATAATTAAAGGTTTCTGTGACGGTATATGGTAAAGTATCGTATTGTGGAGTTTTACTTGTAAAATATGGTATTCCAGTGTTATTGAAAGTTAGACCAGTTTTCTTTGTATGTAAGTTAAAGTATGTAAGTTTTCATTTTACTTACGTTCGTTTGGCCAAACGTGGTGAGTGCTCGGTCTCTGAGTGTAAAGCAGAGAGACACTCATCTGTTGGGAGTTGTATGTATGTTGTATGTTCCCTGCTTCGCAGGATGCTGTATGTTCCCTGCTTCGCAGGATGACCTGAGAGGACTAGTTGATCTTTTATGTATACAGTTTTGTTAATCAATCTAGTCTCAGACAACACTGGTAGAAGGGGCTATGTATGTAAATATTTTAAAAATGTGTATGTAAAACCTACTAGTGGGCTTCCGGTTTCCCTTTAGCGGGGGTTACTCGGGAAGTGATTTGTAGTCCGCCTATGTTTTCGTATTGACCCTTGTTGAGTTCTATGTTGTTTCCGGGTCCAGTAAGGAAACGTTTTATAAACTAAACAGTAAAGTTAAAGTTTTGAGAATTCATTGGTTTAACGATGAATTAAGGAGTACTTGTTGTTTCTCTTCTTTGATAAGTTCCTTGTTGTTCCTCTTCTTTGATAAGTCCACTTTGCTGTCCCCTACTGAGATTCTAAAAAATCTCACCCCCTTCGTTTTTTTTTTGTTTTTCCCTCCCAGGACTAGATCGTGATCAGTAGCTGTTTTCAGTGTGAGCGTCAGACTACTCACTGGGACTATAGCATCTGCACATGTATGATTTTATTGGCACACTGTTGAATATTTACTGTTTGGACTTTTGGTTTCGTTTTCAGATACTTGGGGTTTGTGAGTTATGGTTTCACTTGTTTGTCTTGTGTTTTTGTAATAAGACTTCCGCTGTTTTGAATATTACTCTGTTTTACTACTGTGCCATGTATTTAGTGCTTATCTGTCATGCTGTAATTTGCAAGCGTTTTAAATTTTTATTTTTGGGATTTAGATTTGAAAAGTCAAAATAACCTTGTGGAGTTCGGATTGATCCACGTGTCGGGCTTCTCCGGGCTTCATGGCGGT
This sequence comes from Passiflora organensis, assembly GCA_019739055.1. Classification (NCBI taxonomy): domain Eukaryota; kingdom Viridiplantae; phylum Streptophyta; class Magnoliopsida; order Malpighiales; family Passifloraceae; genus Passiflora; species Passiflora organensis. The sequence goes on from JAEPBF010000190.1 coordinate 311,406, forward strand.
AGGAGCCCGACTTCCGGGTTTGGGTCCTTACACTAGACACTTTCTTTCTTCTGTAGTTCCTTCCGTAGTGCCCCTCCCCCCTGCCAAATCCTACATGTGAGAGACTCTTAGAGAGACAATGAGTGCACTTGGTTGGCTGTTTCTTCTGATCAGTTCATCCTCACTCATGCCAGTTTGCACCGGTGAAGACAACATAAAGCCTGGAAGTTCTATCAGAGGAAACCAAACATTAATTTCCGCCACTGGAAAGTTTGCATCAGGTTTCTTCAGTCCTGGGAATTCTTCCAAAAGCTATCTCGGGATATGGTATAACGACATCCCCTTGAAAACAGTTGTCTGGGTTGCCAATGGAGCGTCTCCACTCGATTCACCCGGTGTTTTGACACTTACCCGTCAAGGAAATCTTGTGATCTTTCACCAAAAAGGGACATCGATAGCGTGGTCTTCAGGCACAACCGTTGCTCCCTCGTCCGTCAACAAAACAAGAGTTTTGCTGGCAGACAATGGAAACCTTGCTTTGTATAGAGACGAATCCATTTTATGGCAGAGTTTTGATCATCCGACAGATACAGTTCTGCCTGACATGAGACTCTTCTACAACCGCAGAACCGGGAAAAGCAGATATATCACTTCGTGGTCAGACCCAGAAGATCCACGTCCAGGAAATTTTACGGCTGGTGTGGATACCACAGGGACTATAGATATGGAAATCTGGAAAGATCATCAGACATTTTTTAGAGTCGGCGAAATCTTCTCCAGCACAACTTTGACAAACTTTAGTCACGGTACAGGATTTTTTGCTTTCAAGGGAGAGGGCGACGAACTTTATGTGAGTTTTAGTATCACGGGTACGTCAGCTAAACTAAGATTTACACTATCTCCAGCAGGACAGATTCAGGAATTAATATGGCTGCAAGGTGCCAGAAATTGGCTTTCTGTTATCACAGCTCCAAGATTGCCTTGTGACTTCTATGCCCGTTGTGGTCGATTTACGCTTTGTGATAACAACGGTGCACCAGATATCTGCAAGTGTTTCCCAGGCTTCCGGCCCAAAGTTGAGAATGAATGGAATAAGAGGGTGTGGACAAATGGGTGTGTGAGGGAGCAAGCGTTGGGATGCGATGGAGCAGATGGGTTTGCACAGATTACGGGAGTGAAGCTACCAGATCATTCGCACTCTCAGGGATATATGACAGCCAAGGAGTGTGAATCAAGATGTCGACAAAACTGCTCCTGCACAGCTTTTTCATACGACAATGAGACTCGAGTCTATGATGGAAGGCCTGTATCGTGTTTGAACTGGTTTGGTGATTTGGTGGATACTACACCTGACAAGAATCAATTAAGAGTTCTTCACGTCCGGATTCCTGAGGAGAAACATGGTGTAGGTGGGACCTTCACTCTATAACTCAGTGTGTCTAATTAAGTCCACGTTCATCCACTTCGCTTCGGTTCTCTTCTTCTGCCATGTAATTAAATATTATAGCTACGTACGGTTTCTTAGCCAATCTACTGATCATTAACTAATTTCCTTTTCGTCTCTGCACAGCTGGTAGAGGCCAAGTTACACGTAAAAAGGGTTCGATCCTAATTCTGATAGCCATACTTTCCACAGGATTGTTAGCCATTGTATCAGCATGCTATCTCTTATGGCGAACAAGATTTGCTAACAGAGGTGGGTATTTTTCTCTATCGGGTATCCATTCTCACCTCTACTCTTTCTGGACAACAAATGAATGTACAAGATTGAAGAATATTACCTGGTCAGGCATATATATCAGCGTACGTTTATCCTGATAAAGTAATAATTTCTGTTCACAGAGAGAGCTGATGGATTGGCGACAAGTCTTGGTAGAGCCATCAGTGTCAAAAATGGGGAAGGTGACAAGGAAATGCTTACATTCAGCTTTAAGAAAATGCAGGATGCCACAGATAACTTCTGTGATGAAAATAAACTAGGAACGGGTGGCTTTGGTCACGTTTATAAGGTAAAATTTTCTTAGTGCAGACATTTATGAACTGGATATGCTCATCATGCATTTATTGGTAAACAGGGGATTTTGGACGACAAGGAAGTTGCAATAAAGAGACTTTCCAAGAAATCTGGACAAGGAACTGAAGAATTCATGAACGAGGTAAAACTTGTTGCCAATCTGCAGCACAAGAACCTAGTAAGGCTTTTGGGATGCTGTGTTGAAAAGGAAGAAAAAATATTGGTCTATGAGTACCTTCCAAAGAGAAGCTTGGACAAAATCTTATTTGGTAAGTCTTCAGGTCTGCAAGTTTAAATAACCTTTTCAAACCTGAGAATTCATGAATCAGCTTTCCCTTGAGTTCTCCATTGAGATTTCTTTCGGTTTTTTGCTTTAGATCCAACAGAAAGCGCAAAGTTTGATTGGAGTAAACGATTCCATATCATTGACGGCGTCGCTCAAGGTCTTCTTTATCTGCACAAGTACTCTAGACTCAAAGTGATACACAGGGATCTCAAGGCAAGCAACATACTGTTGGATGAAGCAATGAATCCCAAGATTTCTGACTTTGGAATGGCGAGGATGTTTGGTTCAAATCAGACCGAAGCTAATACTAATCGCGTGGTTGGAACCTAGTAAGTAATGATCCATGTTTCCTTCTCATATTCTTCTGCAATTTCAGGTATACAACCACCATGTATTGTTTTCCCATTCTTTAATACAATCTCGACAAATTTCAAAAAAAAAAAAAAAAAAAAACCATGTATTGTTTTTCACTTGCTTTGAGTTACTGACACAGTGGTTACATGGCTCCTGAGTATGCACTGTATGGAAAATTCTCAGAGAAATCAGATGTGTATAGCTTTGGAGTTCTCTTACTAGAGATTGTGAGCAGTAGAAGGTGTACAGATTTCCAGTATCATGAGTTTTACCCAACCCTGCTAGGATGGGTGAGCAATCAGTATTTTTTCTTTTGCTTAAGGCCATAGCAACATATGGATGATGGATTTGTTTTCAGGCGTGGGGAATATGGAATGAAGGAAGAGGACAGGAGATAATTGACCAATCAATAAGGGATCAGTGCGATCATAAAGTAGTCCTCAAATGCATCCATGTGGGGCTTCTATGCATTCAAGAATCACTTACTGATAGACCTACAATGCCTTCTGTTGTCCTCATGTTGAGCAATGACAATGCTTCTCTTCCTTCTCCCAAAGAGCCTGCTTTCGCTACCAGGACCAACCCCACAATCGTTGGTTCTTCTAGCTTTACATCAAGCAGTGTGTCGATTAATGGGATGACAATTAGCGACCAGGTAGCAAGATAGACTGAGCCTGACAGTGCTTTACCATTTAAAGAACGTGAGTTTGTATAAAAGTTTCCAAAATTAAATACACACTATTTGTACTCCCCTCCCCTGAAAATTTGTGATTTCTGCCCATTCAGATAGACCATTTCATGATATACATAATAGGAAAGGACCAGACTGTTCAGAATTGCTAGCATATCAAGGCATGACTGGTATCTTCAGCCTGCAGCCCCCACCTTGGACGTGCAATTTCATGAGCTGGAAAAATGTCCCTTCGCTGGAATTATGTCATGCTATCAACATCAGCACTACTTTCATCTTGGGTGGGCATAGCCACTTCAAAGCATTTTGTAGAGTCCTGTTCCTGTCCAAGTCTGGCAGTAGCAGTGCTTATACCTCTCAGACGGGCACTCTGTGGCCTGCATGAAGTGATAATGTCAGGGCAGTGGAGCATCATCTATCAAAGAATCGTACCATTTTATTATCTTTATGGCATGCCTATGTGCAAACTACTCCCTAGCTAAATAGTGGTTTGTGTCGATATTATGAATTTCCTGCTAAGTGGATCCCTCCATGATTGCATATTTTCATGTTTCTCTCATCTATTTTGTTTGTTCGTTTGTTCTTGGCGCTCACACATTAATGTGGGAAGGACTTAATCTTGTTTTACTGTCCTTTTCTTTCAACCTTTTCCCCATTCCATAAAATGATGAAAAAACATAGTGGAACATGAGAGTCTTTAAGAAGCAGACCAATATATTGATAATGCCAGGGCAGTGGAGCATCGTCTATCAAAGAATCGTACCGTTTTATAAACTTTATGCCATGCCCTATGTGCAAACTACTGCCTAGCTAAATAATGGTTTGTGCGGAACACGTCAATATTATGAATTTCCTGCTAAGTGGATCCCTCCATGATTGCATATTTTCATGTTTCTCTCATCTATTTTGTTTGTTCGTTTGTTCTTGGCGCTCACACATTAATGTGGGAAGGACTTAATCTTGTTTTACTGTCCTTTTCTTTCAACCTTTTCCCCATTCCATAAAATGATGAAAAAACATAGTGGAACATGAGAGTCTTTAAGAAGCAGACCAATATATTGAACAGACCAAGATCAGCTAGAACATGTTGTGAAGAAGAGACCAGCTGATGGGCTAGCCTTTTTTTAACAGATGGAGATTACAAGCAATGAGTACAGATATATATATATATATATATATATATATATGACTATCAGGTACATTTACTTTTACATTAATTACAGAATAAATCAATTTCATAATAAATTCCAATTTCAGCTTATCATATCTAATTAGTGAGTTGTTCATAATATGTCTTGTAAATAGAATAACTTTTTTTTCCTTAACACTCCCCCTCAAGTTAGACTGTATAGATCTTGCACACCCATCTTGTAAGTAAGATATTTGAATTGATCTTGTCCAAGGGCCTTTGTAAAATTATCAGCAACTTGTTCATGTGTTGCCATGTATGCAATTGTTATGTCTTTTCTTTGAATTTTTTTTCGAACTAAGTGACAATCCACCTTAATATGTTTTGTGCATTCATGAAAGATAGGATTGGCTGCAATTTGTAGAGCCGATTTACTATCACTATATAAAAGGACTGTATTGGTATCCACCTTGAGAAAGCTAAGAAGTTCCTTCAACCATATCAACTCACAAACTGCACTTGCCATGGTCAACTATTCTGACTCAGCTGAAGATCTCGATACTGTTGACTGTTTCTTAAATTTCCAAGAAATCGGTGTACCTCCAAGTGTGACAAAATATGCACTAATTGATCTTCTAGTTGTTGGACAACTTGCCCAATCAGCGTCACAGTATCCAAGTAATTTTAATTCATCATCGTTCTTTGGTAGAAGTATCCCAAACCAATATTGGTCTTTAGATATTTCACAATTCTGATTGCTGCCTCCCAATGCTTCTCCCTTGGGGTTTGCATAAATTAGCTTAAAATATGGGCCGCATATGTTATCTCAGGTCTAGTGATTGTTAAATACAACAGTCTACCAATTAATCTTCTATACCGTCCGGGATCCTTCATGAAGTTACTAGAATCAGTTGCTTGATGATGCTATTGTTCCATAGGGCATAAACATGTTTTGGCTCCAGACATCTTATAATATGGGTGTATATTTTCTCTGTGACAAAAAGATCCCTTTCTTCGATCTGGCTACCTCAATACCGAGAAAATATTTCAGGTTTCCAAGATCCTTGATTCGAAATTATTGGTTTAGATACTCTTTGACCTTTTTACATTCCTGCATCTAGTCGCAAAAAGAGTGATTGTTCAGCCAAATGTTGAGTAAAACCAAAACTTCGAAAGGTGGTGGATAGCTTAGTAAACCAGTTTCTTCCTACTTGACGTAATCCATATAATGACTTTTGGGGCTTGCAAAATTGACCCGGCTTTGGTGTTTTGATACCCGTAGGGGGAACCATATAGATATCCTCTTCAAGATCTCCATGCAAGAAAGCATTATTGACATCAAGTTGGGAGAGTGGCCAATTCTTTTGAGCAGCTATAGCCAAAACACATAAAATTGTAGTCAATTTAGTCACAGGTGCAATAGTTTCAGTAAAATCCTCCCCCTAGACTTGTGGGTATCCTGTGGCAACAAGGCGAGCTTTGTATCTTTCAATAGAACCATCAATCTGATACTTTATTTTATAGACCCAACGAGACTGGACAGGCTTCTGTCTGGCGGCAGAAAATCATAAGTCCAAGTTGCATTGTCTTCTAAAGCTCATATTTCGGAATTCATGGCTTCTTGCCACTTCTTGGCACTGAGGATGTTGCGCAGCTTCAGATTAGGTGGTAGGCTCATGACCTGAGGTAATAGCACTCAAGAAAGCTTTGTGAAATGAAGAGAAAATATCATAAGAAATAGAATGATTAAATGTCTCAAACGCTGAAGAAGAATCGACTGAATTTGATATATTGTTTTGCCAAATAAAGTCACATAAGTAAGAAGGGAGACTTATAACATGTGTGGGTCTTTGATCTGAAGCGATGGGGTCCAAAACATTATCCTTAAAAGGAGGAGTAGAAGAAATAGCTTCCACGTGATCAAATAGCAAAGAATCTCCCAAAATAAATGCAGGATCCTTCGACGAATGATCCTTGCAATTATCCTCAATATCTTTTGAAAATTGGCCTGATTTATTTGACAATAGAGTATCGCCATCACAGTTGGAAATATTATTGTGGTAATTATCAGCAGCATCATGCATGTATATTGGCATGGAATCATGCAAATTTAACACTCTATCACATATGGAATGATCTTGATCTGGAGCCTAGGAGGAGAATTAATATCAGGATTTTGCATTGGCACAATATAAATGGAATTAGGAGATTCTAGAATTAAATATTCTTGATGTTGCATGTCAATGCCTTCACAGGATTGCTGAAGAACATCATCATTAATTCCAAGATACTAGAGAGAATCGTGTGAGTGATGGAAAGAATCATTAAGATTTGGATGCTCCTCATTCACAGGAGTTGATGATGCGTTATGTTCAGGTACATCTCGAAGCTTGAAAGGAAAAATAGATTCATAAAAAATCACGTTTCGTGAGACAAAGATCTTACGTGTTGCGATTTCATACATCTGCAACCCTTTTTGATCTTGTGAGTATCCAAGGAATATACAACGAATGGATCGTGTATCAAATTTATCCTTGATTCTATTATGCATATGAGCATAACAAAGACAGCCGAAAACACGGAAGTGAGAGTAGGTTGGTGGACGATTGAAGAGGAGCTCATAAGGAGTCTTGCCATCAAGCATCAAGCTCGTCGTACGATTGATAAGATGGCAAACTGTCAAAACACAATCTCTCCCAAAACAAATATCCAAACTAGCCTCAAATCTTAAAGCTCTTGTCACATCCAATATATGACAATTTTTTCTCTCTACTCTTTCGTTTTGTTGAGGAGTATATGGAATTTTTTTTTCATTCACAATTTCGATATCCAAGGAATAATCTCTTAGACATGTAAACTCTGCATCATTATCTGTTCTAATTTTCTAAATATGAGAATCAAATTGAGTATGTACCAAACTTACAAATCATCTGATTTTGCTTGCCACGTCTCTTTCTCTTTCAATAAATGTACCCATGTTGCCCGAGAGAAATCATCCATGATGCATAAGAAGTAATGTGCACTAGAAAAAGATTTTGTGTTATACTTTCCCATAAATCACAGTGTATTAAGGCAAAAGGTTTATCAGCACGACTCAGACTTTTTGAAAAAGGAGCTCTTATTTGTTTTGATAGGTGACATGTGTCACATGGTATATCTGAAATAGATTCAGATTTATTTGAAAAAGGTAATAAGAAAATCTTCCTAATAGAAAATGCCCCAATCGACGATGCCAAAGATCAGCTCCTACATTAGTAACGCTTTCAGCCGCAACCCCTCTAACTTCAATCTCCAAAAAATAATCCCCAGATCGTAATTTACCCTCACCAACCTTGTTCTTCTTTATTGGGTCCTGTACGTAGCAAGAGATAGAGTCATATGTCACAGTTAAATTATGAGTTCTAGTGAGTTGTCGTACAAAGATAAGGTGACACTTGAAATCTGGGATATAGAGAAGTTTTGTAAGAATCAAATCTCTAGATATAGCCATATCTCCTTCATGAGTCGCCAAATAAGTGCTTCCATCGGGTAGAGTCACATTTACTGGTCGGTCGAGCAGCTGTAAATTGGATAATTGCCTCAGATTTGAATTCATATGGTGACTTGCTCCACTGTCAATGATCCAATTAATATCTATAATAAAATTTTGCTTACTACTCATATCCTCGCTAGATTCTCCCCTTCATTCTTCTAACATGTGAATCAGTTTCTTAGCCATATTTTTGAAAGTACCATCACGGTCTTCTTCATTCTTTGGACGTGGCTGATAATTTCTTATGACTTGCTACTAAAAGAAAGACCTTCTTCATATTGCTTGTCATCACCTTGTTCCACAATAACTTCGTTTGCAAAACCTTTGTTAATTTTCTTTTCTGCTGCACCTTTATCCCAAGTTTTCTTTCTAGTGACACGATTTGAAGGTTTTCCATGTAGCTTCCAACAAGTGGCCTTTCTATGTCCGCTGTCAGCACAATAGTCACAAATAATTGGACTTTTCCTCCAAAATTTGGGAAATGCTGCCATGGTTGCTGCAACCTCCATGTTATTCTCTTGTTCAGTTGAAACTACCAAATGTCTTTCCTCTTGCAGAATGTTGCCAATGATGCTATTAAGGTATGGTAATGGATCAGTATTAAGTATTTAAGACCTCACAACCCCGAAACGTTGGTTGTCTAATCCCATAAAAAACTGGTAAACTCTCTTCTCATTCTTGTACTTTCTCATTTCAATGTCATCTTCACACGTGCACTTAAATTTGGGAGCAAAAATCATAAGCTCATCCCTATTGAAATAATAAGTCAGAGTCATGGCACCTTGCTGCAGCAGCTCTTTCCTCAATTGATAAATACGAGGAGTATTTTTTCTTTGATATCGTTGTCTTAAGATGTGGAACCCCGTCCTTTCGAGTGCTTAGGCAGCGAGAGAGAGGACAACTAGCTTGGCTAGAGTGGTCGACGTAGAACATTTGATTAGTCGATCGAGTTAGCTAACCTGAGTGTCGTTAATAGCTCGGATATAGTCATAGGAAACCGTAGTGTGTTAACTGGGACTAGAGGGTGTTTTGAGGTTGAGTTTAGAGGAAATTCTATTTCATTATCATGCACCCGTAAATGCATTTTAGGTCCGTTTTGGGTGACCATAAGCCTTTGAGCCGATTTTGCCAAAAACGGTCTCGTTCACTACTCACTAGTTCCAATGTTGTTTCAAGAGCTAGAAACACTATTTTTAGTTCTCAAGTATATTTTTCCCATTTTTGGGTGCGTCGGAACGTTTTAAAACGTATTTTGAATATCATAGGCGGACCAATTGTTCTGTTTGTAGGTGATTCTCAGAAAGTTGATAAGGGAAAAGTGGTGGCTGTAAGTGTATTTTCTGCACGTCAAGAGGTGAGCGTTTAAGTTTCATTTGCGTATGCAAAATGATTTGATTTGCGTAATCTAAAAATCTGGAAATGCATGATTTGTTTTGAATAAAGGCAATACTTAAAAATATGCTGGATACTCATATTAGTATCATGATATTGCTTGCCATGTTTATGTACAGAAACTATATATTTGAACTCTTATGCATGCTGGGAATGTGATTGCAAGATTTCTGTGCATAAATGGCCATGAGTATTCTGGTTGTTGAGTTGTGTATAAACTGAAATTGTTGTGAGTTTTGATCCATAAAACTTATTGAGAGTGGAATGCAAATGTTGGTATGTAACCAGCCTTTGTGTTTGTTGATGCAAGGATATAGTTTTGTGTCTGGTTTTATGATCTGGAAGTGAGAATTGGTGTGTGCATTGTAACCTTGAAGTGTATGGCACTTGGTGCCCTGTTTTTGGTGTCAAAACCCAGCAAAACACCTTCAGTAGCAGTGGGTAGGCGATTACTCATATTGAGTAGTCGATTACCTACTGTCAACGAGTCAAACACATGTGTCGACAGCAGTAAGTAGTTGATTATTCCAGGAGGTAATCACCTACTTCGAGTGAAAAAAAAATAAAACAGAGAAGTCTCGACCAACAGTAAGTAATTGACTACTCCTCTAGAGTAGTGCATACCGAATTTTTCTTTCTTCTAAATAATACCCTGTGATGTGTGGATTTTTATGTGATATGTTTGTGATTAGTTCTGGAAACCAAGGTCCTATTGTGGGATCAGATATTGAGCACACCATGCATTACATATTTTATTACAAAGATATATATCTATATATATTTTTCTGGAATCAAATGGAATTGACGAATGGGTTTGGCCAAACAGGGTAAGTTGATGGAATCCCAGCTGAGGGGAATGTCACTTACTGATGGGAGTAGTAGGGATGGTTTGTGTTATGTGTGCCTAGCTTAACGTACTTAGCAGGACACTTGGGACTGGATTGTCCTTGCCGCCTGTGAATTCATTGTGCATGCATGCTTGGTAATTGAATGTGATAGATTGTTTTCTCCATTCAATTATGGATAACATTGACAGTAGGGGGTTTTGTGACTTATATATCTATTTTACAGAAACAAAAATGTTAATTGTCAATGGGCTTTTGGATTACCCTTTAGCGGGGGTGGTTCGAAAGTGTTTTATATCCGCCCCGATGAGTTTTGGCATATTAGCCAAGTGAACTGATGAGAAACTGGATTTAAATGTATTTATTTAACTGAATCGCATAATGTTCTGTGAGGCATGTGTGATACATATTTGTCATGGATGTTGTTGGATGCATGATAGATAGCATGGATTTCAAGAATAATTGAAATATATGTTTATTAAACTGATTTAGTAAATGCCTTTATTCTAACGGATATTCTTATGATCCGGTAACTCCCACTGAGGTCTTTAGATCTCACCCCCTCCCCTTATTTTTTTTTCAGGGCTAGATCGTGATTTCGTAGCCAAGCTTTGTTGAGGTTTTCCCGATGTCTTTCATAGGACTGGACTTGTGCATATTCACGTTTTGAAGACTCGGCATGTTCTGTTTTATTTTGTGAACTATGAAACTAATGCATGGATAATTTGGAAAATGGATTGAAATATATGATGTGTGTTTTGAGTACTTAATAATGATCTTAAGGGCTTGTGTGTATGGACTTGCAGTGTGGTATGTTTGGGGCCGTGTGGCCTGTTGCATGCGACTTAAGACTTCCGCTAAGTGTCTATGATTACTCCATTGTTTATTGCTGAGTGTTTTATAAAACGTGCCATGCTTGTATCGATTTAAAAAAAAAAATTCAAATTTGTATTCAGTTTTGGAAATATTAGTTTTTAAAAATTTAACTAAGCCTTGTGTACTTTAGATTGATTCACGAGTTAGGTCGATCGAAATTGCACGACGGTGAGGTTCCCATTTATCGGGAGTGAGTCCTCACATAAGATATCAAGCATATCTTTGGAAGATTGCACACAAAGAATGGTCTGTCTGATTCTTGGGTTTACAGAAGCCAAAATCCACCCCATCACATAGGAATCGCATCGATCCCATATTTCTATCATAGCTGTCGTCAATCCAGATTTCTCGATAAAGCCATTAACAAAACCCATCCTCATTTTGGCCTTTAATGATCAAGTAAGAGACACCTCCCATCCACTAAAATTATCTCTCGTTAGTATCACAGAAGTAATAGCCATGTTTGGATTATCTAAATTGGAAATAAAAAAAGACAAGGTGGGATTCGAGATTGACAAAATGCTCATCATGGTGTTTTGGTTAGCATCAACAATAGAAGAAGAAAGAGTCTCGGCCATTTTTGTGAGTACCCTCTTCGCTACCATAAAAAAACAATAAGGGTGGAGAATGGAGGAAAAGAGATAGTATTTCACTAATGGAGATATCATATATGTATTTATGACTATCAGCTACAATTATTGTATATATTAATTATAGAATAAATCAATTTCATAATAAATTGTGATTTCAACATATCATATCTAATCAGTGAGCTATTATGATATATCTTGCAAATAGAATAACTATTTTTTTTCCTTAACAGACTTATTGCCAGTTATTGCCAACAAGCTAGGCGGAGAAGGCCTGATAACAGAGGTGTGTAATGGGTTTCAGCTGTTGATGGACAAATAGATAGAGGTCATCACTAAGGAGAGCTTGAGGAGGAACTCCTCTCTACTGGGTTTGCAGGATTTGACAGATAATGAGATTGCTGGTCATGACGGTGATGGTGCTCTTAACCAGATGGAGTTCTGCGTCCTGATTTTCAGACTTTGCCCTGAGTTGATGCAGAAGTCGAGGCTGTGGCTTGAACAAGCACTTGAAGATGAGTTCCAAATATGGGCCTGATGTTCATGTTTGAGTAATGGGCCTTTTAAATGTGCTGGACCAGAAATATGTTGTGAGAGTAAGGTTCACAGGGTAGTATTTTCAAGAGTTGGGCCGGCCTGCCAATGGACTTTTTTGTATGTTTGGTAATTAGATATTATTTTTGTTAATTTATTACTAATTAGTTATCAAATCAAAAAAATTTTGATATTATATGATTAGGTTAACAGATTTTATTTATTTATTTCAAATGTCATTTACAATCCTACCCTTCAAACAATGCAGACAATGCAGTAGATAGGATAGAGTGAAAGGAAAACAAACGAGATTGGCTCTGTATCTACCTAAAAGGAAGTCAAGGTGTATTACAACTAGATCAGGATGAACACTGGAAAGTAATGGGATGCTTATGAGCTCAGATAATTTCGGAGGTATACAAACCAAGTATACGTAGGGATGGGATTGCTTGTGAAAATCCAAATCTTTCCAAGATATGGAAAGATATAATTAGCTGTTAAATGGAGATAGCCAATTAGCAGTTACCGCACGTGAAAAGCTAAGGTGGAAGTTAGGGCGAGGAGACAAAATTATTTTCTGGTCAGACGAATGGTTACAGGGGGGCTCGGTGATGAGAAAATTTCCGAGACTCTTCGACGTCTCAACACAAAAGGTGGAGAGGATTGAAAGGATGGGTATGTGGGAGGATGGGAGATGGATTTGGCGGCTTGAATGGGGGAGGAGGCTTTTTGTATAGGAGGAAGAGATGTTGTCCGAGTTGATGGAAGATCTAGCTGGAGTTAATTTATTGCCAAACGAGAGTGACATATTGGTGTGGGGATCAGGTGGAGAAACCCCTTCGATAAGGATATGCTATAATTCGTTGGAGGAGGTGCACTGGCAGGATGTGTTAATAGATATTCCGAATATCTGGAATTTTTTGGGGACTCCTAAGAGCAAGGTGTTCTTATGGCTTGCGTGCCAAAATCGTATTTTATCAAAAGGGCGTCTCTGCAGACTCAGGTTGATCCGTGAAGAAGAAGCGTTGTATGATGCTTGTGGAAATAGAGAGGAAAATGCTGATCATATTTTGGTGCAATGTGATATGGCAAGAAACTGTTGGATAAAAATCCTTGCCAGATGGGGTATTAAGGGACCTTTGCCGGGAACAATAGCAGATATGGTGACACAATGGGAAGGGTTAGCCCCAAGCAAAAAGCATCAACAAGTATGGAAATGCATGCTACTGGCTAGCGTATGGAGTATATGGACTGCAAGGAATGGGAGAGCTTTCAGAGGTAGGCAGAAGAGTTCTTAGGAGGTGGCGTTGGAAGGACTAGAGTGGGCAAGGACAAACGTAAAAGGTTCTGTTCGAAGAAGCAACGAGTTAATTGCAATTGGAGACTAACACGAAGTGATAGGATAACTCTGTGAACATATAAGTTGCCTGGTGGCAGTCCAGGCACTTTAGATAATCATATCTTTTGGGTTATCTTTTTTTTTATTGTAAAGCATGTACATGTTATTCGCATAATACAGATTTCGTTTCATAAAAAAAAAACAGAGAGAGAGAGAGGAAACTTCACAAGATCTTCTTTGGGATAATCCATCGTCAAAAAGTACTCCCACTTTGGAATTATATTGTTTGCGAAGCTGTAAAAATAGATGCTTCCATTTGCAGTAATCATTAACTCAAGTTCCTCCTCACTGAATCCATTCTGCAAGAAAAATCGAGTCATATTGATGTGGTGAAAGTCTGGTTTGTTGGGACTCTTGTTGTTGTACTGGATACATAGTTGGTAGGGATTTTGAAAATCACAGATCCTGTCATTTATTCTCAGGATCTGTTTGTTTCATTTTGTCCTTTGAGCACGGACATAGCTTCACTGTCCAGCTCTCTTGTCTCATTGATTCTTATAAATATACATATCGATAATTCTCAAAAAAAAACTTACCTTCAATGCTTAGCGTAAAAAGCCTTGGATATTGGCGACATAGTTCGGCCACATCAAACCCAAAGGAACGGAAGTACTCACAAGCAGGCCGTAGTTTGTCCTCAAGGCTAGAAGCCATCAAATACGGGTAACTTTCTATGATCTTGCCCATATTCTCTGATCCAACACCCATCTCTAACAGGAAATCTACAGTTGCCTCGATATTCTGCCTACTGAGACAGAGAATGCATGCACCACAACGTACAACTCTTGGCCAAAGTCTTATCCACACCTAAACTCTCTAATAGTGCCACATTAGGTAACAGATTTTTTTCCATGCTGCTTCCGAACAGCTGAGGCCATCTACGGAGGATAGTTGGAATATCCGATCTTGACACTCTAAGAGCAAGAAGAAACACATGCCATGGAAAAACACAGTCAGGTTATTTTATGTGACATTTGATCTTTGTGTTTTAAATGATCACCACCCCAATATTACTATTTGATTTGCAATATATTTCAACATCTAATCTGATCAGATCATCTACCCCATAATTTTCTATTGTCGGACAAGGTAAGCTCTATATATCCTCTGATTTTCTCCTCAATTTAATCTTAGAATGCTGTTATTTTATATGCATTGTTGCTGCTTATAAATCTATGATCCTTTGTTCTCAATTATAGAAGTCATGGAAGAACATGGGCAACACTCCTCTTCCACGTCTCGGAAATATTCTATATGATATTTTCCTGAGTTTCAGAGGTGTAGATGCACGAACCGGTGTGGGGAGAATATTGCACCTGCACAATTTGAGAGTCAACGTTATTCCACAGGGACAATCATGGAATGTCGCAGAGAAGGGTGGCAGCATGTTGTACCCATATTCTATCATGTTATTCCACATTTTTCACCAATACGAAAAGAACAGAAAGAACAATGTCGAGTCTTGAAAAGTGACAAAAGGAAGAAAGTATGTACATTGCACTTTTGATGCTCTACTTCAATACCCACCATCAAATTGTTTCATATGTGATGAATATATTTTGAACGGTTGTGCACAGGAAAGAGTATGAGATATTCAAGGAACTATCAATTCTATTTGAAATATATATAATCAATTTCCCAGATACATTTCGAATTTGCTGGATTACTGTGCCACAAGATTTTAGCTTCCGTAAGCTGAAGATCTTGTTGCCAAGAATACTAATGTAGATATTTCAAATCTAAATGATTCCTAAGATGAGAGCTGCAAAGTTGGATAACATATTGAAAAGTAAAATTTGTTCTTATTTTAAATGATGTATGGAATTGTTTTGATATTAAAGGAAGTGGATGTGACGGAGAGGTTGAACTTTAATAAGAAACCAGTTATAATTGTTTGATTGTAGGAAATGAATCTAACATTTGTCCTGTTTCTTCTTATTATTTGGTTTTGTAGGCTTCAGCCAACCAGAGGACTCGGAGGTCATTTTTTTCACATGAATATGACAAGCGAGGAAAGACAAGAATATTTTTTTTTTGAAAAAATATCGATATATATATTAAGAAACAAAATACCAAAGAACTATACAATGATCTAGTGTACCAGCTCAGTGGACAAAATGAAACAAACAGATCCTGTGAGGAAATGACAGGATCCGTGACTTTCAAAGCTCCAATTTCTACGGAACCAGTACAAGAACAGTATCCCCAACAAGCAATACAACCAGACTATCAATACCAATGCATATCTACCGCACTGCCGACTTCACCTCTACAAACCTGCTATTACATCCCAACCAGATACACCATATACCAGAAAGTAGTATACATACCAAAAAGCACGCCAGTGGACTGAAATGAGAAAATATTCGCTGAACGAATCATTCAACTACCGAAGTACCCAACGCAGATAGAAAATTCCCGGAAGCAATCAATCCCAAAATATCAACATCAACATTCGGCAGATTAAATCTGGCCCAGCAGCAACCATATCGTAAACCATGGTAACAAAGATCATTGGCACTACTATCCTCATGACGGAAAATCTTACGATTTCTACCAAGCCAAATACTCCACGTAATGGAAAATAACAATACGTACCAGAGATCTCTCCACCTGCGAGGAATTGAATAGCCACCCCACTGATCAAATAGGTCGGCCATAGACCTTGGTTGGACCCAAACCAAGCCCCACCACTTGAACAACCGCGACCAACAAGTCCATGCCTTTCGACAATCAAGCACAATGTGATTGGAATCCCCCTCACCAACGCCACATTCAATGCAAAAGCGAGCTGAAACAGGAAGTAGACCAAGTCGAGCAAGATGCTGTCTCGCAGAGACCTTCTCCCTGCATGCCAACCACATAAAGGCTTGCCACTTTAGTGCACCATGCTTAGTCCATACGTTGGGGATCTGCCTGGCCGTGGATAAGGACAAGCATTCAGCCAGGGATGAGTAGCAATGGCGAACTGAAAACGACCTCGCCTGACTTCCCCACAAGAGGAGATCATCCTCCACAGATGAAGGCCGAACTGTAGCCAGCAAAGACGTGAGACACCCAACCTCAGCTTCCTCCCATGCGAAGAGCCGTCGTCGCCATATGAAGGACCAACGCCATCCCGTTTCAATGAACATTCCAAAACCCCGCACTGGCCCCTCCTTATCCAGTGATATCGCGAACAATCTGGGAAAGAGCAATCTGAGAGGCACAAGACTACACCAGATGTCATGCCAGAAAGCAATAGAGTCTCCTTGTCCCAATCGCCATTGATACAGGGATGAGAGGCACTGACCATTCGGCAAAGAAGACCTGCTTGTCCTCACAATTCCTCTCCACATTGCTGAGCCCTCTGAAATGTCACAAACAATGCCCTCAGGTCGCAGGATAGAGTGATACTTCTGCGCTATAACCTTACTCCACATCGAACTATTATCTATAGCTAAACGATAGCTTCACTTCATCAACAACGCATTGTTCCTTAAATTCAAACACCCCAATCCGACACCTCCACTATCTTTTGATCGCACTACAACCGACCATTTTACCTTACACAAACAACGTTTGTCCGCCTTACCAATCCAGAGGAAACAACGCATCCACTTGTTTAGTTCCTTACGTACGCCAGCAGGCATCCGGAAAAAATTCATGTAATAAACCGGGATACTGTTCAAGACTGTCTTGAGCAGAACAATTCTACCACCCAAAGATAATAGAGTTCCCTTCCAGGAAGCTAATTTTCGTTTGAACCTGTCAATCACCGTAAACCAAGTACTCCGTCGTCGCGGATTAGCCCCAAGAGGCACTCCAAGATAATGAAAAGGAATGGTCTGTATCCGACAGTTAATTGAAGACGCCATGGCCCTTACCTCCTCGCTTGGTACATTGATTCCCACCAAGCCAGATTTAAAGAAGTTGATTTTTAATCCTGACAGCAGCTCCAAACAGCGCAGAATCCGTTTTAAGCCGAGTAAACCCTGTTGTTCTCCCTGACTGAAGAGTATAACATCATCCGCATACTGTAAATGCGTTAACCGTATATTCCCAACCGCTATGCCAGTGAACAAATGCTGATCAGCTGCTGCCCCAAGCATACGTGACAATACTTCTGCCGCTAAATTAAATAATAACGGTGACAAGGGGTCACCTTGGCGCAACCCTCTACCAGTAAGAAACTCGGAAGTAGGCACCCCATTGACAAGCACTGAACAACGAGCTGTGGAAACACACATCATAATCCAGCGACACCATTGTCCACCGAACCCCATCCGTGTCATCACTTCAATTAAAAAGTCCCAATCCACCGAGTCGTACGCCTTTTGAAAGTCCAACTTGAGACACCATCCGGGTTGTTTAGAACTCTTCATGGTGTGGATAATTTCATTGGCAATCATGATAGAATCTGCTATATATCGACCCTCCAAAAAACCGGTCTGAAAGGGAGATATCAGTTGTGCCATCACCCGTTTGAGACGTGTTGCCAGCAATTTGGCAATAATCTTATACATACTGTTGAGAAGACTAATAGGCCGATAGGCATTGAAATCTGTTGCGCCCTTCACCTTAGGGATTAACGTAATGAAGCTGTTGTTGATGCCTCTAGGCAACATGCCGCTAGAATGAAATTCCTGCACCATTGTTACTATCTCACCTCCAATGACATCCCAAGCCTTCTTAATGAAATAAAAATTAAATCCATCAGGTCCCGGCGCTTTATGGCTGCCACAATCCCAAACCGCACGCTTAATTTCCTCCTCTAAGAACGGATCTTCAAGAGCAGCTGCTTCCGCGGGAGAAAGACTAGGAAGAATCAACCGTCCCAAGCCTAAACACCGAGTTCCTTCAGACGCAAATTCCTGCTGAAAATGCCTAACGGCTGCCCCTCTGATTTCATCCGGTACGCTACTATTCATACCATCAAACGTGAAATTACCAATAAAGTTGGAACAGCGGCGAATGGAAGCACAAGAGTGGAAGAATTTGCTGTTCTTGTCTCCCAATTTGAGCCACTGTTGCCGTGCTCGTTGCCTCCACATAGCCTCCAATTGCCTCCGCAACTCCCATTTTTTTATTGCAACGCTTCATACCGCTGACAGTAACCATCAGCCCACTCTCATCGATGTTGATCCAGGGAATCAAGTTCCTTCAATACATCCTTTAACCGAGCTTCCATTCCCCCAAAAACACTTACATGCCACTTCTTTAACTGTTGTCGCAGGCAAGCCAACTTCTTGATGACACAGAATTCGCCAGGAAATCGAGTGCCTGCTTCCTGCCACAATTGCGCGACTACCTCAATGAACTGCTTATTCTCCCACCACACGTCCCAAGTGCGGAAAGGTCTCTGTCCCCAAAAATACGAATCAACTTTCAACACCAATGGAACGTGATCCGACAATCCCTTCACACCAGCATACAACCTATGATTAGCAAACTGGACACACCATGCAGGAGCCACCAACGCCCTATCGATTCGTGAAGCGCTGTGAGAATTAAACCAAGTAAACTCCTTGCCTAGGAGAGGCATATCAATCAAACCTGCCTGATGAATGGAGGACTCAAAACGACGAGCTGCTGTAGGATTAAATGAGCTACCAATCTTCTCCGTTGCTTGGACCGATTCGTTAAAATCGCCAAGAATAACCCACAGAATATCATCCCCAGATTTACGACTAAGTAACTGCTCCCACAAAACATTCCGCTCATTTGCCACATTAGGTGCATGAAGCCCCGCACACATAAAACAAAACCCAGATACCCTCACCCGCATCTTTAAAAGAATCCATCTAGAAAATCTTTCAATACTAAGATTTTGTACCTGTACATCATCCCAGAGACAGGCGATGCCTCCTGCCCTCCCTAGTGCATCCACGGTCGCCCACTGAATGTGTTCTCCACTCCACAATCGACCTGCTAATCGATCAGAAAAATATTCCTGTTTTGTCTCACATAAGATTAGAATACTCAGCTGTTCTTTACGGATCAGGTCAGAAATCTGTTGCCCCTTCAACTTACCTCTACTACCTCGAACGTTCCACATGGCCAGATTAATCATGCAAATAATTAGAAACCCATCTACCACACTACCTAGCAACACACTGCTAATTGCAATGAGCTAGCCATTCCTCACCTTCCTCAATTATTCTTGTCTGCAACTTCCTTCTGATGTCATTCTTCGTCTGCTTACAACTGAGCCCCAAAGCATCCACTACCTCCAGAGAATGCTGTGTTTCCGTTTCAATTGAGCAACTGTCAACACCAGGGCTTCGAGCGGTCACCCGACTTGCTGTACCATCCGTCTTCTCGTTGCTAGCCAACAGAAAAGAAGGTTCATCCACTATTGTCACACCCACACCCACGTTTGATTGACTGAGTATGCCGGAAGAGAGACTTCCAGTGGGTTTAACACGTTTGAGTTTTTTGTTTTTACTCACCCTATTGATGGCAGCCCGGCCTGGAACTTCAACACAAGACGCTTTGGACCCGGTCTTCCTCATCCGTGCAAAGGCCATCTCTTCATACAACCCTGTAAAATCCACCTGTGTGTCGACATCCTCCTGGGGCAAACCTTCCGACATGGCTCTCCTAAGGAACTGGTAGTTAACAGCTTCATGTCCGTTCCCGTGAAACTTTGGTAATACAGGGGCCGTGAAATTACTGAAGCACCCTCCACTTTGTCCAGAAAGACTCCCTGTTCCTGCAGTAGGCTGATGCACGTGCGGAGGGCAATCAACTGACTTGTGTTTTTCCTGAACTAAATCCGTGAAATTACTACATCCGTTGGAATCCACTCTGTCCCCCCTACTTCCGCACCCATGTCCCCTGTCATATTCATCTGACCAGCAACTTTTGTACCTATAGAAGAGGTACTACCCTTGGTTTCTCCCACGTGCTCCTGTCTATCCGCACGTGGTCAGCCGCTCTAAAATATCCATCCCCAACTGGTTTTTGTTTGGTCACCTTGGGCCCCACATAGTCTCTCTCCTACACTTCCACAATGGAAACTGCAAAGAGTTTACCAGCAACCTGCACCTGCATGTTCTCCTGTATCTGTGCTAAACGGGTGGTTTCCACTTGCAAGAATGCGGCGTCAATCCGTTCCATATTGATGGTTCGACTATCAATCTGAACTAAGGTGCCTATCGAAAGCATGATCTTTTGATAAGCAATTTGTGACCAGGCATGTAAAGGAATACCAACAACTTTCACCCAGCATAATCTTCGAACACCTGTATCTTCAATCTGCCATGGATGAATGTCAAAGAACAATCTCTGCCAATACCCAATATTAGCACTTAGTTCCAGCTTCATACACTCGATAGTAGCAAACGTTAGCAAATAGCGATGATTCCCCATATGTGCACATTCTATACTGTCAGGAATAGCTTCCTTGTCAAAACTTCCCCTACCAATGGATCCAACTGCACTCCGTTGCAACCTTTTCTGAATGTTGATATCAATACTAAGCTCCACATACGGTGTCAACCCTTGTGATGACTTTGCTGGATTGATAACTGCCGCATATGTACGACTGTCACGCTCCCGCCATGTAGTATGTAGCTTCACCTTAGACTGCTTCGGGGGATCTAACTCTGATTTGTTACCTGCCATGTTCTCCTTATCTCTACTACTGTGACCATGCCATAGGTCATACCTCGCAATGTTAAAGCTCATTCGTTGCACTCCACCAAAAGCCTGGTTGAGCCGCCGTTGACGAATATCTTCCTGCACCCCACATCGGACGAATTTTACAAAACCAAAACGTAAACCTCGAACAGATTTAATCTTGGAAATAAACACATCTGCAACCGGTTCGATCGCAAAAATCTCCTGAAAGAGCCTGCCTGAGGTCCAGGATGCGGGTATGTTGTCTACGAAGTAAGAGGTGTAACGATCAGCACTGAGCACCTGGTGGGGAATCCACTGAGACGTAGCCACTCGAAGTCTGGAACGCTCGATCGAAGAGGAGGGACGCTCGTCGGTAAACAGGCCATAAGAACCTTGAACAAATCGCTGCTGTGGGAACGGAGTAGATGACCGTTGGTTGGTTGGTGGTCATGGGTGTTTGAGTGGATGGGTGTTGGGAAGGAGGTTTTGAGACATTGATGATTCTCCCATTCTCAAGGGTTCCTGTTATGTTCTAGTATCTTGACTTGTGTGCCCTTGTTTATGACAATGAATATCCTTCTTTTACTTTTCAAGAGTGCTTGTCATCTTCCAGATCTTGATCTTTTGGCTCCCTACTTCTTGCAGCTTGGTGTAGATACTGTTTCAGTCCTTGTTGGTCCTGTATCCTATTTGTTGCTCTCAAAACCTGCCAAGGGTGTGGAGAAAACATTCTCCCTTCTGTCTTTACTTGACAAGATCCTTCCAGTCTATAAGTAAAAACATTCTAGCCTGCACTTCTCTTTGTTTGTAACTTTTAATGTTTAAAAATGCAAGTGCATGATTTTCTGTTATAATGATGAAAATTTTCAGAGAGGTTATTTCAGAGCTTAAAGAAGCTGGTGCATCCTGGATTCAGTTTGATGAGCCCACACTTATGTTGGATCTTGATTCTCAAAAATTGGAAGCATTCACTGCTGCCTACGCTGACTTAGAGTCAACTCTATCTGGCACGAATGTGCTCATTGAAACCTACTTTGCTGATATTCCAGCTGAGCAATACAAGATCCTTACCTCTTTGAAGGTCACTGGATATGGTTTTGATTTGGTTCGTGGAACTCAGACCCTTGACTTGATCAAAGGTGGATTCCCCGAGGGAAAATACCTCTTTGCTGGAGTGGTTGATGGAAGAAACATCTGGGCGAATGACCCAGCTGCTTCTCTTAATACCCTTCAAGCACTTGAGGGAATTGTAGGCAAAGGTATGTTTGTGAACAGGATGTGTGGATGCTTGTGGATATTTTTTTTGACATTCAACTTCACTTTTGCCATATTCTCATTGCAGACAAACTGGTTGTTTCCACCTCTTGCTCACTACTCCACACGGCTGTTGATCTTGTCAATGAGCCTAAGTTGGATGTAGAAATCAAGTCATGGTTGGAATTTGCTGCCCAGAAAATTTATGAAGTGAATGGGTTGGCAAAGGCATTAGCTGGTGAAAAGGATGAGGTATGCTTTTTAACTTCATATCTTATTAGCTAATAGCTGGAGTATATGTTAATTCTGCTTTTAGTGGCTCAATTTTCAGGATTTCTTCTCAGCTAATGCCCAGGCTTTGGCCTCAAGAAAGTCCTCTCCTAGGGTGACCAACAAAGATGTTCAAGCTGCTGTAAGTGCATCTTAGATGTTCTTCATTTCATGAGTTTTTTTTTTTTGAAAATTCATCGTTATGTATTAAGATTGGAAGCATTAATACATGTGAGTAGAGCAATGAAGTATTGTCCCAACTCGATAGACAAAGTGAAACTGCCAGATACCGTAGTTAGATTACCGTATCTGAGGGTTTTCACAATCTATACGATCTATGTGGCCAACAAAGAAGCAAAATCTCCTAAGGGTAACAAATCCAAAGTATCTATACAAACATCCTTAAGATTTGTCTTGGTCCAACAAAAACCATGCTGCATACCATTGCAGAACACATCGTTTTCACTAGTGTCCTCTCTCCTGAAGACTCTGCTATTTCTACCCAACCAAATACTCCATACAAAAGCAAATATCAAAATGTACCATAATCCATGCCATCGAGTTGGTATTGAGAAACCAACCCATTGGATGAATAATTCTGCCATGGACCGCGGTTGCACCCACCTTAATCCCCAGTTTCTAAATAATAGCGACCAACATGCCCAAGCCCTCCTGCAGTGAAGCAAAATATGATTGGAATTCCCTTCTGCAAGACCACATACCTCGCAAGCACCCTCGGATTCAGGCAGGATGCCAAATCTTATTAGCTGACCTTTGGCAATAATCTTCTCCCTACACGCAAGCCACATGAAAGCTTGCCATTTGGGTGCTCCCTGCTTACACCAAACATTTGGAATCTTCAGGTCGCTTGAATTGACCACACTCTCTTCCAGCGATTGGTAACAGTAACGTGCTGAGAAAGGTCTCAACTGATCTCCCCATAATAGTAAATCTTCCTCCAAGGAGTTCGGGATAAAACCTCTCAGGGTGGAAAATAGACGCTCAGCTTCATCCTCCTCCCAAACAAATAATCGTCTCCTCCATATGATGTTCCACCGCCACTCGTTGCCTGCTCCCGACCCAAACCTTAAGACAGACCCCTCCTTCTCCAATTCGATATCGTATAATCTCGGAAATAGCACCTGTAAAGGAGAATCCCCGCACCAGACGTCTTGCCAAAAAGCTATGGAATCACCTTTTCCCAATTTCCAGTGATAGAATTCTAAGATACACTTGCCATTTGACAATGTCGATCTGTTGGTCTGCACAATTCCTTTCCAGATGGCAGAACCATGATTTACATCACTCACTATGCCTTCGGAGCACAATCTGGGCCTATACTTCTGTGATACTACCTGTTTCCACAACGAACATGTATCAGTAGCAATTCTGTAGCTCCACTTTGTAAGCAGAGCGTCATTCCACAACTTCAAGCATCCTAGCCCTGCACCTCCATTTTCCTTTGCCCTGACTGCCACCGACCAACTGACTTTGCAGACACATCTTTTATCTACTTTTCCAGTCCAAAGAAAACGCTTCATCTATTTCTCAAAATCTTTTCTAACTCCCGCATGCATCTGGAAAAAAGTCATGTAGTACACTGGTAAACTACTTAGCACTGATTTGAGCAGCGTGATTCGGCCCCCCAGCAACAACAGAGAGCCTTTCCATGACGCTAGTTTACTTTTAAATCTAGCAACCACCGTAGCCCACGTACTTTGGTGACGTGGATTCGCCCCAAGAGGCACCCCAAGGTACTGGAACGGCAAAGTCTGCAACCTGCAGCGAAGCATAGACGCCAAACTCACAGCCTCCCCATTAGACACATTAATCCCTACTAGTCCGGATTTGAAAAATTTAATCTTTAACCCGGATAGTAACTTATAACATCTCAAGATTCTCTTGAGGGTGAGTATCTCCTGCTGATCGCCATGGCTAAAATGAATAACATCATCAGCATATTGTAGATGCGTTAGATGTAAAACCCCAACATTTATGCCCTGAAAAATTTGACTATCAGCCGCGCGACCAAGCATCCTTGACAGAACCTCCACTGCTAAATTGAACAATAACGGTGATAACGGATCGCCTTGTCGTAGACCTCTCCCCAAATTAAATTTGACTGTTGGCGCACCATTGATAAGGACTGCACAACGAGCCGATGAAATACACGCCTGAATCCATCTCCTCCATTGAGTACCAAAACCCATCCTTTCCATCACCTCAAGTAGGAAGTCCCAATCTACTGAGTCATACGCCTTCTGAAAATCTAATTTGAGACACCAGCCTTTGCGCTTTGACTTCTTCATGGTATGGATGATTTTGTTGGCAACCATAATCGAATCAGCAATTTATCTTCCTTCCATGAAACCAGTTTGAAAGGGAGAAATTAACTGATCCATTTCTTGCTTAAGCCGTTTGGACAATATCTTAGCAATGATTTTGTACAGACTATTGATGAGGCTGATAGGCCTGTAAGAATTAAACTCGGCTGCACCTGGTATCTTGGGGATTAATGTAATAAAGCTGTTGTTTATCCCACAGGGCAATTCTCCACTGAACTGAAATTCTTTCACCATCGTTGTGATGTCCTCTCCAATCACTGTCCAAGCTTTCTTAATGAAATAAAAATTGAAACCATCCGGTCCTGGGGCCTTGTGACTACCACAATCCCATACAACACCCTTTATCTCCTCCTCAAGGAATGGTCCTTCAAGTTGGGCTGCTTCTACGGTTGACAGACTGGGTAGATTTAGCCTACCCAATCCTAACCACCAGGTACCCTCATCCGCAAAGATCCTTTGGAAATATTCTACCGCTTCAGCTTTTATCTCAGCTGGCTTAACCATCTCCGTGCCATTGACTCTCACTGATCCAATAAATTTGTGACAGCGCTGCATGTTAGCG
Source organism: Passiflora organensis (assembly GCA_019739055.1). Classification (NCBI taxonomy): domain Eukaryota; kingdom Viridiplantae; phylum Streptophyta; class Magnoliopsida; order Malpighiales; family Passifloraceae; genus Passiflora; species Passiflora organensis. The sequence continues at coordinate 337,063 of JAEPBF010000190.1, forward strand.
CAAGAGTGGAAAAACTTGTTGTTTTTATCCCCAAGTTTGAGCCATTGTTGTCTAGACTTCTGCCTCCACATAGCCTCAAGCTTCTTCTTTAAGTCCCACTTCTAGACCTGTAGTTCTTCATATCTCCTTGTCGAATCTGCCCCCAAACCCCTTCTATTCTGGTCTAAAGAATCAATTTCAGCGAGTAGTATCTTCATTTTATTCTCCAATGCACCGAACGTTTCATTATGCCATACCTTGAGTTTCTTCTTTAAGAAAGCCAACTTCTTAACCACAGTAAACGTTCCTAGGAAGCAAAGCCCAGCCTCCTGCCAATATTCCTCTACCGTTTCTAAGAAATGTTTGTCCTCCCACCAGAAATCCCACGAACGAAACGGCTTAATTCCCCAAAAGAAGGAGTCAGCTTTCAGTATTAATGGGACATGATCTGATGCTTAACTTAACTTGCTTCTCCTGCTTTCATAGGCTGATGCTTTGAAGGGTTCTGACCACCGTCGTGCTACAAATGTTAGTTCTAGGCTGGATGCTCAGCAGAAGAAGCTAAACCTTCCTATCCTGCCAACCACCACAATTGGGTCATTCCCACAAACCATTGAACTTAGAAGAGTCCGCCGTGAATACAAGGCCAAAAAGTTAGTCTACAGTTTATTTGTTTATACCTATGTGAAGCTGACTATTAATGTTGATCTTTTCCATAACATCTCTCTACTTCTCTCGTCAGGATCACTGAGGAAGAATACGTAAAAGCCATCAAGGAGGAAATCAACAATGTGGTAAAAATCCAAGAGGAGCTTGATATTGATGTATTGGTTCATGGAGAGCCTGAGGTGAGTTTTCTGCTGGATATTAGCTGCGATGGGGATAAATTGCAAGAAAATGTGCCAAGTTTTCAATATGCTTATTTTTCTCATTTAGCAATGTGGAGTTTCCAACTAAATTTGACTATTTGTCACCGTAGAGAAACGACATGGTTGAGTACTTTGGAGAGCAGTTGTCAGGTTTTGCCTTCTCAGCAAATGGGTGGGTGCAATCCTACGGATCTCGCTGTGTGAAGCCCCCAATCATCTATGGTGATGTGAGCCGTCCCAAGCCAATGACCGTATTCTGGTCCTCAACTGCTCAGAGCATGACTTCCCGACCAATGAAGGGAATGCTTACCGGCCCCGTCACCATTCTCAACTGGTCCTTCGTCCGTAATGACCAACCCAGGTATGTAAGACAACAACTGCATGATAATGGGAAAAAAAAAAGATAAAGGGAAGTTGTTGCATCTAATTTGTTGTCATTGCTCAAATTTTATAATGCGTTTGCCTATTTTATAGATCTGAGACCTGCTATCAGATTGCTTTGGCAATCAAGGACGAAGTTGAGGATCTTGAGAAGGCTGGTATCAATGTTATCCAAATTGATGAGGCTGCTCTGAGAGAAGGCTTGCCCCTTAGGAAATCTGAACAAGCTTCGTACTTGAATTGGGCTGTCCACTCTATCAGGATCACCAATGCAGGTGTTCAGGACACCACTCAGGTAGGCTTATTCCCCATTGCCATCTCAATTTACTTCTTCCATTTCCTTGTATCAATTTGGTATATTTATTATCAATTGCTGCAGATCCACACCCACATGTGCTACTCCAACTTCAATGACATCATCCACTCCATCATTGACATGGATGCTGATGTCATCACCATTGAGAACTCTCGTTCCGATGAGAAGCTCTTCTCCGTATTCCGTGAGGGAGTCAAGTACGGTGCAGGAATTGGGCCTGGTGTCTATGACATCCACTCTCCTAGAATACCATCGACTGAAGAGATTGCTGACAGAATTAACAAAATGCTTGTCGTCCTCGAGACAAACATCCTGTGGGTTAACCCTGACTGTGGACTCAAGACCCGCAAGTACACTGAAGTGAAACCAGCTCTTCAGAACATGGTTGCTGCGTAACAAGTTGCACACTATGCCTTCTCTCACCTCCCCAGCTCTGCCCACCTCTCTCTACTCTCAATCCCAACCTCATCCCAAACCCAGCTTTCCACACAACTTCTCATTTCAAACGTGCGGATGGCAGGACCATGGGACCATCCACAGTTTCTGACCTGCAACCCTTCCCTGCCACCTTAGGGCCTGAACAGTCCAAATGGACACCAGCACAGGTGTTCAGCACGGATCGATATATTTCTTATTTCATTGAAGGTATTCCGGAGGGTTGGAATTATAACAAATTATTCCAAGCGATAGCCGATGTGGAGCCTGTGGTGGATGTGTTCATCTCCGGACGCCTCTCCAAGCGGAGATTGCGATTTGGCTTTGTCAAGTTTGTTAGATGCGGGGTGCAGAAAGAAGCTAGACAAAGACGGTTGAACTCGAGACTAGGTGGACATGCTTGGTCACGCATCAATGTGGCCCGTTATGATGCTGGTGCTGGGGATAGACGAGTACCGACTGCTGCAAATACCCGAGTGGTTGAGCCATCTGAGTTGCCACCAAAACGGATAGTCACAGGTCATCCGCCTCTGAGGGAGAGGGATGGAAGAACATATGCAGAAGCCACAGCTATGCAGAAGAAGCCTGAGTACGAGGAAACACTTGTGGAGATTTTCTCAGATCGGGGGATCATGGACCGCCTCCAAAGAAGTGTTGTTGGTCTTCTTCGAGAGAATTATAACACACAATTGGGTCTCCCAGCTGATGTTGAATGTCTGGATATGGGTCCGTATCAGAAACTTCTTACCTTCGCGACAGCAGAGAACATGAGGCATGAACTTACCTACAATATCGACTTTTGGAACGTCAAGTTTTATGATCTGCACCCATGGAGTTCAGAAGATACTGGCATTAGAAGACTATGTTGGGTGGAGGTTGTTGGTCTTCCTCTTAATGTCTGGTTTGAGGAAGCTTTCAGGAAAATCATAAGGCCAATTGGCTCAGTGGTTCAGGTCCATCCTAACACTGCAAATTGGAAATCTCTAGCTGGTGCTGTCATGCAAATAGCCACAACAAGTTCGTTGGAAATCCAGAAATGGTTGAAGCTGGTGATAGATGGCAAGCAGTGCACAGTGCAGATCTTGGAAGTCAAAGACAAAGTGCTTATGGGGCCCGAGGTTGGTGAAAAAAGCTCTGTGTCAGGTGGGAGCAACAGCCTTTTTGTCCCACTTAAACCCAACCCATCCGTTGACAAGCACAATAGTAGTGTTCAGAGAAAGGACAGTACTCCTGCAGCAAAGCAAAGGGATTATGTCAGAAGGATGTGATGGATCAAGGCAAGGTGATGGCGGTAGGTACTAATCCCACCTACGTTGGAGCTAGGGGTCCTCACCAGCCAGCTCAGCTTATATCACCAGCATAGCATGCTCAAGTGGGTATGACTCATCCACTGACTCAGCAGGTGGAAGAGCGTCTAAGGCATTCTAAGAGTAGTGGTGGGTTTCTAAGTAATTTCACTGCCCCTGCTCTTATCCTTGAAGCACTGATTACAGAGGGCCAAATACAAGCTCATCGCAAGACACTTTCAGAGTGCGCACCAGGTGAGTACACAGCTGAGAATTCCGCCTTTCAATCGTCATCTGAGGCCATGGTTTTCACCAGAATGAGGGAGGAGGGTGATAAAGCATCGAGGGTAGGCTACAAGGGCAGGGCGGGCGACCGAAGGCTTGGCAAGCATAAAAAGCTCAAGCATATTAAACCCACTGGGAGTCTCTCTTCGGGGAGAACCAGTCAACCCGACAGACGTGGTGCGCCATTATTGGCGGACGAACCATCGTTTCTTGCTCAGACTACTGACAAGGGAGAAGATTCGTCGGCACGAGTTTGCTCCGTGACTCCAGAAGTGGATGAATGTCCAGTAGAAATGGAGGTGCAGCGGACGATGGATATTGTGGACAAGTTGGGACTTAGTAGAAAGAACACGAAAGCCGCAATCATGCAAAAGCTGAAGGCACAGATAGTTGATGAAGGCAAGGAGTGGCAAGCTCACTGTACTACATAGTGTAGTATCGGTGACTTTTAGTTCAGGGTTCTGAAGTCTAATGATTAATTTAGCTATGTGGAATATACGAGGGTGTCGGGGGAAGATGAAGGAGAATCAGGTTCGTACTCTTATAATAAAGGAACAGCTTAGTATATTGTTTTTATGTGAGACAAAGAGGGAGATTTTCTCTGAAAGATTGGCGGCAAGATTTTGGCCTGGTAACAATATTAAATGGGAAGCTATTGATGCTCGTGGGAGTGCTGGGGGAATTGTGTGTCTTTGGAATGACTTACTGGTGCAGGTTGTTGGTGTTGAAAAATTTGAGAGGTGGTTGTTATTGCAGATGCGAGTACGGGATACAGGTTTTACGTTCGTATGCGTTGGGCTACACGCACCTAATGTAGTGGCGGACCGACGATTGCTTTGGGAAGAGCTGCAAAGGCGGAAATCTACGGCTATCGCGCCTTGGGTTATCTTAGGCGATTTCAATGAATCGCTCACTGTTGAAGAACGGTTTGGAAATTCCTTTAATCCTGCGGCAGCTAATCGCTTTTTGCATTTTATCAACAGGAATGGTCTGATTGACCTGCCACTCCTAGGTAAAGAGTACACCTGGTTTAATTCTCACAGTGCCTCCCGCATTGACAGAGTATTGGCTTCCCCAAACTGGTGTTCACATTTTAGTCGACATAGGCTATATGCAGGAGATAAGGGATTCTCAGATCATGTTCCCCTAATACTGAAGGCCGATTCTTTCAGGTGGGGATGTAAGCCATTTCGTTCGTGGGATATATGGTGGGAGGATACACAGTTTCCTCAGACGGTGGAAAGATTTTGGAGAGAGGCTGGGATTTGTTTTCCCGGTGTTTTCAGCGTGGTCAAGAAGTTAGCGTTTCTGAGGAAAAAATTACAGGTTTGGCACACAACTCATTTTGGAGCATTGGAAGGCAGGTTGAAAATACTTCTGACAGAGATTGATTCCTTAGACCAGACTAGAAGGGATTCGGGGAATGCTTTGAATAACCGATATTATGAGTTACAGGCGCAGAAATGGGATTTAAAACAAAAGATAGAAGCGATGTGGAGACAAAAGTCTCGACAACAATGGCTTAAGCTTGGGGACAAGAACAGTAAGTTTTTCCACGCTAGTGCTAACGTGCGTCGTTCATATAATTTCATTGGATCCATCTGAGTTCAGGGCCTGGAGTTAATCACGCCTGCGGATATAAAAAGTGCTGCTGTTAGCCACTTCCAGCGGTTCTTTGCGGATGATGGACACCGATGGTTGGGATTGGGTACTCTTGATCTGCCCCGTTTATCACCTGCAGCGGCGATTCAGTTACAGGATCCTTTCCTTGAGGATGAGATTAAGAGCGCTGTATGGGATTGTGGCAGCTACAAAGCTCCTGGACCAGATGGTTTCAACTTTCACTTTATCAAGAAAGCATGGTCAGTAATCGGCAGGGATATTAGTACAATGGTGCAAGAATTCATTCCAGCGGTGTTCTACCTTGTGGGATAAACAATAGTTTCATTACATTAATACCCAAGATACCATGGTGCTGCTGATTTCAACTCCTACAGGCCTATTAGTCTCCTGAATAGTTTGTATAAAATCATCGCCAAGATTTTGTCCATGCGGCTTCAAGCGAGTGATGGACCAGCTAATTCTCTCCCTTCCAAACTGGCTTTATGAAGGACGGTACATTGCCGATTCCATCATGGTTGCCAATGAGATATTACATACCATGAAGAAGTCCCACCACAAAGGCTGGTGTCTGAAATTAGATTTCCAGAAGGCATATGATTCTGTTAATTGGGTTTTCCTTCTTGAGGCGATGGAACAAATGGGCTTCGGGGTGCAGTGGAAAAAATGGATTCAGGGTTGTGTATCTTCTGCTCGTTGTGCCATTCTTATCAATGGGGCGCCAACTGCTGAGTTTTCTGTGGGACGAGGTTTGCGCCAAGGTGATCCGCTCTCACCCCTACTGTTCAATCTCGCGGCAGAGGTACTGTCAGGGCTGCTGATTAGAGCAGCAGATTGTCGGTTATTTCAGGGCATTAACATTGGTGGTTTACATCTAACGCATCTGCAGTATGCAGATGACGTTATCCTCTTCAGCCAGGGAGATCATCAGGAGATTATTAGCTTACAAAGGATACTACGATGCTATGAGCTATTGTCAAGTTTAAAGATTAATTTCTTTAAATCCAGTTTAGTCGGAATTAATGTACCCACTGGCGAGGCGGTGGCCCTCACGTCCAAGATACATTGTAGACTGCAGGCTATTCCATTTACATACCTCGGGGTACCCCTTGGAGCGATCCCAAGGCGGAGAAGTACATGGAAAACGGTGCTGGATAGATTCAAAAGTAAATTAGCCTCTTGGAAGGGCTTCTTGTTATCGTTGGGAGGAAGAGTTACTTTGATTAAATCAGTGTTGAATAGCCTTCCCGTGTACTATATGACTTTCTTTCAAATGCCAGTAAGTGTACGAAAGGAATTGGAAAAATGGATGCGGCATTTTTTAAGGGTTGGGAAAGTAAAGACTCGTTGCTTGTGCAAAGTTCGCTGGTCTGTGGTGGTGCGTGCAAAGGATAAGGGGGTGTTGGACTGGGGTGCTTACTGCTGCGAAATCAGGCGTTACTTACCAAGTGGTGTGCCAGAATTGCCACCGATACTTGCTGATTGTGGAAGCAGGTGATAATGCAGAAATACCAACCTCGATTAAGTCATGTTGGTCTAGAATGTGCGGTGAGTAATGTTTCTGCTATCTGGCGTTGAATAGTGAAGACAAGTAGAACACTTCTGGCTAATGGTCAGTGTATTTCTGAATTCCATCGCTGGAAATTGGGCCAAGAAAATTCTATTGCTTTTCTGGCAGGATACCTGGTGCAGCAATCGGCCATTATTGGTTTTGTTTCCTCGATTGTATGATATCTCTCTTGAGAAAGAGGGATCAATACTCCGGTTTGGGGCAATGGTGGGACAGGTCTGGGAGTGGCATATGACATGGAGGAGACGCTTATTTGTATGGGAGGGGGAAGTTACCCGATTATTGGCCTTGTTGAGTGATTTTGTTCCGACTCCCTTGCAAGAGGATGAGTTATTATGGGGTGACCAGATGAGACCCTTTTCAGTGCGCAATTGTTACCAAACAATGGAAGTGCATACGGTCCCGTCAAGTGAGCTGATGATCCCAAATGTCTGGCGAAAGCATGGCACACCCAAATGGCAAGCTTTCATGTGGCTTGCGTGTAGGGAGAAGATCCATGCTAAATTGCAACTCATTCGACTTGGCATACTACCATCTTCTGAAGGGGAATGTGAGGCGTGCGGCCTTGAGGAAGGTGATTCTAATCATATTTTACTTGATTGTCGAATGGCTTGGAATTGTTGGTCGCTCTTATTCCACAAATGGGGTTTAAGCTGGGTACAGCCAAGGTCCATGACAGAATTATTTATACAGTGGGAAGGCTTCTCCATTCCATCTCGATGGCGTGGTCTATGGTATGTGTTAATTTTTGCTTTTACATGGAGCATTTGGTTGGGCCGAAACGCCCGAATCTTTCAGCGAGTAACCTGCAGTGCAGAAGATTTGTTCTACAACGCCATTCGGCATGGTTTCTGCTGGGCCAAACATAATCTGAAGGATGGGTGTCCAGATTGTTTGGCTTTGTTACCTTCCGGGGATTTTACTTACGCATTACATAGTTTTAAGGAATGGTGAAAATTTTAGATGTTGTACTTGTGATATGGTATCTTAAAGTTTCACCTTGTATATTGAGTTATGACAATGTTTTCTAACTCTTATGTAACACTGTTTTGCTTTAATACATATCGAAACACTTTAAAAAAAAAAAAAAAGAACATGGTTGCTGCAGCCAAGCTACTCCGCTCTCAGCTTGCTAACGCCAAGTGAATTGCTCCAGAGATGCCGGATTGATTCTTTTTTTCTTGAAACTATCAAGAATTTTACTATTACGGATTGATCATTTCTTTAGTTGATAAAGAGTGCATTAACGTCACTCTGATATTGTCTTTCTGTAATATATTGAGGAGAGTATGCCGAGGTGAGCAAAATGTCCCGTCTCGAATTTATTGTACCGATCCGATTATTTTCTAGTAATCGTAAAATAGTAATCTCAAATTCCTAAAATAGTATTTGTTCATATTTTTCTATCTGTCTCATTTGTTTGTTGTTTGAATAATCAATGACAGTAATTAATTTTTTTTCTTCCAGATTTTAAAATTCGGACTTTGAAGCTTTACTCAGAGAAGTTATTTTATCTATCGTAACTTCAAGGAATAATGTAAGTGAATTTTTTTTTTTTTAACAAATATAATGATGTAATTGGATTAGGTAACTCCTACCCGAAAGAACTTTGCCAGATTGTGCTTGCACAGTCCAAAACTCACTGCCTCTAATGAATGGGGCCAGAGATGAGTTTTGACGAAACACATCAAGTTACCAGATCACGATCACGTAGGTTGTTTGCCATGGTTGATCTAATCGATAGATACCAATCTTGAAGAATAAAATATAAAAGAAATTATGAAGCATCCTCTGTCTGAGAAATTATTCTTATAATCCATAAGAGATTGGGGAAACAATCACTTTTTGACCATAGAAATAACAACATTATGATGTATGCCTTTCCCTAAATCCAAGTAATCTGAAACCTTCAATGACAATCGATGAAATACATCATCCATCAATGCACTCTCAAATTGACTTGCTAGCATAGGTTCTGTTACGGCTCTTATATAGTTTGAGACATACTTCCCTCTCGTCCATTTATCAAACACCAAGTTTTCATTACCATCCTCAATATTGGCATCCCAATCTATGTCGAATTGCTTAAATACGGCAATATTGAAGGACCCTTCTCTTTCAATTAATTGACGCAGAAGTTTTGGAGAAGGCAAAAGTCCTGGGATATTGTAGGAGTCCAGCATTGATTCTTGAACTTTTCCCTGAATTAAATAGAACCACAAGTCAATTACAGACAAGAGCATTAATCAAATATTCAATTGCTGGAAAAAAAAGTTGTGCGCCATCGAAGTGGAAGGATTCTTTGAAGTCCTGAACAGTTATATACTGTATTTGTATTTATCTGTGAAAATTATTCGTACAGATCGAACTGATAAAAGATTCACATATTTAATTGGAGATGTATAAATAATGCATTCGTACCTCATCCACCATATCCTTGAGGCAATCACCGATTAGCTGCCAAAGTTTGGTTCCAGATTCGTTATTAAGGTTCTTTTCATTGCTAGCAAGGATGGTCAGAACCATCCGACCTCCAGATTTCATCTCTGATGCTCGAGATTTCAAGAATGATGTGAAATCTGTATCAAATTGATCTATATATGCCTTGTGTACCCTCGGAGGACTGGATTTCGTCAGGCAAATGTTCCCCTTATTCAATGCCTCTCCAGATTCACTGACAAGTCCTTCAGGTACCTAATTGAAAAGACAAAATTTAATTCCTCAAAAATATTTTTTTTGTAGTAAAGGTTATATATATCATCCAAAATAATATTGTCTCGTAAATACCATCTAAGAACAGATCTAAAGAGTTGCGTGCATAGCCAGATTTATTCACCTGGGAGAGAAAATGTAGACTATAAGAAGAATGGGCAAAGTGAAGTGTGTTATCTGGAAAGAGTCTTCCATGGAAATCCCCAGGCATAGCCGCAACGAAACAATGCCCCATTTTGTCAAACTTGTCTTTCCCAACTTGGTCATATAAACTTGGCAGCAACGACTGGAAAACGGTGTTGAAATCATTTCCTGGAAGATCATTAAGGAAAAACTGTAGCGCAGGTGGATTCTGATTCAATTTACGACATGTAGAGTTGACTGTTTCAATGATTTCCCGCAATGGCAATAGAGTGTTGGGGCCTGAAGAGCATCCCATGTCTACCATGGTGAAGCAATCTGGCAAGTTTTCACGACATAGCTCCGCTATTGCCTCTTCCAGGATAGGCTTGGTCATCAGTATCACTTGCTTCTGATGAATATCACCGTAAAGAACCAAATTAGTTTCTGCTAGAGAAGATGTATGCTTAAAATGTGAAAGTGTGGATGTGTGCGATGAGAGAGAGAGAGAGACTTGAAGTGACGAGTTTTTGCAGTAGCTGAGCTCTCCTTCTCCTGTGTTCATGTGAAGGATTTGTTGCACTTCCATTGCTAAAGCTTGCTTGCTTTGGAGAAGAAGAATCGAAACACCTTGTCAAATTGCAGAACGATAAGGGTCGTCCTACTGAAACATATATAAATGAACTGATCCAATTTTTTTTTTTAATTTTTATCTGTATCGTCGTTGTGAACTGTCTATTAGATAAATTAAACATTCTTTCAAAGAGTTGGATAGGTTCATGGTGCTCCATAACGTTCTTCAGATGCAGGAAACTAAATTTGGGATGACGAGGGAAGATTTGTCCGATTATGTTAAAGGAGTATTTTTTTATAAAGGAATCTATGAGTTTATTGAAGAATGAGAATATATATATAGTCCTTTGCAACTCAAACCTTATCAAAAGGATAGTGATTAACTAATATACACCTCTCCTATACGGAAGTTTCTCATATATATATTCCTTTGCAACTCAAACCTTATCAAAAGGATAGTGATTAACTGTCAATGGGAATCAGTTTCAGCCGGTCAAACTTCACGGGTAGCTTTATGGTAAGCACCACATGTTCCGTGACTCATATCACTGTGCACATGCTACTGTGCACATTCTACTATGCACATGATACTGTACACTGTGTCAGGATACAATTAAATGAGTTTGGGTGCATGATTTTTTTTTGAGAAATTATCGAAGTTGTATTAAGAGTAGTTTGGGTGCATGATGCTCCGTGTATACCATAAAACTACCCAAATTTCATCTTCTTGACATTAATTTTAGCCCATCGAATTCCATGAACCAAGTTCTCTACGCAGATATCAGCTGGAGTTTTGGATATTTGCTGAAAGATACTCTGGTTCCTGTCGGTCCAGTTTCCCCACTCACCGTTGAGAAAAGAATGGATAGATAAACTACTCCATTGCGCGAATAGATCCTTCATATTTGGTTGGCTGTACTCATTGATATCCCCGCTTTCTGATCAGCATTGACCAGCATAACCAAGCATCTCTGCATGTCAGAAAAATAAGGCTGGTGTCACTTTCGATTCCCCGTCACAACTTGGACATCTAGTTTCTGATTCGTCCAAGATAACTATTATGGCAAGATAAGCCTTCGAACTAACTTTGTCCAAACAGGTCAGCTACATCAACATCTGATGTTAAAGGAGATTCCTATTTCTAAATTACAGAACACCGACTAACTATTTGTTTAGTTGATATATAACGTCACTCTTATAATGTTTTCCTGTAATATATTGAGCAGTGTGCCAAGGTGAGCAAAATGTCGCCTCGCATTTATTGTACCGATCCGATTATCTTTTATATGTTATATTTTTAATTTTTATCTAAAAAATTATTTTTTTAACAGTTAAAATTGATGAATTCGATTCCAATCCCATCAATTCTAACAAATCAACCGATACAAATTCGGAATGGTTAATGATGAATGAGCTATTGAATACGAAAGTAATATAGAATTTTTATAGTAAGAATATATGTAGTTGAACCAAATGAGCCCTTTTTCTTACGAATTTAGTATGGCAGTAAAATAGTTTTGATCAAGATGTAGACAATTAGCTCACACTATCTATCCATAATGGTAAAATTTTGGAAGCTCAATAATTTTTTTTACAATTTTTTAAATAATAAAAAATATTTTAATCTATAATTAATCTAATTTTTTTTAGTTAACTACTAAACCTTACTTTTTTTAGAGTCAGTACTATAAACTAATATAATAAAGTATATATTCACGGGGACAGTTTTCTGAGAACAAGTTAAGTTGAAACATAAGTAACAAAGAACAAAATGAGTTTAATGAGGTCTGTTCTTTTCATATATGTACTAGCAAACAGACACAACTTCTACTGGGGTCCACTAACGGAGTTGGCAGCCAATCAAATCGATGACCGGCAAATGTATTTCTTCTATCTTACCCGGATTCCAGCCAATTGTAGAGCTTGCTTGTCGTATACAATTGGCGGCATGGGTCGAAACACCCGCAGCTGTTTATATATATAAAAACCCAGCTGTTCTTTTGGACTCTCGAATAATTTCATAATAAACGTATGACATTAGCTAAAATTAATGTAATCTAGACAGGTTACTGGATGTCTATGTACCGACCCTTTAATATTGTAAGTGTAAATAATAAATATTAAAGTTGCTTGGGTGGATGCGAGAAAATAGTAATTATCCTTGATCCCCTCATTGATTGAAGAATAGTATTATTATATAAGGTTTGTTATCCTTATTTGTAATCATACAGAATTTAAGTAATACAAATAGTTACCAATCTATTATTATATTCTTACTGGATTCTTAAATTTAGTATTCAGTTTTGAGAATTTAACATATTTTCGAGAAATAATCTAAGTGTAGGGTTTTATTCTGTAAAACTCTAACCCCGTAAAACCTGTCAATAAAAAATTGTATAGGAGATCGTTCTTGGAGAGCGAAAGATGTTATTCTCATAAAGAATAATGTTAATTGCGCCAAAACACAGTGAATATCTACAATTGCTATTACAAAAATGATGATGTTATTGGATTGACTAACTTTTAACTCAAAACTTTGCCAGAATGTTTTTGCACAGACCGAAAGTCAATTACTGTAATAAATGGCACCTGGGATCAGAGATACATTTTGACATAACACATCAAGTCACTGCTTATTTATTACGGAAATAAAGATTCTATTCTTGACTTTGTATATGGATTATCTTAAAATTTTAGGCCTATTGGACCTATTCTTATAACAGAAACTGAACCCAGCCTTAATTATTCTTCACGATCCACGTAGGTTGCCATGGTCGATCTAATCTAGATACCAATCTTGAAGAATAAAATCTTGGAGAAATTATGAAGCATAGAAATTATTCTTATGATCCATAAGAGCTTGAAGAAACAATTAATCACTTTTTGACCATAGACATAACAATATTATGTTTTATGCCTTTCCCTTCATCCAAGTGATATGAAGCCTTCTATGAAAATTGATGGAATAAATCATCCATCAATGCACTCTCAAATTGACTTGCTAGCATAGGTTCTGTTATGGCTCTTGTATAGTTTGAGACATACTTTGTCACGATCCGGCCTCCGGACCTTCGGTCTAGCGGGCCTGGACGTATATTTACGCGTGATGGATCACAACTACAATGCTGAGTCGGGATTCTAACCACATGGCCCAAAAGAAGCATCTTGTTACAAATGGTACCATCACACAACACATATAAACCCAAGACCTCTCTCGTTCCTTTCCGATGTGGGATTGGGTAACCTGACTCCCTACGGGCTGGATCTCACAATCTCCCCTCTTTATAGACCTCATGTCCTCATGAGGGGATCCCAAACGTAACTGTCTTGGGCTCAAACTCACAGGCCCAAACGTGAACACACAACACGGCCCAAGCTCACCGGAAGAGGGAACGAGATCGGCTTCGCTACCATTTGTCACGATCCGGCCCCTCGGCACAGCGGGCCCGGACATGAATGTGCGCGTGATGGATCACAACTGCAACGCTCAGTCGGATTTTTAACCACATGGTCCAAAAGATGCATCTTGTTACAAATGATACCATCACACAACATATATAAGCCCAAAACCTCCCTCGTTTTTTTCCGATGTAGGATTCAGTAACCTGACCTCCCCTCACGGGTTGGGTCTCACAATCTCCCCTCCTTATAGACCTTGTGTCCTCACGAGGGAAGCCCAAACGTAACTGTCTTGAGCCCAAACTCACAGGCTCAAACGTGAACACACAACACGGCCCAAGCCCACAGGAAGAGGGAACGAGATCGGCTCCGCTACCATTTGTGTATGTGCGCGTGATGGATCACAACTGCAACGCTGAGTCGGGCTTCTAACCACATGGCCCAAAAGATGCATCTTGTCACAAATGATACCATCACACAACACATATAAGCCTAAGACCTATGTAGGATTGGGTAACCTGACCCGACTGGGTCTCACAATCTCTCCCCCTTCTTATAGACCGGGAGCTCCTTTCCGATATGGGACCTCCCCCGCTCTTTTCCGATGTGGGATTGGATAACCTGACTCGACTGGGTCTCACAATTTCCCTCCTTATAGACCTCATGTCATCACGAGGGGAGCCAAACGAAAACTCACGAGCCCAAACGTGAACACACAACACGGCCCAAGCCCACCCGGAAGAGGGAGCGAGATTGGCTCCGCTACCATTTGTCATGACCCGGCCCCCGGACTCTCAGCCCAGCAGGCCCAGACGTGTATGTGCGTGTGATGGATCACAACTGCAATGCTTAGTTGGGCTTTTAACCACAGGACCCAACAAGATGCATCTTTTGGGCCATGTGGTTTGAAGCCCAACCGAGTGTTGCAGTTGTGATCCATCACGCGCACATACACGTCCAGGCCTGCTGGGCCGAGGGTCCAGGAGCCGGCTCGTGACATACTTCCCTCTCGTCCATTTATCAAACACCAAGTTTTTATTACCATCCTCAATATTGGTATCCCAATCTACGTTGAATTGCTCAAATACGACAACATTGAAGGACCCTTCTGTTTTAATCATACTGGGATATTGTAGGAGTCCAGTATGATTCTTGCACTTTTCCCTGAATCAAATAGAACCACCAGTTAATTATAGACAAGAGCATTAATCAAGCACTCTATTTCTCCAAAAAAGTTGTCACACGTCCTCAGAATGTAGGGATTCTCTGAAACATTGAATTCAGATTTGACAGATCTTATTACAAAGTTAATAAGAATGGTTTTATTATAAAAATTAAAGAGATATCTAACCGGCAACAATAATTAATCTACTGGGTTGTATCACAAGAACCAATTATGAACAAATTATGGATGGATCTCAGTAGTTTGAAATTTTAAAATATTCCATATCCAAGTCCAAGATTCAAACCTTGATCTTTGATTTTGATTAAGAATGGATGCCAAAATGGTTAAATACTATAATTACGAGTAAAAATTATGTATATGGATCGAATTAATAAGAGATTCATACATTTAATTGGGAAAAGTTTGCATGTTTATAAATAATGCATCCATACCTCATCCACCATATCCTTCAGACAAGCACCGACTAGCTTCCAAACTTTGCTTCCATATTCGCAATTAGGGTTCTTTTCATTGCTAACGAGGAAAGTCAGAACCATCCGTCTTCCAGATTTGATCTCTAATGCTCGAGATTTTAAGAATGATGTGAAATCTTTCTCAAATTGATCAATATAGGCTTTGTGTATACTGAGGATGAGTCTACAGAATTGAATTGCGTGCATATCTAGGTCTATTCACCTGGGACAGATATTGCAGACTATAAGAAGAATGGGCAAAGTGAAGTGAGTTTTGTGGAAAGAGTTTTCCAAAGAAATCTCCAGGCATTGCAGCTACGAAACAATGCTCAATTTTGTCAAATTCGCCATTCCTGAGTTGGTCATATAAATTTGGCATCAATGACTGAAAAAACGGTATTGAAATCATTTCCCGGAAGATCATTAAGGAAAAACTATAGCATAGGTGGATTATGATTCAATTTATGACAAGTGGAGTTAACAGTTTCAATGTTTTCCAGCAAAGGCAATAGAGTGTTGGGGCCTGAAGAGCATCCCATGTCTACCATGGTGAAGCAATCTGGCAAGTTTTCACGACATAGCTCTGCTATTACCTCTTCCAAGATGGGATTGGTCATCAGTATCACTTGCTTCTGATGAATATCACAGTAAAGAACCAAATTAGTTTTTGATAGAGAATATATAAATGCTTAAAATATGAATGTGTGGATGTCTGCAATGAGAGAGAGAGAGTGTGAGGACCCAATGTCACGACCCGGACCCCGGACCCTCGGCCCAGCGGGCCCGGACTTGTATATGTGCGTGATGGATCACAACTGCAACACTCAATTGGGTTTTTAACCACAGGGCCCAAAAGACGCATCTTGTTACAAACGATACCATACCTCCCCCGCTCCTTTCCGATGTGGGATTGGGTAACCTGACCCCCCCTGCGGGCTAGGTCTCACAATCTCCCCTCCTTATAGACTTCGTGTCCTCACAAGGGGAGCCAAACGTAACTATTTTGGGCCCAAACTCAAGAGCCCAAACGTAACACACAACACGGCCCAAGCCCACCCTGAAGAGGGAACGAGATCGGCCCCGCTACCATTTGTCACAATCCGGCCCTCGGACCCTAGGCCTAGCAGGTCCGGACGTGTATGTGTGCGTGATAGATCACAACTGCAATGTTCGGTTGAGCTTTTAACTAAATGGTCCAAAAGATACATCTTGTTACAAATGATACCATACCTCCCCCGCTCCTTTTCGATGTGGGATTGGGTAACCTGACCCCCCCTGCGGGCTGGGTCTCACACCCGAACCCGATAATTAGGCTCTTCACCGCCGTGCAGTCCCAATTGGCCCAACTCGTGGCCCAATCAAAACCACACAAGGCTTACCCTCAAACAAATTTAGAAATTTGTATAAAAACACATGTAAATCTGAAACTTTTCACTTTCTATAAAAAATGAGCATGTATTTAAACAAACATCTCGACACCGCAAAATCGGAGTATAATTACAAACAACGAAAGTTTTAATCTCACACACAATAGGCCACACGGCCCCAAACATGCTTTATTAGAATAAATCCAATCAACTCAAAACCCAAGAACAACAAAAGATGCCCAAGGCATCATGCTTATCTCATATATCGTAAACTCAAAAGAATACATCAATATCCAATAACATGCATCAACCAAAGCCCTCTAAGGGGTCACAATGTAAATGAGCAAGCATGCAAACAAGTTAAGCAAGCATAACCAAACCCAAAATACAAAAGAGCGTGTCGAGTTTTCAAACATGTCATATGCAGTAGTCCAGCCCTATGACAAACCAGAAACCTTGAGCTCAAAAATAGACGGCTACACAGGCGCTCGACCTAGTCTTGAAAACAACAACAAGAGGGGGGTGAGATCTCGAGGACCTCAGTGAGAGTCACAATGTCACAAACAATTCCGATGGAATAGAGGCATATACGAAAACCAATATAAATATTTTATAATAAAAATCACAGTAAGTCCATAATACTAATCGTGTAAACAATATTACATTTAAATGTGATCAAATGCATATGCATGAGTTTGATAACATCAACATATATCTCAGGCCCATTCCCAATAACTATATAAATCCCAAAATCTCATTCTCATGGGCTATTATGCCCAAAAACTATCGGGGTGGATATCTAAAACCGTTTCACTGATAACCCCGGCCAAAGGGAAATCGGAAGCCCACTGATGGTTAATTAAATGCACCTTTCCAAAATAATAATAAATCCCCTACCACCAGTGTTGTCCTCAGGAAAAGTGGAGAAAGCAATTATCACACGATTCCCAACTCACACACAACTCAAAAAGCCCGAAGGCATATGTAGCCTATCCCATCACCTACTCCCACCAGGCATACATACCCCATCTATACTCTTAGGCAAGGGACTATCCTTCTATCTAAGGATACTCATCCACTTACCTTCGCATTGGTCAAGCGCAGTTCGTCAATTCCAAGTCATACCTAGAAATTATTTGTATACGTATTCTTGAAAAACATGTAGAACAAATCCCAAATGTTATAATTTAAATAAAGTGTAGTGCACTCAAAATCAACTCAAAGGCTCCCTAGGAGCCCCAACAACTCAAGAATTCAATAAAATTAAATATTCTCAAACGCATTTTAATCACATCACAAACATGCAAATAGGTTCAAAATAAATATTTTATACATCATAAATATGCTTCGCACATATTGAACCTAGCATGTCAAGTCATTCATCAATGCACATATTGCCTCAATTCAAAAATAAGTATTTACCAATTTTAATTAATAAAACAAAATATTTTCGTGTATGTAAATGAAACATAGTCTCACACCTCTTGACGCGCCGACGACTCAACGCCTAAGCCCTTGCCTTTATTGGTCGCCAAAACACCACCTAAACAATCATGCACACAAAACCACACTAAGAACAAAGCCGAAAATAATAAACTCAAAAATGACCAGAATTAAAAATAACCTAAAAGTCCCCTTAAACATTCACTCTAAGTCCTAAATCACTCAATACAACCTCTAGAAACTCAAACCACTCAATTCCTTAAGAAAAACAACAAACCCCTTCACACACGCAATCGATCCTAAGCTCAAATCCCAATTCCAAGCTCCGCCAACACCAAAATTGGTTTTTTCAATCGACAAACTTTCTTTACAACACACAAACAACCTAACTCAAGCAATGACATCAACCAATTTCATCCAATTCATCAAAACACAAAATTCCCAAATTTACCAAAATGGCATCGAATACTCAAAATGATCAATCATGGATCAAATGATGTTTTCGAGCAAACTAAGGTATCAGACTATAACAATGAACATCTAAGCATATGAAATCAACCACAAATCGGAAAAGAAAACAAAGAAATTAAACATAAACCATCAAAATCCGAAATTATAAAAATTATTCTAATTAAGGAAAAATAACCATAAATAAACATACTACCTGAACAAAAGAGGGGAGAGGGATTAGGTTAAGTTTTTGGAACAAAACTCACTCCTTAATTTGAAGAGAAAATGAAATTGGGAGGTATTTTGGGGGGTTTTGGGAGTTCTCAGCAAAGGGAGGAAAATGGGGTCTTTTGCCTTTTCTGCACACTCACGTGCAGAAAAGGGAGAAAAAGGGGGGCTAGGGGCATTTTTGAAAATATACCCCTTTCTGACTATTGACTTTGACTTTTTTCTTTTTTTTTTTTAATTCTCAAAATCTGAAAATAGTTATAAAATGAGTCACATATGCCCCAAGTGGGCCAAAATAAAATTTAAAAGGCTCAAAATATAAAAATCAGGTTTTTAAAACGTATTTGGGCTCGAGAACTGAAATCAGGCCCATGAAAGGTAAGTCGGCCCAAACACCTACGGCTACTCAAAACGGGCCTCCAAAAACTTATATGCAGGTCAAAAGATTAAAATGTGGTATATCCTTTGGACTCAAGCCTCGAACAACAAATCAATTGACTAATTAATCTAATGTATGTTAAAATTCTGAAACGACACGCCGTGCAAATTATCGATACTCCACCAACGACATGACGTTCTAGACATCCTAAACTTGACACTTAGGCTTTATGACTATGACCAGGTCACTCGGTCAAAAGGTCAACTCTGACAATCACTTGGTCAACTCACTCAATCCGACCAATCTGAAAAATATGACTGAACACGAGTGCTGACTAGACTTTCAAAAGTACGGAGTCTCACAGAGAGACTTGAAGTGATGAGTTTTTGTTGTAGCTGAACTCTCCTTCTTCTGTGTTCATGTGAAGGACTTGTAGCACTTCCATTGCTACGGCTTGCTTGCCTTTAAGGAGAATTGAAACGCTTTGTCAAACTGCAGAGGTATTTGGTCCTCCCGATAAACATATATAATGGGACTGATCCAAGACTTTTATTTGTTTTCAGTTCTTGTCTGTATCATTGTAGTGAGCTGCCTTTTAGATAAAGTAAACATTGTGTTCAGATCACGTGGAAAAAGCGAATAGGAGCTACGATGTGATGTTTGTAATAAATGTGATTGGTATGATTGATCTTTGTAATTCATATAAACCCAGTATATCGATTATTGCATGATAATTTTTGTATAAAATTTGAAGCTTTGGCTGTGAGACATGTGGTGACGTGGCAAATTTTTGCCACGTCACCCACCTAATAACATGTCTACCGTCCGACCGTCCGATCGTCGAACCGTCTACACCGTTGCGTTCCTCTCGTCGTCGTGAGTAACCGGTCGTAGGTTTCATCTTCATCGGACAACGGACGAGCGCAGATCGAAGCTCGGAAGTTTCGAATTTCTCACAGGAAAATCATCGATTCCGACCAATCGGAGGTGAGTTTTGAAGTTTGGTTTTCGGATTCATATTCCTGATGTTTGTAGCTTCGTTTTGATGTAAAAAATTTTGGTTTTGGATAAAGTTGGATTTTTCCGACCACCGCCGGCAACTGTTGACCGATCGTTGACCGGTGACCTACTGTTGACCGTTGACCGTTGACCGTCGACCAAAAAGTGAAAACCTCCCCGTTAGGTAATTTTGACGTTCTGATCGCAATGACGTGATCCTTTTTTCCATTTGATGTGTCGATATTTAGTTATAGTCATTTAAAGGTTAATATCCGTATGTTGAGCCTAACCTTCATGTTGTGTTCTTAGGAAGGGTGAGTGGTGAGGACAAAGGCAAGTGTGTCGCTTCCTCTTCTTCAGCCCTTAAGGTAGGGTCTTTACCGTATGTGTTCCATCATAAGTATTTCTTGATTTTTAAATCCGTACCTTGGTTTTAAATTGAATCGTTGTGTAATCCATCGGAGACCATCCGATGGATCCATTGTCCAAGTTACGTTGACCTTTTCCGTATGTTCCTGTAAAGTATCATAATGTATCTCCAAAATTTCATGTGATCAATCAAAGTCCATTTGATTGATTTGTTATGTAAATTGGGCTGATTCTGTATCATTGCCCGTAAAGTAAGAAAGTAATTATTGTAATTAAAGGTTTCTGTGACGGTATTGTATTGTGGAGTTTTACTTGTAAAATATGGTATTCCAGTGTTATTAAAAATTAAACCAGTTTTCTTTGTATGAAAGTTAAAGTATGTAATTTTCATGTTACTTACGTACGTTTGGCCAAACGTGGTGAGTGCTCGGTCTTTGAGTGTAAAGCAGAGAGACACTCATCTGTTGGGAGTTGTATGGATGTTGTATGTTTCTTGCTTCGCAGGATGTTGTATATTCCCTGCTTCGCAGGATGTTGTATATTCCCTGCTTCGCAGGATGTTGTATATTCCCTGCTTCGCAGGATGATCTGAGAGGACTAGTTGATCTTTTACGTATACGGTTTTGTTAATCAATCTAGTCTCGGACAACACTGATAGAAGGGGCTATGTATGTAAATATTTTTAAAATGTGTATGTAAAATCTACCAGTGGGCTTCCGGTTTCCCTTAACGGGGGTTACTCGAGAAGTGATTTGCAGTCCGCCCATGTTTTCGTATTGACCCTTATTGAGTTCTATGTTGTTTCCGGGTCCAGTAATGAAACATTTTTTAAACTAAACAGTAAAGTTAAAATTTTTGAAAATGTATTGGTTTGACGAAGAATTAAGGAGTACTTGTTGTTCGTCTCCTTTGTAAAGTTCCTCGTTGTTCCTCTCCTTTGTTAAGTTCTTCGTTGTTCCTCTCCTTTGTTAAGTTCCTTTTTGTTCATCTCCTTTGTTAAGTTCCTTGTTGTTCCTCTCCTTTGTTAAGTTAATTGTTGTTCCTCTCCTTTGTTAAGTTCTTTGTTGTTTCTCTCTTTTGATAAGTTCACTTTGTTGTTCCCTACTGAGATTCTCGAAAATCTCTCCCCCTTCGTTTTTGTTTTCCCTTCCCAGGATTAGATCGTGATCATTAGCTGTTGTTAGTGTGAGCGTTGGGACTACTCGCTGGGACTATTGCATCTGCACATGTTAGTATGATTTGGTTTTAATGGCACACTATTATGTATTTGTTGATTTGACATGTGGTTTTGTTTTTAGATACTTGGGGCTTGTGAGTTATGGTTTCACTTGTTCGTCTTGTGTTATTATAAAAGACTTCCGCTGTGTTTGAATGTTACTCCGTTATTCATTGTGTCATGCTGTAATTTGTAAATATTTTAACGTTTATTTTTTGGATTTGCGTTTGAAAAGTCAAATAGCCTTGTGGAGTTCGGATTGGTCCACGTATTGGACTTCTCCGGCCTTCACAGCGGTAAGGGTCCGCTTTCCGGGTTTGGGTCCTTACATTGGCAGTTAAAAAAATCTGAGATTCAATCACCTACGCTCCAACTATTAGAGTAACCATACCTAAAGCTACAAAATAAGTGCACTCAAACCCTATAGGAAGAGTTGAGCCATCTATATCCTATCTCGAAATGCTCATGCAGACACCGAACGTGCAAGGACGCAATACTACAGCAATGCCAAGAAGAAAAATCATATCATTTCTTCGAGACTTAAACCACAGATATGGCATCCTCATTCGCCATTTTTTCACATGATAACACAAATGCTTAATCTAATGACCTAACATCTAATTATTGTGGATGTTAATTATATGTATTAAATGTCGCTCGTGCTCTACTTTTTGGATCACCATTACCCATCTCTTTTTTGGGAGACTACATTATCACTATTGGTTACTGAAATAATACAAGGAAAAACACCATGCAGTCTTATTCGGGATCACTCCCTCCTATGATCACATGTAGTTTATGCCATGCCCATCACCCAAATCACATTAAAAATTAAAAACTATAAACATTCTACCGAGTGTGTTTTTATTGGTTACCACGAGGACACAATGCAAGAAAGTGCTCGATATGGAAAGTCAACAGGATTTTATTTCTCTCTCCTTTATCTTCTGTTAGAAGATAATTCCTTTATGCTCAAGTCCTGCCATCTTTGACCGACATGTGAAGGTCTTTGAAGAATACCATCCACATATTTTTTCCACCTTACGTGGATGCTGTAGCAGAGCACCGTGTCCATACAAAGTAGTTGAAGATTGTCATGCATCTATAACTCTCACGTCAAATATTCCATCCACTCAGGAAGATTCTCAAATATCCTTTTTTAATACTATTCAAAGTATTGGGCCCAAACCCTCTCTCTCCAATCATCCACCCACTCATAACAATCCACCAAGACCCTCGTTAAATGCTTTTCAAAGCATTGGGCCCACATCTTGTCTCTCTAATCTCCACTTTACCAAAATCTCCACTTAATTCTCTTCAGAGCATTAATTCCGCTCTTTTTTTTTATCAAAATAAAACCGAACCCAAGAAACTTTAGGCATGGAATCGACAAACCTGCTTAAATCAGTTATGAGTAGGAAGAGAGAGAAAGTCCATATTTAGCTAAGAAATCAACTCATCTAATCCCCTTGCCGATAAGTATGCTGGACAGAAACATGTCAGTCCCTGTGGACAGCCACCATAAGTTGTCGTAATCCCTGTTGCTGTGATCTGCCCATTGATTATCGGCAAAAATCAATGTGAGAGGTGTGAGAGGTTTCGTCTATAACAAAAATCCTCTCCAACGCAAATGAGTGTTGATGCAGAGGAGATGAGACTTTGATGAAAAATCTCATGCTTTATTAGATGTTCTTCATCAGGATAGATCAGTTAGTTCGAATTTTTTGAAGTGTTAAAAGACAAGATTCAAACCTTTAATTTTGAATAACCACATTCCTCAGATTCTATTATACTATGTATTATCATACTCTTAACATGAGTTCACGTATGGTTCAGAAGTTTCATGCTAGTACTGACAATGCCTTCCTCTCCCGACCCATTCCCTTGTTCCCCTCCCCACCACCCGAACCATCCCGCTACTACGGCAAACCCCCAATCCCCAACCCCCTCCCCTTCTTCAACATTTCACCACCAACTCCATGTTCCCAAACATACTCAGCCTTCCCAAGACAAAATCACCCCTGCTCCATCCCCTACCTGGCAACCATATACCGTCTTTAGCCGAGATCGTTTCATCTCATATTATGTCGATGGTATTCCAGAGCACTGGTCCTCTGCTGATCTTCGCAGTCATGTTAACTAAGTTGAGCACGTTGCTGACTCATATATTCCGAAGAAACGTAGTAGACACAACACAAGGTTTGGCTTCGTCAGATTCATTCGCAACACAGGTTGTGAAGAAGAACGTCAATCCCACCTCAATGCTCTCTCCACCCCGGGTGCCCATCTGACCTTCCGAGTGGCTCCGTTTGAAGATAGACGGAGAGATCAGTCAAATTATCCCTCCCGCGCCGGCATCCTGCCTCTCCCGGTTCGACAAAATGTCCCTGCTGTTCCTGTTGGAAATGAGCGTATTGTTGAGCGAAGTAGGAGGACGGGACGGTCCTATGCAACTGTGGTGGGCACCCCTCCAATACAATCTATTGTCTCCATTCTTCCTTCCGCTCTCAATCAGAGGTGACTATCAAGCAGTGTGGTGGGCATTGCTCGGGCTGTGATACTCCAGCAGAACACTCTCCCTTCCCAAATCCGACTTACCCATATGGGCGGCGATATGTATCTCCTATCATTCCCCTCGATAAAAGATATGCAGAGAGACCTGGTGGAGAGAAACAGTTGGTGGTCTGCGACCTTTGTTACCTTTCACCCATGGCAACCTGCAGATATTTGCAACAAGCGATTATGTTGGATTAAAGTCACAGGTCTCCACCTTCACGCCTGGTACGAGGAAGGCTTAAAGCAGCTGGTTCACCCTCTCGGATCCTTGGTCCAGGTTCATCAATCCACCTTGAACTGGGAAAGGTTGGATGTAGCTTTTCTGCAAATACTGACACCTAGGGACGAACCCCTCACACTCCAACTCTGCACAACGATTGAAGACATCCCTTTTGTCCTATCAGTCTCGGAAGTAGGTCAGGCTGAAGGACAGCTGTTATCACCAACATTAGGCGACAAGGTTTTCTTCCAAGAGACCTGTCACTCCAATCAGTCCGCTGGAGAAGCCGCCGGATACAAGAAGCAAAAGGTGATTTTTGAATCTCGTTGCAGACTTCATGATGAGGGTAACTCGTGCGGCTCCCCTTCATCTAGGTTTGAGCACTCTCCCTTATACTTTGAAGGGACTGACCTAGCTTCTAATATGCTGGGCCCCCTCCCCACCAGCAGAAAAGCCCAAACCCATGATCTAGAGCCTTTTATACCACCAGTTACTATCGCCCCGACCCAACATGGTTGTGTGGATTGCCTTAGTCCACAAGTACTTTTCCCCGAAATCACTCATCCTTGGGGCCCAAGCGCCAAGTCCTCTAACTCTCGGGCCTCTCCTCCAATTATGAGCATTCCATACCTTATGCCACTTCTTCCTTCCTGCCCTCGGGATTACGTGGGAAATACTACAACGGCCCCTTCCACCATGCAACCTGTTATAGATGACTGTTGTGCTGTGGCAATTCGTGGTTCAGGTCCTAAGAATATGGAGCTTTTTTGCAAATCACGTCTCTTGGAAATAAGCCCTGTAGAGCCTCTCGATGGCCATCGGGATGTTGCCAATAATCCCTCCAACAGCTCTGGATTCAACCCAGATATCTTTATCTCCCGTGTCAACCGTCGACTCCTTAGTCAAGGTGACAACCTGACAGAATATACCCCCATCTCTAGAGTTTTGGATTCGCAGCTTTCGATGATAGCAGAAGAGGTGCAAGCAAATCTGAACGTCATAACTATTCTTGGCCTGAACTTGAAACAACCATTTCAATCAGTGACAGACAAGTTACAGGAGAAAATTGAGGAAAAAAAAGACGCTGGAGAAGGAATCCGTCGTTCCTGTCGACAGAAAGGTACCCGTTCCGGCGTGACCTATCCCTTATGATACATTTCTATTCATGGAATGTCAGAGGCTTGGGCAGCAGATTAAAGCGGTCTGATGTAGCAAACCTCATTCAAACGAACAGGGTCTCCCTTGCGGTTCTTCTAGAAACGAAACTTCCCTCTTGGAATGCTACAATTACTAATTCCATCTGGCCCATCTCCTCTATTAATTGGCTCGCCATAGATGATGTGGGTAGATCGGGTGGCCTCTGTATGCTTTGGGATAACACCACTATGAATATCCATCGGTCTTTTAGTTTTGATAGATGGTTGGGTGTTGAACTAACGATCATCTCTAGTGGATATCGTTTCATATGCATTGGCTTATACACCTATACCGGTAGTACGGAGAGAGACCGGTTATGGGATGAGATTATCCTAGCGAAGAGTCATTTCTCTCTTCCGTGGCTAATGCTAGGGGACTTCAACGAGATCATGTTTTGGACGGAGCGAACTGGTCATTCTTTTGATACAAAAGGAGCTGCGTCGCTAACTCAATTTATGGATGACTGTGGGGTAACGGATATTCCGCTGATTGGAAAATCCTTTACTTGGTTTAATTCCTACAGTGCCTCAAAGCTGGACAGAGCTCTAGCTAGCCCGGAGTGGTTGATCAGACACAACCAGTTAAGACTATATGCTGGGAATAAAAGGTTCTCTGATCATGTTCCCTTAATATTAAGGGCTGATGATTATGATTGGGGGTGAAGGCCTTTTAAGTCCTGGGATGTATGGTGAGACAAAACCAACTTTTTAGAGACAGTGACAGACTTTTGGGAGGAAGGGGGTAGAATTTTTCCAGGCAGATTTTCTGCGATCCGCAAGTGGCGCTTTCTGGCCAAAACTCTGGCCTCCTGGAACAGGACGATGGCTGAGAATCCAGAACGTAGACTGAAGAAAATCCTGCAAGTTCTTGATGAACACAATGTGACGAGGTCATCACGGGTGGGGTTTCCGGAGTAGCCCTCACTGACCTCCAATTACCTGGCACTACAAGCTGAGAAGTGGGAGCTAAAAAGGAAGGTTGAGTTAATGTGGCGACAGAAGGCAAGAATCCAGTGGCTGAAGCTTGGCAACAGGAATACCAAATTCTATCATCTACGAGCAAGTCTATGAAGGCAACGTAATTTTATTGCTTCTCTTCGAGTAGATGATGTGATCCTGGAGAAACCAGAGGAGATCAAGCATGCCGCCTGCAACTATTTCCAGGACATATTTAGTAGCGATAACGTGGAGTGGCTGGGATTGGGAGATCTACCTTTTTCCAAAATCTCAGAGACGGAAGCCATTACTCTCGAATTGCCTTTCTCCAGAGAAGAGATCAAGGAAGCAGTTTGGAGCTGTGGAAGCCACAAGGCCCCGGGTCCTGATGGTTTTAACTTTCATTTTATTAAAAAGGCATGGTCTGTTGTCGGCAACGACATCTCTAGCATGATATAAGGGTTTTTTCAGCAAGGGGTGATGCCTAAAGGGATAAATACTGCTTTCATAATGCTCGTCCCTAAACTCAGCGGTGCAGATACTCTCTCTAACTACCACCTCATCAGTTTAATCAATAGTCTTTACAAGATAATTGCAAAGATTTTAGCTAGCAGACTTCAACGGGTTATCGCTCATATAATCTCCCCTTCCCAGTCGGGATTTATTCCCGAAAGAAACCTCCTTGACTCAGTAATGACAGCGGCTGAGGCAATCCACGCGTTGAAATCTGCAAGGCGTAAAGGTTGGCTTCTCGAACTGGACTTCCGGAAAACTTTTGATATGGTTGAATGGCGAGTCCTTCTTGTTGTCATGCAGCGTATGGGTTTCGGGCACAAATGGATCCAATGGATCAGTCAATGCATCTCCACTTCTAGGATGGCGGTACTTATCAATGGCTCTCCGACTGCCGAATTTCCTACAGAGCATGGATTACGCCAAGGAGATCCTCTCTCCCCTTTGCTATTTAGCATGGTGGCCAAAGTTCTATCTCGATTAATGGATAGAGCAGCTGACCGGGGCCTGATTCGAGGTTTCCAACTAGGTAATCTCTCCCTCACTCACCTACAATACGCTGATGACACGATGCTATTTTGTGAAGTGGCCACGGTGGATCTCAGGAATATGCAACGTGTTCTCCGTGCTTTCGAATTACTCACTGATCTATAGATCAACTTCAACAAAAGCTCCTTGATTGGTATTGCCTGTTCATCTCAGGATGTTGAATTCAATGCTCGCCTCCTCCACTGTTCGCCACAATCCCTTCCAGTTACATACTTGGGCATATCTCTTGGATGCAATCCTAAGTCCCTCAATCCCTGGAAAGGAATTATAACAAGGGTTCGGCAGAGGTTGTCCGGATGGAAGGGGTCCTATTTATCTATGGGTGGTAGGTTGACATTGATTCACTCCACTCTGAATAGCATTCCTATTTACACCATGTCGATTTACAGAATGCCACAGGGTATACGGAAAGTAATCGATCAGCTTGTTCGACAACTCTTGTGGAAGGGACAGATTGACAAACGTTGTTTAAACAAGGTTAACTGGAATCACACTTGCCTCAGCAAGAAATATGGGGGTGTAGGCGTGGGCTCTATTGAGTTGAGGAATATTGCTCTACTGCTTAAATGGTACTGCAAGTTATTCATGGCAACAGGCCAAATTTGGAGATGTATCATTTTTGATCGTTACCAATCGTTACCATCCTTGCCTCACAGCTGACGGGCTCTCTTTCGCAAATCACCGGATCTCCCCGATATGGCGTAGCATCTTACATTGTCTCAACGCGGACACTATGCTGGCTACACGTTGCCGTCTCAACCTGCGCTGGAAGGTAGGGAATGGTGCAAAAATTAAATTCTGGGAAGATCTCTGGTGTGCGGACCAACCCTTATCTGTTAAATACCCGAGATTGTTTGATTTATCCACCCAGCAAAATCTACTTTTATCCCAGGTGGGATATTTTGAAGATACTTGCTGGATCTGGAACTTATCTTGGCGACGAACCTTTTTTGAATGGGAACATCAGTTGGCGACTGCCTTGCTCCAATATCTACAAGGTTTTCTACCTACTGAATCGATAGATGATACATTTGGTTGGGGACAAAATTGTGAGGAATACAGGGTGAAGGATGGGTATCTCTTCTTGGAAGAGATATGCGGATCACATTCGTCGCAGCCTATCCCCAATGTCTGGGCAAGAACCGGTGCTCCCAAGCATCAATTCCTAATGTGGCTTGCCTGTTTGAACAAACTCAGTTCCAAGGCATTTCTCGTGAAGCTAGGGATTCTTCCGAACTCAGAGATGATTTGTCCTAATTGTGAGGAGATTGAAAGTGATGTTAATCATATCCTGCTGCTGTGTAGATCAGCTTGGCTTTGCTGGTTTGTACAACTCCGAAAATGGGGCTATCAATGGGTCCAGCCACGATGTATTAAAGATCTGTTTCTCCACTGGGAAGGATTTTCCATTGGTCGGAATCAACAAAAGATTTGGTACACCATCCTCTTCTCAATGGTGTGGGGATTGTGGTCTAGTAGGAACAACAAATTATTCCAGCACACTTACAAATGCCCAACGGAAGTCTGCTTTGAGAGTCTAATTCATGGAGTAGGGTGGGCTAAAGTTAACATCTGTAATCTAGATTTTAACGGCGTGGACCTCCTGCCGATTGAAAATCTACATAGGATTTTGAGATGATAAGCTATGATGGACTGAGATACACTGCGTCCTTGTAGTGTCTTCCAGTCAATCAATGCCTCAGTATACAGACTTGTTTTGGTGCTCCTTCTATACATTCTTATATAATCTATTCAACGATTCCTTTTAAAAAAAAACATGAGTTCACGTGATCTATTTGTAATTAATGTTTATGATACAACGAAATAGATTAATTATTATTGTTGAGTGATGAATATTTGTTTTTATTCTTATTTTTTACTCTCTGTTACGAATACCCATCAAATATTGAAGAATAAAATATTTAAGAAATAATGAAGCATACACTTGTCTGAGAAATTATATCCATAAGAGAATGGAGAAACAATCACCTTTTGACCATAGAAATAGCAACATTATGATGTATGCCTCTCCCTTCATCCAAATAATCTGAAACCTTCAATGCAAATCGATGGAATAAATGATCCATCAATGCACTCTCAAATTGACTTGCTAGCATGGGTTCTGCCGCGGCTCTCATATAGTTTGAGACATACTTCCCTCTCATCCATTTATCAAACACCATGTTTTCATTACCATCCTCAATATTGGCATCCCAATTTATGTCGAATTGCTCAAATACCGCAATATTGAAGGACCCTTCTCTTTGAATCAATTTACGCAGAAGTTTTGGAGAAGGTAAAAATCCTGGGATATTGTAGGAGTCCAGCATTGATTCTTGAACTTTTCCCTGAATTAAATAGAACCACCATTCATTTACAGACAAAAGCATTAATCAAACATTCTATTGCAACTTGTCACACGCCCTCAGAATGGGGGGATTCTTTCAAGTACTATATTCAGTTTCGAAAGAATAGTTATATACTCTATTTATAAGTGAAAATTATGCATACGGATGGAATTAATAAAAGAGTCATTGGATATGAGTGCATGTTTATAAATAAATAAATAATGCATTCGTACCTCGTCCACCATATCCTTGAGACAAGCACCGACTAACTACCAAACTTCGGTTTCATATTCGCAACTAGTGTTCTTTTCATTGCTAGTTGTGGTGGTGAGAACCATCCGACCTCCAGATTTGATCTCTAATGCTCGAGATTTTAAGAATGATGTGAAATCTGTCTCAAATTGATCTATATATTATTAGCTTAGATATCTGGACAGATGTAAGTAGCTGATACCGACATATGTTTCTGGCATCAGTAGCTTACATTTTGTAGATGGGTGGGCACAATGTTTCATTGTCCTGCACTTGTATACATTCTAATCTAATATAACTCGATATTCTTCAAAAAAAAAAATTGATCTATATATGCTTTGTGTACGCTTGGAGGGCTGGTTTTGGTCAAACAAATGTTCCTTTTATTCAATGCCTCTCCGGATTCATTGACAAGTCCTTCAGGTACCTGACTGACAAGGCAAAATTTAGCTCCTTCGAAAATACTCTTTGTTGATCAAAAGAGTTGCGTGCAGACCCAGGCAGGTATATTTACCTGGGATAGATAATGCTGACTATAAGAAGAATGGGCTAAGTGAAGTGAGTTTTCTGGAAAGAGTCTTCCATGGAAATCCCCAGGCATTGCAGCGACGAAACAATGCCCAATTTTTTCAAACTTGTCTTTCCCAAGTTTGTCATACAAATTTGGCAGCAACAACTGGAAAACGGTGTTGAAATCATTTCCTGGAAGATCATTAAGGAAAAACTGTAGTGCAGGTGGGTTGTGATTCAATTTACGACAGGTGGAGTTAACTGTTTCAATGATTTCCCGTAATGGCAATAGAGTGTTGGGCCCTGACGAGCATCCCATGTCTACCATGGTGAAGCAATCTGGCAAGTTTTCACGACATAGCTCCGCTATTGCCTCTTCCAAGATAGGCTTGGTCATCAGTATCACTTGCTTCTGATGAATATCACCGTAAAGAACCAAATTAGTTTCTGTTAGAGAAGATATATATGCTTAAAATGTGAAAGTCTGGATGTGTGCGATGAGAGAGAGAGAGACTTGAAGTGACGAGTTTTTGCAGTAGCTGAGCTCTCTTTCTCCTGTGTTCATGTGAAGGATTTGTTGCACTTCCATTGCTAAAGCTTGCTTGCTTTGGAGAAAAGAATCGAAACACCTTGTCAAATTGCAGAACGATAAGGGTCGTCCTACTGAAACATATATAAATGAACTGATCCAATTTTTTTTTTTAATTTTTATCTGTATCGTCGTTGTGAACTGTCTATTAGATAAATTAAACATTCTTTCAAAGAGTTGGATAGGTTCATGGTGCTCCATAACGTTCTTCAGATGCAGGAAACTAAATTTGGGATGACGAGGGAAGATTTGTCCGATTATGTTAAAGGAGTATTTTTTTATAAAGGAATCTATGAGTTTTTTTTTTTTTTTTTTTTGAATAAATATCGATATATATTATATAAACCAAACGTTATACAACTTAAGAGGATAATGAAACATTATCCCATCTGACTTAAGAAAAGACACCTGTCAGATACCGCAAATATATTACAGTATCTGCGACAATCTCCGTACAATCTACCTAGCCAACAAGGAAGCAAAATCTCCTGAGGGGAGAACTGCTAAACTATCCATACAAACCTCCTGGAGGTTGGTTTTAGCCCAGTAGAACCCATGCCGCATGCCGTTGTAGAACATCTCTGCTGCGCTGCTGTGAACTCCTTTAAAGATTTTATTATTGCGACCCAACCAAATGCTCCATGCACATGAAAACAGCAGGGCACAC
The DNA here is from genome assembly GCA_019739055.1 of Passiflora organensis. Taxonomy (NCBI): domain Eukaryota; kingdom Viridiplantae; phylum Streptophyta; class Magnoliopsida; order Malpighiales; family Passifloraceae; genus Passiflora; species Passiflora organensis. Next base: position 369,033 of record JAEPBF010000190.1, read on the forward strand.
CAAAGTCCGCGGTAGCGGCGGGGGATACTAAAGCCTTCTCATTGTACGAACAGATCAGCCAAAGACCGCGGTTGGACCCAGCAGAAACCTCAATGTTTAATTACCAATGACTAGCACTCCCAAGCTGTCCTACAATCAAGCAATATGTGAGTAGCATCCTCTTCCACTCTGCCACATGCCTCGCAAAATGGATCTGCAGCAGGGAGGATGCCTAGCCGAATTAAGTAACTCTTGGCAGGAAGTTTGTCCCTACACGCAAGCCACATGAAAGCCTGCCATTTGGGAGCCCCTGGCTTCCGCCACACGTTGGGAATGGAATGCTCACTGAATACTACTGTAGTCGCTGCCAATGACTGGTAGCACTCATTTACAGAGAAGGGTCTGCCCTGTGTCCCCCACATAATCAGGTCCTCCTCCATAGTGTTCGGTCTGAAATCCTCTAAAAGTGTCAACAGTCGTCCAACATCCTCTTCTTCCCATGCAAACAACTGACGCCGCCAAAGGAAATTCCAGCGCCACACATTGTCATACCGCACCCCAAACTGTAACACTGTCCCTTCCTTCACCACTGAAAGAGCATACAATCTGGGAAAAATTACACTCAAAGGGAGAATTGCTACACCACACATCTTCCCAAAAGGCAATGGAGTCTCCCCTGCCCAATTTTCAGTTGAAAAATGACGAAATGCACTGACCATTGGAAAGAGTCATTCTGCTAGTCCGAACTATTCCATTCCACAATGCTGAACCACAACTTCCAGCACATGAGTTTATTGAAGAATGAGAATATATATAGTCCTTTGCAACTCAAACCTTATCAAAAGGATATTTTTTTTGAAAGTTATCGATATGTATAATATAAGGATCAGTAAAACAAGAAGAACTGGACAATGAAGCTATGTCCACGCTCAAAGGACAAAATAAAATAAACAGATCCTGTGAATACATGACAGGATCTGTATCTTTCAAAAATCCTGCCAACTATGTATCCGGTACAATAGCAAGTACTCCAACAAACCAGCCTTACACCACATCGAATTGAACATTGGAGAAATTGATCATCGCCCGAGAAACCCAAACCAACGAACCTGGAGTTCAAAATCTGCTACGCTGCTCATTGCTTCTCTGACAGTGTACAATTATGATAGGATCAATAAATCAACAGGTACCACATCACACACTGCAGCCATGCCGATCACCAAACGTGTTAATTCATCCTCCTTAAGGGAAGGAAATCCCTAGTTGGCAGCAAGGTTAGACAATCTGGACATCCCTCCTTTAAATTATGTTTAGCCCAGCAAAAACCATGTCTGATACCAGTGTAGAATAAGTCAGCTGAGCTGAAAACAACCCGCCGAAATACACGGGAGTTTCTTCCCAGCCAAAAGGATATTTATTAACTAATATACACCTCTCCTATACGGAAGTTTCTCATATATATAGTCCTTTGCAACTCAAACCTTATCAAAAGGATAGTGATTAACTAATATACACCTCTCCTATACGGAAGTATACTAGTTTATCAGCGCTTCTTATCTCAAAATCATTTGTAGATTGTCAATGGGAATCAGTTTCAGCCCGTCAAACTTCACGGGTAACTTTATGGTGTATACAGAAGCACCACATGTTCCGTGACTCATATCACTGTGCACATGCTACTGTGCACATTCTACTATGCACATGATACTGTACACTGTGTCAGGATACAATTAAATGAGTTTGGGTGCATGATGCTCCGTGTATACCATAAAACTACCCAAATTTCATCTTCTTGACATTAATTTTAGCCCATCGAATTCCATGAACCAAGTTCTCTACGCAGATATCAGCTGGAGTTTTGGATATTTGCTGAAAGATACTCTGGTTCCTGTCGGTCCAGTTTCCCCACTCACCGTTGAGAAAAGAATGGATAGATAAACTACTCCATTGCGCGAATAGATCCTTCATATTGCTTGGTTGTACTCATTGATATCCCCGCTTTCTGATCATCAATGACCAGCATTACCAAGCATCTCTTCATGTCAGAAAAATAAGGCTGGTGTCACTTTCGATTCCCGTCACAACTTGGACATCTAGTTTCTGATTTGTCCAAGATAACTATTATGGCAAGATAAGCCTTCGAACTAACACTGTACATCAAGTCTGGGTAACTTAGGAAGCTTCAATTTCTTCTGTATTCGCTCTTCCTCTGCATCAAGCTATCCTCTCAACCTTTCAACCCTCTCCTGCACATCAACAATCCACTTATCAACATAGATACAGCTCGCATTTCAACATGTTCTCTCGCATCCTGCTGATAGAATCCCAATAACCTTATCTATTCCCTCACTCGAAGCTACCAGATGAACCAGGATCATTCTGTTTCCGACCGTCAAAGGCCTAGGCCTGATAATATACAGTGGGAACCACAACAAGTACTCAGTTCAGCTAGATATATATCATACTTCATAGAAGACATCCCCGAGACATGGACCTCTAGCAGGCTTTTCAAGGAGATTGCTGAGATTGAACCTGTAGCGGATGTGTTTATATCAAATCGTAAGTCCAGTAGAGGTTTTCGTTTTGGATTTGCAAAGTTCGTAAGATGCGGGGTTCAGGAGGATGCTCGGCAGAGAAGGCTCAACCATGCATTCAATGGCCTCTCCCGGATGTTTTTTAACGTAGCTCGCTACGGTGTGCGGGTAGGGCCACGTCGTACTTCCATGGAGCTTAATGCACGTAGAAGCGCAGCAGCTGCCTTACGGCCTATCCCCACGGCTGAGCGTACAAAGTCCTGGTGGGAGCGTGATAGCAGAACATATGAAGAAGTTACACAGATGCCTCTTTTTACAGCAGGTGCGGACATGCCATTGGAGATCATCTCCAATAGTGCATTCAGGAGAAACTGCAGAGGAGCGCTGTTGGGTCGTTCAGAAGAGGTTATTTTAACAAGGATACCATAGCCAAAAATGTAAAATGTGCACCTATGGGGGGACATCGGTGCCTTCTAACTTTTGACACTGCTGAATCAATGCGCCATGAATTGAGTTCCAATATCCGATATTGGCAAGGTTTGTTTTATGACATTCATCCCTGGCAGTCAGAAGATACAGGTATCAGAAGGTTATGCTGGGTGAAGGCAGTTGGTATTCCTCTGCATGCATGGTTTGAAGAAGCTTATAGGAAGATCATCCATCCGATAGGAACGCTGGTGCAGGTTTATACTAAAACAGCCACCTGGGAATGTTTAGATGTTGTTATCCTGCAAGTGGAGACCACCCGATTATTAGAGATAAAGGAAAACATGAAGCTGTTGGTTGCTGGTTAGCTGTTTCCGGTCACCATCGTGGAAGTCCAGGAGGTAGACTTGGTGGGGCCCGAGGTAAGTAGAAAGACAACAATAGGAGCTGGGTCCAACAGCTTGTTTGCTCCTCTCAATGAGCCATTAGCAGGCGCAAGGAAGAAGAAGCATGAGGAAGACAAGGGTAGCACTTTTTCTGTAGAGATTAAGGAAAATTGTCCGCTAGATGTGATGGGAGCCAAAGGTGTGGGAGTAGGTGGGACTGGTCCAGCCAAAAGAGGTACAACGGGTCATGCTAAAATCACAACAGGTTTAGTTGAGTCACAGTATACACCCGTGGAAAGTTCACCACATGTGTCTCAAACTGCTGAAGGAGTAGATAGTCTTTCTCTGCAAACTGGGGGGTATGTGAGTAACCTCACAGCTCCTGAATTCTCTAAGGTTCCAGGGGACATGCATGAAGATGAACAGCATCATTTTCCTCGTCGAAAAATGTCAGATTCCATGATTCATACTTAAGTCATGCTTGTCCCTAAGTATGCATTCTAGTCCAAAGAAACTTGATCATTCACCTTAAGTAGCCTATCAGAGATATATTAATCAGAAAGAGAATTTCTCAAAACGGGTGTATGCGAGAATTAAAACACACACAACCATGCGCTTGATCAAACCACACAGAAATTTCAGAACTACACTACCAAGGACCTCTCCTCATTCACACCAGGTTCTAAATACCATAAGCTTGCCAAGCTTTCCAAACTCCCCTGCTTGCCTAAGTAAGTCTAAAGATCAATGGGGCTTTGTTCAGGGACTGAACCATGGCCTTGGACAGGGGTATGATGAAAAAGGCTATTTGGCTGAGAGGGTGCCAACCAACCACTAACCGTTTTGTTACCTTCCCTGGCCTGTTTTTCTTGCCCAAGCACTGCCCGCGAGCTCTTTGCAGAGATAGTTCTGCATTCTTCTGTTGTTTTTCTCTTAGGTTGATCATTGTTTCTGATTGTACCCTTCGTCTCCTTTTCTTTGTGTTTAATTCTTCAGATGTCTGGGGTTATGCCATTTCCCTTTTTTGTTCGCTTTATTTTACACTTGGTGGAGGAGGGGCATGCATATCAACCGTGGTCACGGTGCGGTCATGGTATGTTTTACTGGCACAGGTCAGGATTTCTTTCTTTGCTGGTTGCTGAGTGGCTAGCCCCCCCAGGTTCTCTAGGAGTAGGAGAGAGCTGTCTCTTGGGTAGCAAAAAAAATAGGCTTAGGCTCAAAGATGGTTCCTAATGGTACTGTTCAAGGGTCGGCTTTAACAAACAAAGGTCTAGGTATGCAAAGGTTTTAATCTAAGTGCCCAAATCACGTCCCTAGACATGCTTACGATGTAGGTTTATGAGGCAAACTTGGCAAGTTCTAGATTTGTTCCCTGAGTATGAACCACTCATAAAAATTCGTTCCCAAAGTCTCCCATGTTATGCTATGTGGTCTTATCTCAAGCTAGCATAGTGAGTGTGCCTAAGTCAGGCCGTGACCCTGGTGAGAAGGAATTCAACATCTGAGCCTACACCTCTGTAGTGTCCAAGTGGTGGCAGGTCTAGTTCCTATGGCTTGGAACACATAAATAGGTACATGGCATGAAATAGCTAGAGGGTAATAAGCAAGTATGGTAAATGCAAAGGAACATGATGCGAAAACTGAAAAAATAATCATGAAAAAGAACAAAAAATAAGCACGAAAATAAGCAAATAAGCACAGAGTGGTTATGGGTACCCTCCCATATCCTCATACTTAAGTCATGCTTGTCCCTAAGCATGCATAATATAAGCAGCCCCGTCATCCTCAGAGTTGTCGTGGTCTGCAGCCGAATCATCCATGGGTAGCCCGAGGGCATGGTTGACACTCGTGCGGAGTGCCAGCATCTGGTTTGTCAGCAATGTTAGCCTCTGGTCCATAGATCGCATCCACGCCAGAAGTTCTGGATGCAGCATGGATGGGGCGGATGATGATGGTGGTAGGTTTGAAGTGGACGGAGCCAAGGGTGTCCTGGATCGTGGTCCTCCTCCCACCGTGGGCTTACCGGGGGCACGGAATTGGTACCCCCCTTGGTCAAATTGCAGCAGCAGTCCCATGTTCAGCAGACTGGCTATGTTCAGGGGCACCATCTCGTGGACCAACCGCAGAGTACTCGGGAGCTTAACCTTCAGTGCTTTCGCCAAATGGGTGATGATGCTCCCGAGGATCAATGGCTGACCCTTCTTCTGATGTTTCTGGAATTTTCGGGTCAGGAACACAGCCAGGTTCGGCTTTGTGTTCGTCTGCATGCACCAGAGGATGAGAAGCTCCAGTCTATTCAGTGTGGCAGCTGCATTTGGTCTGCCGGAGAAGCTGTAGGCCAGGAATCTGTGGAGGTATAGGTACGCGGGACAGAGCAGGTAGTAGTCTTTTGACTTGCCAGGGTCATAGGCTGTGGGGCAGTTGGACCACTCCTTGTACAACTCTACTGGGTTGAAGTCCTGAGGTTCCTGTGTGATTGCAGTTCTGGAGTGAGCAAACCTCAGCAGAGAGTTGAATTGGGCGTATGACATGCTGAAGTCCTGGCCGAGCAGCTGGAATTGGATGAGATCAGGGGTCCTCATACTGAATTGGGATGGCCGCCGACACTGGAAGGTAGCATAGAAGTCAAGTATCAGCTCCATATAGGCTGGCTCGTTGATATAAAAATAGGCCCGCCAGCCTATATTATCCAGCAATCCTGCAATCTCCACAGATAAGTCCAGCGCTGCCATTGTGTCGGGGCACAGGCATTTGCATTAGTATATGGAGCGTTGTCCGAGCTCCTCATACTTATCTTTCAGAGCGCGGGCAGAGACCGATCGTGGGCTGTCCGTGGCCACGACTTTCCTCTTCGCCTTTTTGCTCAGCCTTGGGGTGGATTCGACAGCCTTCCTTTTCTGAATTCGGCGGCATGTTCGGAATGAGGGTCCTGAAAGGTCGGTCAGGGGCACATCCGAGTCCTCTGGCTCATACTCGCTTCCTGACTGGGGAGGAGTAGGAGCAGGGTTTTGGGTGGTAGTAGCAGCAGCTTCTGGAATTCGGGAGGTATCCTCTCCCGAGGTCTCGGATGACCAATCGACATCATTATCAGAATGTTGAACCGAAGAGGGAGTTCCCAATTCAATTACCTCGGTTGTTGAGCTCTGTATGTCGACGGCTACATCCTGTCCTGGAGGGGCTACGTCCTGGGAGTCTACTGGGGGCTCCACGTTGTTTGGCTCCTGCGGCAGGTTCCCTTGGTGCTTCATTGGGTCGGGGCAAGCGTCCTCCGTGGCAGCCATGTTCGCGTCTTCCTGAGCTGTGTGGTCTGGCGTTGGAGTCCTGGGAATGCCTGGCTCTTCTTCTGCCTGACTGATAGGAGGGGTGATGATGATAGGGCTCGTCGGGGTGCTTTCTGCGTCATGAAAGTGCCCTCCACTGCCACGGGGTATCGGACTGCCAGGTTGATTCGGTCGTGGGTGCGTCGTGGGTATGGCCACCGTGGGCTGTTGGTGTAGGACCGTCGTACTAGCAGATGGAACGGACGCCTCCGCGGCCTCCTCTATTGGCATTGTATCCAGTGGTGGCACGTCTAGGACCATCGCATCCGGCGGGGGGAATCCTTACGCAAAGCGGGTGGCCATGGTTCTCTGAATCATAGTGCGGCGATTCTGTTGTCCCGTCGTTGTATTTCCTCCATCTCCGACTGCACAGAACCAAATGCTGGGACTCTGGTCGCAGGGCGAGACGATCGCCGAGCGTAGGTGCGACGCCCGGTGGGTGTTGTCTGTGGGAGTGTGGTTTTTCTTGGGGGTGTCATTGTGCGATTTTAGGGAAAATGGGGCGCTAGGGTTTGTTGAGTCGTTGGTGGCTGGAGTCGTTTGGAGGTCTGGGAGCTGCTTAGGTTGGCTTCTCTTTTTTTTAGTTCTGTCACTGGGCTTTAAATAGACAGGTGTTGCTACGACTGTGCCTCCCCCTCCTGTGACCGTTCCTAGTCTTTAAATGTGCTTTCTGGTTTCCAAAATCAGCAATGAGGTACCTGAATGACTACATAAACAACAAGCGAAATTAAAACAAAAACTGCTGGGTTGCCTCCCAGAAGCGTCTCTCTTTAGTGTCGTTTGGCTCGACTTATTGCTGATACTTTTGTATCACTGGTACTCTGGAACCGCAAGATCCTGTCTTGCGTCCTCAGCAGGTAGTTCATAGAATGGCTTGAGCCTGTGAGCGTTGACTTTAAAAATCTTCCCTGTTTCGTGGCTCACAATTTCAACAGCACCGTGAGGGTAGACCGTGGTCACGGTGAAGGGTCCTATCCATTTCGAGCGCAATTTTCCTGCAAAAATTTTGAATTTCGAATGGTGTAGCAAAACCTGTTGTCCTATAGCAAAGTGCTTACTTCGGATGTTCTTGTCATGGAAGTGTTTAACCTTCTCCTTGTATATCTTCGAACTATCGTAGGCGTGAATTCTCAGCTCCTCAAGTTCTCCTAACTGCAATAGCCTTTCCTCCCCAGCTCGTGAGAACTCCTGGTTGCACTGTCGGATAGCCCAGTAAGCTTTGTGTTCGATCTCTATCGGAAGGTGACAAGCTTTCCCAAAGATGAGGCGAAAAGGAGTAGTTCCGATTGGGGTTTTATACGCAGTCCTGTATGCCCAAAGCGCATCATCAAGCCTGAGGCTCCAGTCTTTCCGGTTAGGATTGACTGTTTTCTGGAGTATGGATTTAACTTCCCTGTTGGTGACCTCAGCTTGACCATTGGTTTGTGGATGGTAGGCTGTGGAAGTTTTGTGTACCACACCATTTCTTCAGTAGATTCTGAAAGAGCTGATTGCAAAAATGCGTACCTCGATCACTGATGATGGCTCTAGGCACTCCATATCGGCAGAAGATTCTCTTGCGAATAAATTCCACCGTGGTCTTGGCACAATTGGTTCTGGTGGCTTTCGCCTCTGCCCATTTTGAAACATAATCCACAACAAGAATGATGTATGTGAAGCCAGAGGAGGATGGAAAAGGGCCCATAAAGTCGATTCCCCACACATAAAAAATTTCGCACACAAGGATGGGCTGTAGGGGTGCTTCATCTCGATGGCTTAAAGTACCTTCTCGTTGGCATCTGGGACACGCTTTGCAGAACCTGTAGGAATCATAGAATAAAGTGGGCCAAAAGAACCCACTTTCCAGGATCTTCCTAGCGGTTCTTCGTGGTCCGAAATGTCCTCCACATGCCTCATCATGGCAGAAGCGTATGATTGATTGATGTTCTTCCTTGGGTACACAGCGCCTGATCATCTGGTCATTGCAAAAACGCCATAGGTAGGGATCATCCCATATGTATAATCGTGACTCCCTCATGATCTTGGCAGCTTCATTTCGTGTCAGGTGGTCGGGTAACTCATTAGTAACAAGAAAATTGACAATGTCAGCATACCAGGGGATGGATATGGCTTCTGTAAGCATGAGATGCTCATCTGGAAAAGTCTCTTGAATTGGCCGGGGTTCGGTCGTGGTCACGAGCCTGCTAAGGTGATCTGCAACATAGTTTTCAGCGCCCTTCTTATCTTTGATGGTGATGTCGAATTCTTGTAAGAGCAATATCCATCGGATTAGCCGTGGTTTAGACTCCTTTTTGGCCATCAGGTATCTGAGGGCGGAGTGGTCTGAGTAGACCGTGACCTTGGTCCCTAGTAGGTAAGGTCGGAATTTCTCCAGGGCAAAGACTATTGCCAGGAGCTCTTTTTCCGTGGTTGTGTAGTTTACTTGAGCAGTGTCCAGCATCCTGGAGGCATAATAGATCACGTGGGGGTCACGACCTATTCTTTGCCCAAGCACTGCGCCTATGGCATAATTACTGGCGTCACACATCAGTTCAAATGGCAGTGACCAGTCCGGGGGTTGTATGATTGGGGCAGAGATCAGCAATCGTTTAATTTTGTCGAAGGCCTGCCGACATTCTTCGTTGAAATCAAAGTCTACATCCTGTTGTAGTAATCGGCACATCGGCTGAGTTATCTTGGAAAAGTCTTTTATGAATCGTCGGTAAAAGCCGGCATGGCCCACGAATGACCTGATTTCCCTGGTTGTTGCGGGGTAAGGTAGGGTCTTGATGACTTCTATCTTGGCCTGATCAACTTGGATACCTTCTGATGAGACAATGTGTCCCAATATCAGCCCTTTTTCTACCATAAAATGACATTTCTCGTAGTTGAGGACGAGATCCTTTTCTATGCACCGCTGCAGAATTTTCGTGAGGTTGGTTAGACAGACTTGGAAGGAGTCCCCATATACAGTAAAGTCGTCCATGAACACCTCGATTATGTTTTCCACGTACTCCGAAAAAATGCTGACCATGCATCTTTGGAAAGTTGCCGGTGCATTGCATAGACCGAAGGGCATACGTCTGTAAGCAAATGTGCCGAATGGACATGTGAACGTTGTCTTCTCCTGATCCTCTGGAGCTACGGGAATCTGATGAAAGCCTGAGTAACCATCTAGACAACAGTAGTGACTCTTTCCAGCTAACCTTTCAAGCATCTGATCGATGAAGGGGAGTGGGAAATGGTCCTTCCTAGTTGCCTTGTTTAACCTCCTGTAATCGATGCAGACTCGCCATCCATTTTGGACTCTGGTGGGCACGGCTTGCCCACGGTCATTCTGGACTACCGTGACTCCGGTCTTCTTGGGCACCACTTGTACTGGACTTACCCATTTACTGTCGAAAATCGGGTATATCATACCTGCATCTAGTAATCTCAGTACTTCTTTCTTTACTACCTCCATCATTGGCGGGTTTAGTCTTCTCTGTGCATCTCGGGTGGGTTGCGAGTCATCCTCTAGCAAGATTCTGTGCATACAAACAGCGGGGTTGATTCCTTTAAGGTCTGCTAAAGTCCATCCGATGGCTCGTTTGTATGCTTTGAGTACTGCTGTCAACTGTGCATGTTCTTCCATAGATAGCTTGCTGGAGACTATCACTGGAAGGGTGTTGTTTTCACCTAGGTAGGTATATTGCAGATGTGATGGTAGTGGCTTCAGGTCCAAGGCTGGCGGGTGCTCTATGCTGAGTTGTAACTTCTCATGCGCAACTGGGAGGTTGACATAATTTACCTGAGGTGGCTCTACCGTGATCGTGGTAAGGTCACGGAGAGCATCGATCATCAGGTCATCTACTTCGGTGTTTGCATCCTCAAAACCTTCGATCACTATACTGTCTTCCAGAGCAACCTGCAATTTGTCGGTGTTGTATGTCCTGGAAGCAGTCTGAACAAGTTCGTCTATAGTGTCTAGGGCAAATATAGTGGCTCCAGGATCCGGATGTCTCATGGCTTCATGTATACTGAAGGTCACAGTATCCTCATCAAACTCCATTGTCAGGGTACCGCGGTGGACATCGATCTTCGTTCTAGCTGTCTTTAGAAAAGACCTTCTGAGTAGAATCAATTGTTGTCCATCGTTTTCCATTTCTAGTACAAAGAAGTCTGCTGGGAATACCAACCCTTTTATCTGTACTAGCAAGTCTTGAACCACTCCAGTTGGATGCACCACTGATCTGTCAGCTAGCTGAATTACAACTCCAGTTTTCTTCAATCTCCCGAGGTTGAGAGTCTTGTACACGGACATAGGCATCACATTGATTGATGCACCCAAATCACACATAGCTTGTGCTATCTGGACACCTCCAATTTTTATTGGGACTGAAAACATTCCCGGGTCGTTGCATTTCTGGGGCATGTTTTTCTGGAGGACTGCAGACACAACCTCTCCCATCGTGACCTTGGCATGATCAGACAATCGTCTTTTGTTGGTGCATAACTCCTTCAAGAATTTAGCAAATTTTGGAATTTGCTTTATTGTCTCCAGAAGCGGTATATTGACCTCCACTTTCCAGAAGATATCTAGAATGGCCTGCTCCTCCTGATTCTTTTTGTTCTTCGCCAATCTGGCAGGGAATGGTGGAGGTATCGTGATCACGGGCTTGGGCCGCACTTTAATTTCTTTTTCAACTTCTGCTATGTCGTTTTGCGGTATTGTTTTTGGCTGAAACGAGGGCATCTCCGAAGTGCCAGCTCCTTCTTGAGTAGGTTGTGGCTCCTCCGTGACCTTGGTTTGTCTGACCTGCAACTGTGGTGGCTCCTGAAGTTCTTTTCCAGACCTGAGAATGATAGCACTAACATTATACCTGGGGGTTAGTTTCAGGTTGTGAAGGTAACTTACCTTCCCTCGCATTCTGAGCATTTTGGTTGGCCAGTTGTTGTTGTATGAGTAATTGTTGATTCAATGTCACTTGCTTCAGGGCATCCCATATTTTGTCTAACTCCTCCTGAGGGTTGCGGCTGGAAGACCCCCTCTCGTAAGTGGCTCCTGATCTGTGCTCTAGATACGGTCTCGCGTCAGATCCTCGGTGGTTGGTTTGTCGCTCTTGTGCTCCATCATCATAGGGCGGATTTGGATAAGTTTTTCTCGGTTCATAAAACCCACCTTGTTTGCCAGTAAACTCTGGGTTCCTGCGGTATGGAGGGACATACTGATTGTATGCGTTTGCATCTTGGATTTCATTGTTGAGGACTTTGGGGCACTGGTCTGTGCTGTGGTCACGGTTTCCGCAGAACTCACATGGCTTTGCTTGAAGTTGTGAAGCATATTTCTGGAATGCATTGCCCACGGTTTTGTCGATCATTTGCTGGAGGTCTGCTTCTGCGATAACCATGGAGGCTGCCGCAGCTGTCCCTGTGGTTGGTTTTGGAGCTTGTCTCCCTCGCCTTACACGGTGCTTGGCTCCCTTTATCATGTTGAGAATGAGATCTTTAGCTCTCCGGGAGTCAAGGGAAAGAAGATATTCATTGGCAGAATGGTCTACAACACTCCTAGTTTCATCATCCATGCCATGATAGAAAGCCTGAAGCAACTGGAAATTAGTATAGCCATGTCGTGGGCATGATGAGCAGAGTTTCTTAAATCGTCTCCAGTAGTCGTACAAGGTTTCGGCGTCATCCTGTCGTACCACAGCTATTTTCCGTCTGAGGTCATCTTCGACAGAAGGTGGAAAATATTCGTATAAGAATGTGTCTACCATTTCGTCCCACGTCCTGATGCATCCAGGGGGCATCTCACTAAGCCAGTCCTCGGCCTCTCCCTTTAATGAGAAAGGGAACGAACGAAGCAATACCTGATCCATTACCAAACCTTTTGGTTTAAAACTCGTACATGCCATCTCAAACTTCCTCAGGTGTTCGTTTGGGTCCTCACGGGCTCGTCCATGGAAGAAAGGCAAAGTTTGAAGGAGCCCGGGCTTCATTTCATAATTAACATCTCGATCATTCTCGTGAATGATGCACATTGGTCTTCGAAATCTACCGGTTCCCCCCATTTCTTCCATTGGAATGAGTAGGGCTTCATCCTCCTCTTCATCTGCGAGAAAGGCATCTAGTACCTTGTAAGGTTTTCTTCTTTCGACCTCATTATTCATTGGAGGCGGATCCTTTAGTGGAGGATCTCCTATTGGTGCTGGTGGATCCCCTTGGTTCCTTGCTCGGTTTGGGTCTTCAGCCATTGGACAGGCCGGTATATGAATTGGAGAGGCTGGATTGCTTGGTGATGAGCTGACCGTGATATCGGCCTGGTCACGGTAACTTGCTTGATTAGAACTTGACGCTGCAGCAGATGTAGACGGGTCTCGTCTTCGTCTAGAGTTATTCAGCCGACAGGTCGACTCAATTTCTGGGTCTAGAGGCAACAAAGGTCCTGTTCGGCTTGAACGGGTCATATACTGTAAGAATTCCAAACTTTTATCTGCCGTCTCCCCGGCAACGGCGCCAATTTGATGACTGTCGTATGTTCACCAAAATAATCTTCCTCTTTATGGACAGGTAGCTAGCAGCAAGGAAGGTCGAATCCTCAGGGAGATGGCTAAGAGTTGGAAGTCTTAATGTAGAATCGGTCGTGGTCGCGGTGTGCCCACGGTCGAAGGGATCGAAGGGTTATGGATTGAGAGTGATAGGTAGAGATTGAGTAAATAAATGTAACGAATGGAAAATGGGAAATAAAGTTCTGACTCAGATGCTTTTGATATTCCTTGATTCAATCCATACCTAGACCGCCCATGATCACAAGCCTTCTGAAGATATATTCGTGTCTTTTCTGTCGGATTCTAGTTAGTAGATTGCTCAGTACGACTGAGCACTCCAGGGGGGTGGAACGTCCTCCGCCCTTTCGGGTTTACCTTCCCAGAAAACCTCACCCTCAGATTTGCTACGTAGTTAATCTGAGTGTACTCTCTCGCCCTTAGTGTTTCACTCACCACCCACGGTTATCAGTGTTTGGCTTCTAATATGTTGTGGAGTTGATCATGCACCATAACATCTTTATGCACAAAGAATGACGAGAAATAACAGAAGACATTGAATATCAGATGGAATGAGACCTCACAAGGGTCCGATCTGGTTAATGAACTAAATCAAGGAAAAAGGAATTCTAGCCCTCCATTGAGTTCTGGAGTAAAATCTAGAATAATGTCTAAAACAAAGAGAAATCTCCCAAAACTCCCCCCCTGGCCACAGGCGGCCAGGGCCTCTATATACTGTCTACCAAGATCTCGCAGGATCAGAATCAGATTACTGCCATATCAGTTAGGATCTCCCGAGATACCAGGCAGATTCTCGGTCCGTGATCACGGTCAGACCTCCGATCTTCCAGGCCAGCAGCTGTCGAATCGTGGCTTCTGATTCTCCTTCAGGAAATCCGCCTTTAAATCTTCAAAATATCCTGTGAATTCCTGCTTTCAGAGAAATCTTGTAAGATATCAGTAATAACTCTATAAACGTATATATTAGGAAATAGAAAGTGCTAACCGGCCGGTTATTACGTAATGTAAAACCGCATTTTATTATACTATCAGAGGACAAGCAGTTTATTGGTGTGATTGCGAACTTCTGGCAGGAGGCATGCATACATTTTCCTGGGGCTTTTAGTGTAGTTAAGAAGTTGGCTTTCCTAAAAAAGCTGCTAAAGGTATGGCATACAAATGTTTTTGGGAAGCTGGAGACTTGGATGAAGGATCTTTTGACTGAGCTTGATTTATTAGATCAAAGTCGAAGAGATTGGGAAGATGGATCGTGTAGACGATATGAAGACTTACAGTGTCAAAAATGAGAGTTGAAGAAGAAGTATGAGGCTATGTGGAGGCAGAAGTCTAGACAACACTAGCTCATTCTTGTGCTTCCATACGACGCTGTTCCAATTTCATCGGAACTGTGACAATCAACGGGATGGATAAATGTACACCCTGATGGAATAAGAACCGCAGCGGTCAGTCATTTCCATTCAGTTTTTGCCTGCGAGAATACCAGGTGGCTGGGATTGGGTCGACTCAATCTTCCTCGAATTTCAACCGCCACTGCAAATACTCTCGAAGGCCCGTTCTTGGAGGAGGAAATCAAGCGAGCTATTTGGGATTGTGGCAGCCATAAGGCCCCGGGTCCAGACGGTTTAATTTCTATTTCATCAAGAAGGCGTGGGATGTAATCGGCGGTGACATCATGACAATGGTGCAGGAATTCCATTCCAGCGGAGCTCTACCTCGCGGCATCAATAACAGTTTTATCACATTAATCCTCAAGGTTCCAGGTGCAGCAGATTTTAATTCCTACCGGCCCATCAGTCTCATTAATAGTTTGTACAAAATCATTGCCAAGATCTTGTCTACAAGGCTCAAGAGGGTAATGGAGCAGCTTATATCTCCTTTTCAGACCGGTTTTATGGAGGACCGATACATTGCTGACTCCATCATGATAGCTAATGAAATTATACATACCATGAAGAGTTCTAAACAAAGAGGATGGTGTTTCAAGTTAGATTTTCAGAAGGCATATGATTCGGTGGATTGGAATTTTCTATTAGAGGTTATGGAGCGGATGGGGTTTTGCGGACAATGGCGACGATGGGTTCAGACATGTATCTCCACAGCTCGCTGCTCTATTCTTATAAATGGGGGCACCTACTGATGAGTTTATTATGGGCAAAGGGCTGAGACAAGGCGACCCATTATCTCCACTATTGTTTAATCTCGTCGCGGAAGTTCTGTCACGCATGATTGGTGTTGCAGCAGACTGTCACTTGTTCCACGGAATAAGTGTTGGGAGCTTACGGCTAACACACTTGCAATACGCTGACGATGTTATCCTCTTCAGTCAGGGCGACCAGCAGGGATTATTTGGTTTAAAGTGAATATTGCGCTGTTTTTGAGTTACTGTCAGAATTAAAGATTAACTTCTTCAAATCTAGTTTGATAGGACTCAATGTACCTATTGAGGAGGCTAGGGACATGGCGGCTACACTTCATTGCCGGTTATAAACCTTGCCATTCCAATATCTAGGGGTGCCTCTTTGGATGTTTGCAGAAGAGGAATGATGCTATGCTGATGAGGTGGAGTTACAAATTGGCTACCGATACCTGCTCATTGTGGAGTCAGATCATCCACCAGAAATATCGACCCGTATTGCGATATGAAGGCATTGTTAGTACTGTAAATGATGCCTCCACCATATGGAGAGGAATTGTGCAAATGAGCAAGTCAACTTTGCCAATGGTCAGTGTCTCTCATCTTTATACCATTGGAGATTGGGCAAAGGGGATTCCATTGCCTTTTGGTATGATGTTTGGTGCAGTTCGGTGCCTTTAAAGATATTATTCCCTCGCTTATATGAGTTATCATTGGATAAGGACGGGCGAGTGTGGCAGTTTGGGACACTAATTGGATCAGTTTGGAGGTGGACTTTCCTTTGGAGGAGACGATTTTTTGTATGGGAGGAAGCTGAAGCTGGACGTCTAATGTCCATGTTGGATGGACACAGACCATCACCTGTAGATGATGACATGTTATTGTGGGGATCTCAGTCCACTTCTTTTTCAGTTCGCCATTGTTACGATTCATTGGCCGAGTGTTTGGTTTCACCCAACGAGAAGCAAATCCCAAATGTCTGGAGCAAGCAGGGAGCACCTAAATGGCAAGCATTCATGTGGCTGGCGTGCAGGGAGAAGCTCACTGCCAAAGGATACCTAAACAGACTTGGTCTCCTTTCTGAGTCAGATATAAATTGTGACGCCTGTGGACTTGTAGAAGGGGATTCTAATCATATTGTGCTTGACTGTAGGAAGGCATGGACAATTTGGTCGCTTCTGTTCAAGCGATGGGGTTTAGTTTGGGTCCAACCGCGGTCTATGGCAGATTTATTTGTGCATTGGGATGGCTACCCAATTCCCCAACGATGGAAACAATTGTGGTATGTCTTGTTATTCTCTCTTGCGTGGAGTATTTGGCTTGGCAGAAATCATAGGATTTTCAGGAACGAAGACAATACAGCTAATGATATGTTTTACAATGGTTTACGCCATGGCTTCTGTTGGACAAAGACTAATCTGCAGGATGTATGCATGGACAGTCTGGATTTGTTAGCTTCAGGTGATTTCGTAACTTTGCTGGGTCCATAGATTCTATAGCGAATGTAAGGGTTAGATACAGCTACAGATGTATGGTATCTGCCAATTCCATTTTGTTTTGAGGGGGCACAATGTTTCATTGTCCCTCTAACATATATTATCTGTTAACACTCTTAATACATATTGAACTTTTCTCAAAAAAAAGCCTTCGAACTAACTTTGTCCAAACAGGTCAGCTACATCAACATCTGATGTTAAAGGAGATTCCTATTTCTAAATTACAGAACACCGACTAACTATTTTTTTTGTTTGATATATAACGTCACTCTTATAATGTTTTCCTGTAATATATTGAGCAGTGTGCTATGGTGAGCAAAATGTCGCCTCAAATTTATTGCACCGATCCGATTATCTTTATATGTTATATTTTTAATTTTTATCTAAAAAATTATTTTTTTAACAGTTAAAATTGATGAATTCGATTCCAATCCCATCAATTCTAACAAATCAACCGATACAAATTCGGAATGGTTAATGATGAATGAGCTATTGAATACGAAGTAATATAGAATTTTTTTAGTAAGAATATATGTAGTTGAACCAAATGAGCCCTTTTTCTTACGAATTTAATATGGCAGTAAAATAGTTTTGATCAAGATGTAAAATTTTGGAAGCTCAATAATTTTTTTTACAATTTTTTTAAATAATAAAAAATATTTTAATCTATAATTAAACTAATTTGTTATGCTATTTAGGTTCAGCTACCAGTCCGTCTATGCTCAAAGAAAGAATTGCTGATACTTGGATGGATATAAGTGATAACTTGAGTACCTATAGTTGTTAACTCACAACACCTATTTATTTCAAAAGGTAGTGTTATTATTTTGTCCATTAATATAGCCTTGACTTAGGCATCGAGAATTTAAAATATATTAGTTAACCTAGTAATCTTTGCCCTCTTAAAGGTTTGAATTAGCAAGGGCAACAAAGTGTTTGTGTTCCTTAGGCTTAAAATAAAAATAAAATAATTATAATAATAATATAAAGAGAGTACTTTGGGTTATACTTTTATTGGGCTTGAGGAAGGACTAAGACTAAATAAAGACTATAGTTTGTGGGCTTACATAAAAATTAGACTTTGGATTTATGCCTATTTACTTTAGACCTTGGGCAATGACATGTATTTGTGGACTTTTATAAATATTAGTTTTTGGGTTTTAGTGTGATTATTAACTGACTTTATACTTGGGTATATTCTGAGGATGCGTGGTTTGTTCATTTAAAATCGTTCTTAGTTCGTTAGGCCTTTAATTTATTTTCTTGGATTCCCAGTGAGTATTCTCGTTGGTTTCATGATTGCTATGTGATTTTCTTCTAAGCATGCTATATTGTGAGCTTTAGTTTGATAAGCCAAGATCATATGAGTATATTTGAGAATGTATGATGCATGTGCACGGTTTACACTCGGTAATAAATGTATGGTTTTGTACTACTGGTTTTAGTCAAGTATACTGGTTTATAAATCTATTATTTTGATACTATGGTTTTTATCAAGTATATTGGTTTATAAACGTATTATTTTCGGTATTGTGGTGTTTATCAAGTATATTATTTTATAAACTTTCTATATACATCAGTATAGTATCTTCAGTTATAAAATATTGACTTGGCCAATGCGATGTGAGTGTATGGAATATCAGTGTAAGGGGAGAGTTATTTATCTGTTTACGAGTCGTATGGCATTGTATATTATTGGCTGCCACGTCTTCGCAGATTCATTCATTATGAGTATTGTTCATTCTAAGTATTTGAGACAAGTATGACTTGTTTGTGTATTTCTCTCCCTAGTCTCGGACAACAGTGACAATAGGGGTTACATATATGTATTTTTAGAATCAAAACAATGAATGCTACTAGTGGGATTCTGGTTTTCCTTTAGTGGGATTACTCGGGAAGTGGTTTATTATGTCCACCCACGTTGGGCATTATTAACTCATGTTCTGTTATTCATATTATGTTACAAACCTATTGGGCTAGATTCGCGTAGTATATTTTCAATTTAAAGTACATGTTGTCGTGTTATATGTTGCATCAATTATGAGTATATTTTCAAAAGTAAATATTTTCTATTTTTGTTTTAGTATATGCCTCTATTTCCTGTAAGACTTATGATGTTGTAATTCCTAATGAGATTATTATTTCACTCATTGTTGTTTTTTCCTTTCAGGAGTAATGCATGAGCTATAGTATGTTGTTCCAAGGAGTGAGTGCTTTGTTTGACTTTGTGGCTGGACTATTGCATCTGCATGGACTCATCGTTTGCACGGGTTTTTCTGGCATTTATATTACAGATTTGTTTTCATTTTCTGGATTTTATTTAACATACATTTGTTACATTTAAATGTGGTTTACGTTGTGGGCCTAAAGCCTGGTTTTGGATTTTTGGGCTTGTATGATATGGACCCGTTCAGGATTTATTTTGAGTTTCGTTTTATAATAAAGTCCTCCGCTGTGTTTTTAGTTTACTTCGATTACTGTTTATTGTGTCAAATGTTAATTTATGATTGAACATGATCCTCCTCTAAAAATTAGATACTCATTATTTTTGGGAATCGTATTTTGAAAATTCAAAGAACCTTGTGAGATTCAAATTCGTCTATATATGAGGCTAGTCCAGGTTTCACAATGGTAAAAGCCTAGTTTTCGGATTTGGCTCCTTATACATATGCCCACTGGAGACCCTGGTAATTCCAAAGATAATCTTTATCTTTTTATTTTGAATTTGGATAATGATACATTTGAATTTACGCTATTAATGGGAATCCTGTTTGATCCATTATTTAGTATAAAATTCTTGGCCGCCTGTGGCTAGGCACAACGAACTCTAGTCTTGAACCCTTTTACTTTCGTTTTTGTTTGCTACAATCATCATGTTCGAAAGAATAACGATTTCTATAGATATCTTATGGGCTTTCAAAAGTACCTCTTCAGAATTATATGAGTGACAATCGATTATTGGTGAGTGATAATCAATTATTGGTGAGGGATTGCAATCTGAGGCCTTGAAATTAATGGGAAGGCAAGCGAAAGGGCTTCTGGTCATACCGAGCCCCTGGCAGCCTTGTTATAAGCCGATTGCCATGGTTGATTTTTTTTTTTGAGTAAATATCGATATGTATTAGAAAATAGGAACACTATACAAGCTATCAGGGTAATTAACCGTAGCTCAAACTTGCTGATGACATAAAAACTTGCAGATGCCGAATGCTCATATCAGCATCTGTGGCTTTCAACTGTCATCCACTCTACATTACTAGTAATGAAACAAAATCACCTGAAGGCAGGACATCAAGACTATCCAGGATGACCTCCGGAAGGTTAGTTTTTGCCCAACCGAACCGTGCCTCATGCCAGCGTAATAGATATCAGCTGCACTGCTTGTTACTCCTTTGAAGATACGATTGTTGCGACACAACCAAATACTCCAGGCACATGAAAACAGCAGTGCATACCATAAGCCCTGGTATCGACGGGGTAGAAAAAAACCCTCCCATTGTTCGAACATCTCGTCCAAAGAACGTGGTTGAACCCAGCAAAGACCCCAATGCTTAAGGAGCAGTGACCAGCTCTCCCATGTTGTCCTACAGTCAAGCAAAATGTGATAAGAGTCCTTCTCCACCCTGCCGCATGCCTCACACAACCTATCAGATGCTGGTAGAACACCCAGCCGACTTAAGAGCCCTTTGGCAGATAGTTTCCCCCGGCACGCAAGCCACATAAAAGCCTGCCATTTGGGGGCTCCTGGTTTACTCCAGACATTAGGAATCTGCTGCTGCGCTGACCTCATTTGTAAGCGCCGCCATTGCCTGATAACATATGTTTACAGCAAAAGGTCTGAGCGGAGTCCCCCATAGAATCTGATCCTCCTCCAGCAGATTCGGCCTATCATTCTCCAAAACTACCAACAATCGCCTCACCTCTTCTTCCTCCCATACAAACAATCGACGCCGCCACGTGAGCGTCCAACACCACACCTCATTAATCCACACTCCAAACTGCCGTACACACCCCTCCTTTTCTAAAGACAAGGTATACAATCTTGGAAAGATGTCTCGCAAGGGAGAGGAGCTACACCAGACATCATTCCAAAAAGCAATGGATTCCCCCCTCCCCAATTTCCAACGAAAGAAAGAAGAGATGCACTGGCCGTTGGACAATACCAGCTTGCTGTTCCGAACGATACCCACCCACATTCGTTATTAGCTGCCAAAGTTTGGTTCCAGATTCGTTATTAAGGTTCTTTTCATTTTCATTGCTAGCAAGGATGGTCAGAACCATCCGACCTCCAGATTTCATCTCTGATGCTCGAGATTTCAAGAATGATGTGAAATCTGTATCAAATTGATCTATATATGCTTTGTGTACCCTAAGAGGGCTGGATTTCGTCAAGCAAATGTTCCCCTTATTCAATGCCTCTCCAGATTCACTGACAAGTCCTTCAGGTACCTAACTGAAAA
This sequence comes from Passiflora organensis, assembly GCA_019739055.1. Classification (NCBI taxonomy): domain Eukaryota; kingdom Viridiplantae; phylum Streptophyta; class Magnoliopsida; order Malpighiales; family Passifloraceae; genus Passiflora; species Passiflora organensis. Next base: position 390,292 of record JAEPBF010000190.1, read on the forward strand.
GACAAAATTTAGTTCCTCGAAAATATTTTTTTTTGTAGTAAAGGTTATATATATCATCCAAAATAATATTGTCTCATAAATACCAATTAAGAACAGATCTAAAGAGTTGCGTGCATAGCCAGATTTATTCACCTGGGAGAGAAAATGTAGACTATAAGAAGAATGGGCAAAGTGAAGTGTGTTATCTGGAAAGAGTCTTCCATGGAAATCCCCAGGCATAGCCGCAACGAAACAATGCCCCATTTTGTCAAACTTGTCTTTCCCAACTTGGTCATATAAACTTGGCAGCAACGACTGGAACGATGTTTTTTTTTTTTTTTTTAAGAAATATCGATATGTATATATATAATGATAAGTAAACAACAGAGCCGGACACTGAAACTGTATCTGCGCTCAATGAGCAAAATGAAACAAACATTCAGCAGTGGATCAACTATACAGCCAATATACCAACACTCCAAAACTGTAAAATCTATCATCTGAGTTTTTTTTTTGAATAATTATCGATATATATATTAAGAAGTAAAATACCAAAGAACTATACAATGATACAGCTCAATGATACATCAGAAAATGTGATATCCCACAGTAAAAGTCCAAACATTATCAACCAAATGCCAGTTGCCAGGTTTATATGAACATCTAACCATCCACCTCCTTCACCAGCATAATACTACAAAGCAAGCTGCTCCACCCCACTTCTGCTGCCCATCTTCTCCATAAAACCTGCTTTTTGAACCACTTTCACAGTTCAATGATCTCCCTTGAAAGTGAACCTCTCGAATTTTCTTCTTGATGAACCCTGAGAGAGTAGGAGCTTTCCAGCGCTTTGGTGGCTTTGCTACGCGAAGAACTCGCCTCTGCAGTGCCACTCTGGGACCAGCACGTACCCAAGGATCCAGTAACCCATTGTCTGATTGCACCAGCGGTTTTGAAGTCTGTGAACTTACTACCGAATGAAAGCTTCTTCTTCTCCGTGTTCGTGAGCAGAGCAGGAAATGCGAGATTGGAAACATCGCTTAAGAAATAGGACTTGCGTCCCACCTGATAAGCCACTACATTAGTAGCGGTGACATGCATGGCTAGTGCAATGGAGGTCCCCGGTTCATTTGAGAGTTTCACCAAGAGAAATCTTTCTGCATCAGCAACTGTATATGGTTCACGAAGCACTGGTATGCCATGCCTCTTGTAGTCACTTGCCAATTCCCATCGCAGAGCTTCCACAAACTCTTGTATTCATGCAGCTCAACTGTGTAGTCCTCCTCTGACGGCTATGTGCACACCTATGCTGGACCAATCAAAGCAACCCACAAAAGCCATGTTGCCACCTTGACAATCACACCCTCCCATTTCCTTCCAATCTCTGGATAACGGGAGCAACAAATCGTCATCCACAGGTGAGGGGCTGCAGCTAGCCAGCCGGGACAGGAGGCGCCCAACTGCTACATCCTCCCATACAAAGTTGATGAAGCTACCGGTAGCCTCACAAATCCAAATGATATTCCTTTAATGAACTCGTCTCTACTGAAACTCGAAGCACAAGAAATAGCAAACTCTTCCAACACATAATACACAGCAGCATCTTTACTGAATCCAAGCTCGTCAATCTAGACTCCAATGATCAGTGGCCTCAGTTCATAAGCTGAGATTCGTGCATCCTGAAAATATAAGCAAGACAAATGGGATAACATACAGCATCATGATCTTTGCAGTATACTTGGTTTCCGTAACTCCCAAAACAACAACAGAGCTCCAAACAACAGTGAGGTTCAGAATTGTTGTTCCAGTAAGAAAGCCCGTTCCATGGCTGCAACTGATCCAACAACATCTGCACTTGCTGGAAGCACCGTCACTCCAAACTGACAATACATTCCGCAGAGATATACATCATGGCCAGAATGGCCAGAAGAAACCAGTGACCAACAAAAACAACTGTAGAACGAAGATGAAGCCCACAGAAACCCACCGAGGTTGCAACGACCAACAGACCTGCTGGTAAACCTGCTAAACTATCCATATGCACCTCCAGAATATTCATGTATGCCCCATGGAACGCATGCTGCATGTCAGTATAGTACAATTTGACTGCACTGGAGGATGATCGGCTGATCCTCGCATAAGTTCTATGTGTAGCCATTCCTCCGTGTTCAGATGTAACCAGTGTGTCGCAACTTGATTCAAACTACTCAAATCAACCAGCGAAGAAATTGGTCATCGCCCAAGGAGCCCAGTCCGTTGACCATGGGATGTAAAAATCTGCTGTACTGCTCATTGCGCCCCTGAAAGTGAGTAATTATGACAGGATATCACCAACCGGGTTATTACCTCATCCTCAATGGAAAGAAATCCCCTGTTGGCAGCAAGGTTAGACAATCTGGACAGCCCTCCTTTAAATTATACTTAGCCCAGCAAAAGCCATGTCTGATGCCTGTATAAAATAAATCAGCTGCTGTGCAAACAGCCCTTCGAAATACGCGGGAATTTCGTCCCAGCCAGAGATTCCATGTAAACGCAAAGATTAATACAAACCATAATCCCTGCCTGGAAGATGGTATATCAAAAACCATCCCATTGCCAAAAGAGCTCTGCCATTGATTTCGGCTGAACCCAAGTTAGGCCCCAATATTTAAACAGAAGCGACCAACATCTCCAGGCCAATGGACAATTCAATAAAATGTGATTAGAATCTACTTCCTCCCTGCCACATGCCTCGCATTCCCCTTCCGTTGCAGGTATGATTCCAAAACGGATAAGTTGAGCTTTGGCATTAATCTTCTCCCTGCATGCTAACCACATAAAGGCTTTCCACTTAGGAGCTCCGTGTTGTCTCCAAATGTTAGGTATCCTCTGCTCATCAGCCACTGCCAACTGCGCTTCCAGGGAATGGTAACAGGTACTCACTGTAAAAGGCCGCAACTGGGCATCCCACAGGAGTTCATCTTCATGTTCCGGATTCAACCTGCAGGCATTTAACATAGCCATCAATCGTATCACTTCCTCTTCCTCCCATATAAACAAGTCTCTCCGCCAGAGGAGTCTCCACTCCCAAACCTGACCGACTCTAACCCCAAATCGGCATAGTGGACCTTCTTTCTCCAACGATAGAGCATGCAATCTGGGGAATAGGAACAGTAAAGGCCGAGAGCTGCACCAGATATCTTGCCAAAAAACAATTGAGTGACCATTTCCAACTTTCCAACGGTGTAGTTCAGAAATGCATTGTCCATTAGCTAGTAACGTGCGACTTGTCTGTACTATCCCACGCCAAACTGCAGAAGCCTGTGTTGAGGCATAATCAATACCTGAATGGGTCAGGCGTGGATTATACTTGTGCATAATAGCTTGTTTCCACAAGGAGCTGGCATCCGTGGCAATACGAATACACCACTTGGTGAGGAGTGCCTGATTCCGCATCAACAAGCATCCTAGACCAGCACCTCCTTTATCCTTAGCGCGAACCACCACTGACCAGCGGACTTTGCATAAACAACGAGTCTCTATTTTACCTGCCCATAAGAAACAACGCATCCATTTCTCCAACTCATTACGAACGACAACTGGCATCTGGAAGAACGTCATGTAAAATACCGGCAAACTATTTAACACTACTTTGATCAATGTCAAACGTCCTCCCAGCGATAGTAAGGAACCTTTCCAAGCGGCCAATTTACAACGGAATCTGTCCAGCACTACTTTCCACGTACTACGTCGACGAGGATTCGCTCCAAGGGGAATGCCGAGATAGATAAATGGCATATGTTGTACACGATAATGCACCTTAGATGCCAGTTCGATCTGGTCCCCATAGGAGGTGTTAATACCTACTAGGCCCGATTTGAAGAAGTTAATCTTCAGACCAGATAGGAGCTCATAACAACGCAATATCCGTTGTAGTCTAACCACACCCTGCGAATCCCCTTGACTGAATAAAATCACATCGTCGGCGTATTGAAGGTGTGATAGAGCAAGCCCACCGATGGAAACACCCTGGAATAGTCGACAAGCTTCTGCTCGAATTAATAACCGCGATAGAACCTCAGCTGCCAGATTGAAGAGCAAAGGCGATAACGGATCTCCTTGACGCAAACCTCGGCCCACCTCAAACTCCTCTGTAGGCACTCCGTTGATGAGAATAGCGCATCTAGCTGATGACACACAGCTCTGAATCCACTTTTTCCAATGTCGTCCAAATCCCATGCGTTCCAGGACGTCGAAGATAAAGTTCCAATTAACCGAGTCGTAAGCTTTCTGGAAATCCAGTTTCAAACACCAGCCTTGTTGCCTGGACTTCTTCATTGAATGTACAAGTTCATTAGCAAGCATAATGGAATCCGCAATGTATCGGCCCTCCAAAAACCCAGTTTGAAATGGAGATATTAGCTGATCCATCACTGTCTTGAGGCGTTTGGACAGCAGCTTGGCGATAATCTTGTATAAACTGTTGATCAGACTAATAGGCCTATACGCGTTGAAGTCGGAGGCACCTGCAATTTTTGGAATCAGCGTGATAAAACTGTTGTTTATACCTCGAGGAAGTACCCCGCTGCAATGAAACTCTTGCACCATCACCACTATATCCCTGCCGATGACTGACCAAGCCTTCTTTATAAAATGAAAATTGAAGCCATCCGGACCTGGTGCTTTATGACTGCCACAGTCCCACACTGCATTTTTAATCTCCTCCTCAAGAAAAGGTGCCTGTAAAGACTCTACCGACTCTCTGGATAAGCAGGGAAGGTCAAGCGTTCCCAAACCCAACCATTGAGCACCCCCATCCGCGAAAAGCTGCTGATAATGCTGAACAGCAGCGCCTTTGATCTCCATAGGCGTGATGAACTCCCGATCCTGCACTCGTATGGAACCAATAAAGTTATGGTTCCTCCGTATATTCGCGCTGAGATGAAAAAATTTGCTATTCTTGTCACCCAACTTGAGCCACTGTTGCCTTGATTTTTGCCTCCACATCGCCTCAATTTTGTGCTTTAAATCCCATTTATGTACTTGTAACTCTTGATATCTGCCAAGCGATACCTCTCTCGACTGTCCTCTAGCCTGATCCAATGCGTCGATTTCAGCTAATACAGTTTTCAGCTGTCTGTCCAGCATGCCAAACTGGGTCCGATGCCACACCCGCAATTTCTGTTTCAGAAACGCGAATTTCTTAACCACGCTATAATCGCCAGGGAAACAGTCACCCGCCTCCCTCCAAAATCCCTCCACCGTGTGGAGAAACTGAGGAGCTTCCCACCAAATGTCCCATGACCGAAAAGGTTTGGAACCCCAATGGAAAGAATCAGCCTTCACGATCATGGGTACGTGATCTGAGAATCCTTTATCACCTGCATATAGTCTATGATGGCTATACTGAGTACACCATTGTGGCGATGCCAAAACTCTGTCTATACGAGAGGCACTACGAGAATTAAACCATGTATAAGTTTTGCCCAGAAGAGGCAAATCTATCAAACCGTTGCTGCTAATAAACAACATCAACCGAGTGGCAGCAGTATAATTAAAAGAAGCACCCAACCTTTCCTCAGCAGTGAGAGGCTCATTGAAGTCACCTAGTATGATCCAGGGAGTGGTATCCTTACCCTTCCGCCGTGAGATTTCCTCCCATAATACCCGTCTATCCTTGACCACGTTTGGTGCATGTAAGCCCACACAAAAAAACCTGAAACCTGTATCGCAGACACGCATCTGTAAGAGCATCCAGCAGCCATATTTTTCAACCCCAATGACCTGCACCGATGAATCATTCCAGAGACAAACTATACCCCCCGCACTACCACAAGCATCAATAGCATCCCATTTGACGTTCGGACTGGGCCAAAAACTGGCTGCCAATCTATCCGAGAAACTCGCCCGCTTTGTCTCACACAAAAATAAAATACTGAGCTGTTCCTGTAATATCAAAGAACCAATTTGACGTGCTTTCAACTTCCCTCTGCATCCTCTAATGTTCCAAAGAGCCAGATTAACCATTATGCTTCGAAGCCCTATCCCGAAAGTCACCGACACCACGCTATGTGGCACAGTGGTCTTGCCAATCCCTGATCTCATCAACTATCTGTACCTTCAGTTTTTGCCTAATAGCGGCTTTTGTGTTTTTCTTACTGAGGCCTAATTGCTCTGCAACCTCCATAGTATGCTGTACTTCCTCGGCATCTCCATCTTGGTCGCAAATCTTTCCTGTAGTGGGACGACCTGTTGGTTTAAGCGGTTGAAGTTTGCTGGACTTCTCCAGCCGCCTAGAACCAGATCGTCTAGTGTTCCCGACCCGCAATGCCTTGTCACCTTCAGTCCTCATCCGCATGAGAGTCATCTCCTCAGAGGCAGATTGTGAAACGACTGGAAGAGCTGGAGGAAGGCCTAAAGTTTCCAAAACCTCCAAGGTGTGCTGTGTCTCAAACAGGACTGGGCAACTGTCGAATTCGGGGCTTCTGGAACTGTGACGACTGACTACATCCTCATTCTTCTCTTGACTAGCCATAAAAAAGGAGGGATCCTCTACCCGTGAAGAAGCCAAATAGACTGCCTGTTGGCTAGCTCGGCCTGAAGAAAGGCTGCCAGATGGTTTGAGATGTTTAAGTTTTTTGTGTCTGCTCAACCTGTTGATGGCTACCCTGTTGTTAACTCCAGCACTAGACGCTTTAGATCCTGTCTTCCTCATCCTAGCAAAGGCCATCTCCGTATACAAACCTGTGAAGTCCACCTGGCCATCAACAGTATCATGAGGTGAACCTTCAGTGCCTTCCAAAAAATGAGGTGAACCTTCAGAAAGAGTTTTCCGTACACACTGAAGCTGGATGCCTTCATGTCCATTCCCTGGAATCGTGGAAAAAGCAGGAGCAGTAAAATGACTCAAGGACCCCTCACTTAACGCTGAAAAACTCTCAGCTCCATCCTTAGTGGGTATCACATGTGGAACACCACTCCCGAATAAGTATTGTGGCTGTGCTGAAGGCTTTTTGATCTTACGAGGCCCTACTATAACATTTGTGATTGACTCTATGCACCCCACACCTACATCCTTGTCCCCTGTTACATCAAACTGACAGTCAGCTTTTGCACCTGAAACCGAGATCTTGCCATTGTCTATCTCCTGCTTCTCGTTTCTATCCGCGATAAAGGACCGATGTAGATGATCAGACAAACTGTTGCAGCTACCCTCTCCTGTCAGCTTTATATCGACCTCGGGTCCTGCAAGGGCTCTCTCTTGCACCTCCCCAATGGTCACTGGAAACTGTTTACCAGCTACCATCACCTGTATACTCTCCTGAATTGCCGATGAACAGGTAGTCTCCATTTGCAAAACAGCAGCATCCAGTCGTTCCCACTTAGTAGTTTCACGAGCAATCTGTATCAAAGTACCGACCGGTTGAATGAGCTTTCGATATGCTTCTTCACACCATGCATGTAAAGGAACACCTACGACTTTCACCCAACAGATTCTTCTGACACCTGTGTCTTCTACCTGCCAAGGGTGAATGTCAAAGAAGATGCCTTGCCAATACCGAATGTTAGAACTTAATTCCTGCCGCATGCAAGTTACAGTATCGAAAGTTAGCAGATATCGGTAGCCCCCCATATATGCACATTCGATTCCTGTGGGAATAGAAGCCTTGTCCAATGTTCCCCCTCCAAAGGAGCCAACTGCACTCCTCTGCAATCTATTCTGAATATCTCTGTTAACACTATGCTCCAGTGTCAAGTCCACAGCTTCCATTGCTTGCACAGGCTTTGTTACTGCAGCATACGTACGGCTGTCTCGCTCATGCCAGGGAGTGGGAGGTTCAACCGTATGGGCAGTCCGTAGCTCCACTGCGGGGGGGGCTATTTGCACCAACCATCGGGGCAATGTTATGAGCACCAACTCTTGCATGGTATCGAGCTATATTAAAACTGATCCGAGATGATCCACCAAAAGCATGATTGAGTCGCCGTTGACGAACATCCTCCTGCACCCCACATCTTACAAATTTGGCAAAGCCAAATCGTGAACCTCTGAGGGATTTCCGCGCTGAAATAAACACATCCGCCACCGGTTCTATTGCAGCTATCTCCTTGAAGAGCCTGCCTGAGTTCCAAGTTGCGGGAATATTTTCTATGTAGTAGGAAGTATATCTGTCTGGACTGAATACCTGTTGTGGTACCCACTGGGAAGTAACCACACGAGGCCTGGCACGAGCCTCCGGATAGATGGGGTGGGAGGCATTCACTTTACCAGCGCGGCCTCGAGCAAACCTCTGCTGTGTAGGGTGAAGTTAGGGACTGTGATTGGGTATGGTGGAGGGGTTGTGTGTAGAGATCGGTGGATTCTGTGTGGTGTTTGTATTTGGGTTAGAGAGAAGTGAGAGAGTATTTGGAGTGAGAGAAGTCATGGTGTATGAAACATTGCTAATTAGTAGCCTTCACCCAGTAAATCATACCGTCTGTCTTTGAAACTCCTGTCTGCTGCCCCTCAAAACCGCGCCTCTGAACATTCTAGCAAGCTTGCAATCCTGCATTTGTGGGCTTATCTGTTGCAACGCCAACAGCAAGAACTCCGGTAGTTTATTATCGACATAGCTGGAAAAACTATGATCGGATTTTTTTATCTGCCAAAGCTTCAAATTTTATACAGAAATTATCATGCAATGATCGATATACTGGGGTTATCTGAGTTTATTACAAAGATCAATCATACCAATCACAATTATTACAAACATCACATCGTAGCTTCTATTCCCTTTATCCACGTGATGTGGACACAATGTTTAATTTATCTAAAAGACAGCTCACTACAATGATACAGACAATAAGTGAAAACAAATGATACAGAAATCATGGATCAGTCCATTTATATATGTTTATTGGGACGACCAAGCTTCTGTTTATTGGGATCAGTCCATTGATACACATACATAAATGGACTGATCCATGACTTCTGTATCATTTGTTTTCACTTATTGTCTGTATCATTGTAGTGAGCTGTCTTTTAGATAAATTAAACATTGTGTCCACATCACGTGGATAAAGGAAATAGAAGCTACGATGTGATATTTGTAATAATTGTGATTGGTATGATTAATCTTTGTAATAAACTCAGATAACCCCAGTATATCGATCATTGCATGATAATTTCTGTATAAATTTTGAAGCTTTGGCAGATAAAAAAATCCGAGATTCAATCACCCACTTTCCAACCACTAGAGAACCATACGTAAAGCTACAAAATAAGTGTACCAACCAACCATGCATTAACCAAGTGCAATTATACAAGAAGCTACATACCCTATAGGAAGGGTTGAGCCATCTATATCCTATCTCGAAATGCTCATGCAGACACAGAACGTGCAAGGACGCAATACTACAGCAATGCCAAGAAGAAAAATCATATCATTTCTTCGAGACTTAAACCACAGATATGGCATCCTCATTGGCCATTTTTTCACATGATAACACAAATGCTTAATCTAATGACCTAACATCTAATTATTGTGGAAAAGTTGGACATGACAGATTTACATGTCAGTGGCTTGACAAGATATCAGTAGTCCGACAATTTTAAGGAGTATCTATATTTGATTGATGGCAACTCTATATTAGCTAAAAAGGTTATGGATGTGCATTTAAATTCTTAACTCAAATTCACAAATATTCTTCTCATACCCCAATTTAATTGGCAGTTGATTTCTATTTTTAAATTAACATGTGATAACAATAAAGTTGATGGAGTTTGATATCTTCTACATGTAATAAAGTTGATGAAGTTTGGTTTCCTATATGTATTAAATGTAGCTCGTGCTCTACTTTTTGGATCACCATTACCCATCTCTTTTTTGGGAGACTACATCCTCACTATTGGTTACTGAAATAATACAAGGAAAAACACCATGCAGTCTTATTCGGGATCACTCCCTCCTATGATCACATGTAGTTTATGCCATGCCCATCACCCAAATCACATTAAAAATTAAAAACTATAAACATTCTACCGAGTGTGTTTTTATTGGTTACCAGGAGGACACAATGCAAGAAAGTGCTCGATATGGAAAGTGCTCGATATGGAAAGTCAACAGGATTTTATTTCCCTCTTCGTTATCTTCTGTTAGAAGATAATTCCCTTATGCTCAAGTCCTGCCATCTTTGACCCGACAAGTGAAGGTCTTTGAAGAATACCATCCACATATTTTTTCCACCTTACGTGGATGCTGTGGCAGAGCACCGTCCTCATCCATCTAAAGTAGTTGAAGATTGTCATGCATCTATAACTCTCACGTCAAATATTCCATCCACTCAAGAAGATTCTCAAATATCCTCTTTTAATACTATTTAAAGTATTGGGCCCAAACCCTCTCTCTACAATCATCCACCCACTCATACGAATCCACCAAGACCCTCGTTAAATGCTATTCAAAGCATTGGGCCCACATCTTGTCTCTCTAATCTCCCACTTACCAAAATCTCCACTTAATTCTCTTCAGAGCATTGATTCCGTTCTTTTTTTTTTATCAAAAAAAAACCGAACCCCAAGAAACTTTAGGCATGGAATCGACAAACCTGCTTAAATCAGTTATGAGTAGGAAGAGAGAGAAAGTCCATATTTAGCTAAGAAATCAACTCATCTAATCCCTTTGCCGATAAGTATGCTGGACAGAAACATGTCAGTCCCTGTGGACAGCCACCATAAGTTGTCGAAGTCCCTGTTGCAGTGATCTGCCCATTGATTATCGGTTTCAACCACCAAGTGTAAAATGTCTCCCAACAAATTTGCAAGGCCTGTCAAATAGCCTTAAGTTCTGCAATGATAGCAGGAGAAGCATTTAGGTTCGTAATAAACCCAAAACACCAGTCCCCTTTATAATTCCTTGCAATGCTTCCAGCTCCACCCCTCTCGTCTCTTGGCTTGAGAGCACCATCTCTGTTTAATTAATGGTCCCTTGCTGTGGTGGAGGATACCAGCTAATGAGACATACCACCCTAGTTCCTGAGCAAGCTGGGATAGTTTCCAGTTTTGTTCATAAGAACGAACACAACTGAAAATTCTCTAAGGTCTAGCCAGCCTTGTATCTTCTTTGTCACCAAAAAGAAGTTTAATTCATCTCCATCAAAGGAACCAGCATAATTTGTGGCTTGAGTTTAGGAAACTTGATATGTATGTCTAGTTATGACAGGAAACGAAAACTGAACCCCTATATTTAGCAATTTAAGATATCGATCTGCATTATTTAATGAACATTATAATTTGTGGAGACTAAGTCCCCAATTGATAACCAATATAGTGTTATATAATAGTGTTATAGTCTATTATATAATGTTTCCTTAATTTTAAGATCTGGGTTTGATCTATGAAAACAAGTATAGAGTCATGTGAGAGGTTTCGTCTATAACAAAAATCCTCTCCAACGCAAATGAGTGTTGATGAAAAATCTCATGCTTTTTTAGATGTTCTTCTTCAGGATAGGTCAGTTAGTTCGAATTTTTTAAAGTGTTAAAGACAAGATTGAAACCTTTAACCTTTGATAAAGGATAGATAGTTTTATCATTTACTCACACTCCTCAGATTCTATCATACATGTATTCACATACTCCTAAAGTGAGTTTACGTGATCTACTTATAATTAATGGTTATGTTACAACGAAACAGATTAATTATTATTGTTGAATGATGAATGTTTGTTTTTTATTCTTGTTTTTTATTCTCTGTTATCACAAATACTCATCAAATATTGAAAAGTAAAATATTTAAGAAATTATGAAACATACACTTGTCTGAGAAATTATTGTTATGATCCATAAGAGATTGGAGAAACAATCACTTTTTGACCATAGAAATAACAACATTGTGGTGTACGCCTTTTCCTTCATCCACGTAACCTGAAACCTTCAATGCAAATCGATAGAATAAATCATCCATCAATGCACTCTCAAATTGACTTGCTAGCATAGGTTCTGTTGCGGCTCTTATATAGTTTTTTTTTGAAGAAATATCGATATGTATATTAAGAAGTAATAAGAATACATATAGGGTGTACAATGGAGCATTGTATCACCACAATGGCCAGAATGAAACAAAACAGATCCTATGACTAAGTTACAGGATCCATAATTTTCAAAACACCAATTCACTGCATATCCATTAAGGAGATCAAAGGATAAACCTCCAAACTGTCAATCTAATCTGCAGGACTATACAGCAGCCCCAGGAGAAACCAATGAACAACACAATCCTCTGGAGAACAAAGAGGAAACCACAAAAACCCACCGAGGATACAACAACCAGCAAACCTGTACAATTGTAGGACAATGAAGACTTTGTGCCCTCCCAGTTGGCAAGATGCACCCTGCAAATACCTGAACAAAGTGACGGTATCTGATACTTGCACCAGCCATGATTCTAGATAGCTAATAAGGACAGAAAATCACTGGATGGTAATACATCCAGACTATCTAATGCAACATCCGATAGATTAGTGTGTGCCCAATAAAAGCCATGACGCATGCCATTGTAATACAGATCAGTGGCACTACTTTCTTCTCCACGAAAAATTCTGTTATTCCTACCCAGCCAGAGACTCCAAGCACATGAGAAGAGCAGCACATACCAGAGACCTCTCCAGCGAGAGGGGATGGGAAAGCCGTGCCACTGAATGAATAATTCAGCGATAGACTATGGCTGGACCCAAACAAGACCCCACTGTCGCATTAGCAATGACCAACAAGACCATGCCTTCTTGCAATCCAAGAGAATGTGATTGGAGTCCCCTTCCACCCAACCACAAGCGTCGCAATGTTGCTCAAATTCTGGTAGAATGCCTATCCGGAATAGGTATCCTTTGGTAAAAAACTTCTCCCTGCATGCCAGCCACATGAAGGTTTTCCATTTAGGAGCACCTTTATACCGCCATACATTAGGAATTATCCTTTCACTGGGCATATGGTAGCTCGCCTCCAATGACTGATAACAGACCTTGGCTGAGAAAGGTGCCAACTGATCTCCGCACATGAGACAATCGGTACTAGCTGGGTTAGGCCGGATTCCATCCAACATCGCAAGCAAGTAGCCGGCGTCCTCTTTCTCCCAAGTAAATAAGGTACGCCGCCAAGTAAAATTCCACTTCCAGATGTTATCAATCAACTCCCAAAACTGCAGCACTGACCCCTCCTTCTCCATGGACAATGCATATAATCTGGGAAAGATCACACACAAAGGAGCCGACCCATACCAGACATCATGCCAAAAAATATAGAGCTCTCGTTACCCAATTGCCAGTGAAACAGCGAGGAGAGGCACCGGCCATTGAGCAGGGGAAATCGACTGATCTTCATAATTCCATTCCAGGTGGTTGAAATATTCCGGGCCGCACATATTAAACCTTCTGGACGTAGGGTAGGTCTATACTTCTGCATGATTACTGGACTCCACAATGCATCAGAATCACTAACAAGACGGTGACTCCACTTCATAAGTAATGCAGAATTCTTGAACTTCAGGCAACTCACACCAGCCCCGCCGTTATCAGTAGCGCAAGTAACCAGTGACCAGCGAACTTTACAAAGACATCTCTTGTCCGCTTTCCCCGCCCACAAGAAACGTTTTGTCCATTTCTCTAAATCCTTCCGTACTCCCGCCGGTAGCTGGAAAAATGACATGTAGTAGATTGGCAGGGTATTAAGCACTGATTTAACCAACGTAAGTCTCCCCCCCATCGATAACAGTGAGCCTTTCCACGAAGCTAACTTGCCTTTGAACCGGTTAACCACCATGTCCCAAGTGCTGCGCCTACGTGGGTGAGCCCCAAGTGGTATCCCAAGGTATGGAAAAGGTAATTGCTGCAGTCGGCAGTGGAGGGAAAATGCCATCCTTGCCGCCTCGCTGGGTGTGACGTTAATCCCCACTAAGCCTGACTTGAAAAAATTAACTCGAAGACCAGATAATAATTCATAGCAGCGTAATATACCTTGGATATTATGAAGGCCTTGTGGATCACCAATGCTAAACAACATGATGTCATCAGCGTATTGGAGATGGGTCAACTGTAAGTTACCAATAGTCATTCCTTGGAAAAGCTGACGTTCCGCTGCACTCCTCAACATGCGGGACAATACCTCAGCTGCAAGATTGAAGAGAAGTGGTGATAAAGGATCACCTTGGCGCAAACCTCTTCCCAATGGGAATTCCTCGGTTGGCACACCGTTAATTAAAACTGCACATCGGGCAGAAGAGATACATACCATAATCCACCTGCACCAACGATCCCCAAAACCCATGTTTGCCATCACTTCCATCAGGAATGACCAAGCAACCGAGTCGTATGCCTTTTGAAAGTCCAGTTTTAAGCACCAGCCGCGACGTTTAGACTTCTTCATGGAATGTAGGATCTCATTAGCTACCATCACCTTATCCGCAATAAACCTTCCTGCCATGAACCCAGTTTGCAACGAAGAAATTAACCGATCCAGTACCTGCTTAAGACGAGAAGAGAGAATTTTGGCGATGATCTTGTATAAGCCGTTGATGAGGCTAATTGGCCAGTAGTCCGAGAAATCAACCGCACCCTTTTTCTTGGGAATTAGAGTCAGGAAGCTTGTATTGATGCCTCTCGGAAGGACTCCGTTGGAATGAAACTCTTGCACCATCTTAATTATATCCTCTCCAATCACGGTCCACGCCTTCTTGATAAAATAGAAATTGAAACCATCCGGACCTGGGGCTCTGTGGCTACTGCAGTCCCAGACGGCACACTTAATCTCATCCGCAAGAAATGGTACCTCTAAACCGGTGGCAGCTTCTGATGTCAGCCGAGGAAGGACCAAACTATCTAGGCCATACCCCTGTACACCCGGGTCCTGGAAAAATTGCTGGAAATACTGCACAGCTGCGGTTTTGATTCCAGCAGGGGTAGAGAATGCCTCACCATTGAAGCGAATAGTCCCAATAAAATTCCTGCAATGCCGAATAGTGGCACATGAATGAAAGAATCGGTTATTCTTGTCCCCAAGTTAAAGCCATTGTTGTCTAGATTTTTGCCGCCACATTGCTTCAATTTTCCGTTTGAGATCCCACTTCTGTAACTGCAATTCTTCATATCTCGCCACTGATGTAAGCCCCACTCCTCTTCTATTCTGATCAAGCAAGTCCAATTCCACAAGTATCGTGTGAAGTTGGGACTCAAGGGATCCGAAAGAGGCTTTGTGCCAGGTTTGCAGGTGCTTTCTCAAGACAGCCAATTTCTTCACAACACTGAAGTCACCAGGAAAAAGCCGCCCAGTTTCTTGCCATATCTCATCAACAGTGTAACGACCCCAATTCCTAACTAGTCTTAATTTCTCCGATTAAGGTCATTACCGCCGTGAAACTCAAATAAGCCTCAATTACACCTAAGACCTATTAGAATTCCACAAGGCTACTCATAGATACCTATTTTAAGCTTGTTTATTTTGTTGCTTATCAATCAATTGGAGCATGATATTGGACACATGTTCTGGTAACATACGGAGTAAATAAAACATCAGCGGAAGTCTTAAATTAATTCATTGGGTTCATAACACACAAGTCCCATAGGGATCCAAACTAAACAACAAGAAATTCTTCACAAGTTTCGGAAATAGCAAGCAAAGAAGAGTGCTTAAAATAAACCAGAAAATTGCCCAATCATATGTTATATGCGCAAGTAACAAGTTTGAAAATATAATGCGATATCGCCCCGCCGTGCAGCCTTAATCTCATATATTGGTGCCACAAACAAAAGATGTACCCAAGCCTGAAAAATGGTGAAAACAATAGGATGAGCTTACAAGAATATCAGTAGGTCACAACATCATAAGATCTACAGAATCCCTAAACACAAATCTCCCAATTTACATAAGATCATTCCTAAACAACTAAAGGGGATCACGCAATTCATAAATCATTCAAAAAAGGGTTAAGCCCGATTCAATGGCTGAGGGAGGACTACAAACACTTCTGTAAGATCAGAAGTACACAGGCAGGTGAAACACATCAGAATTGCCCTCGGCATTGAGTAAGAAAGGCCATCCCCTTCCACCTGTGTTGTCCAAGACTTACTGCACAAAGGGTAGATGGTTAACACACAAGCTAATCAGTAAGCCTTTCACCTTATCCTCGCAAGGATTAGTCGACTAGCCCCACATGGACAAGTCTTCCCTTAGTCGCAACCAGGGCATCCCCAAATCTCGCAAGATAAGGGCTTCCTGTTTCGCAAGACAGGGATCCGGCTTCGCAAGGACAGATATCCAGCGTGCACTTGCTGGTTCAACACCCATACACCTCCCATAAATCGATAAGAACCTCTCCTCTCCCTAGGAGCATCAGTTCTTACCCTGCCTGGCCAGAAGAATAGGATCCTGACACACAAACACGTATAAGCACACACAGGCAAGTACAAAGCATAATACCACAACAGGGTATCCTCAATCATGTCAGGAAACAATCAACACATCCAATTCATATAAAAATAACATCCCAAGCACTCAATGCCTAACTCAGGGGTTCGATATAGTCAAGGAGATTCATATCTCATTCTGAATGACATATTCACTCTCTACAATCCAATCACAAACAATACAACAAAGGCAGGTAACAAAAACATTAAATAAGAGCAGAGGTTTTCTGGAGAAACCGATGAGGCATAGATCCTACCTCTCTTGTCTCTGAACAATAAGCTAATCCTTTGCCTTTATTAAGTAAAACCGAACCACCTATAATTTCACCAGACAAAGACAAGAACAAACTAAGCATGCATATTCAATAGTCAATTGAATACCTTATTTCCTTACCAATAACACTCACCAAACCTATCAGAAAACCAGTGATTAGATGTTTCAGGTGCCTCCCCCTTGGATGTGTGATGTGATAGCCAGAAACTTAACAAGAATCAACCTGAATTTACCATTCCAATTAACTATGCAAAACATGTTCGCTAAAAGTAGGGCATAGGACGACTTCGTCTCGACCTACAACGAAATATTTACATACAAGCTTCGAATTATATATGGTTGGAAAGAAGACGAAAATACCTTTCTATCAAGCTATTATTTGTAAGATTCTGATAAACGACCTAGAAAGTTATGCCTACTTTGAAGTTCAAGAAGATTTGGACGAAAACCTAATTCCCGCCGCCGATTTTCAAAGTAACTTTAGATAAAGAACTACTAACCTCTTGACGAAAAACAAAAGATGGTTGGAAATAGGATAAGAGAGCTTTCCAACAAGCTATTACTCTCAGAGATCCAACGAACGATGAGTGAGTTATGCTGGTTTGAAGTTTCTGCAAATTATGGTGGCTATAGGGAGGATATAGGGTTTTAAGCCTATACGAAATTTGTAGATTTTCTATGAATAATTCTTTGTGAGGTTGGAATTCCTATTTATAATGAATGGGTATAGAATTATGATTACTACTTTAATCACTTTATCTAAATAGGATAATTTACTAGATAACTAAACTCTAAACTCTTTAATTATCTTCCCCTATTTTTAGGGACTTTAATCTCTAAGGCAACTTCCTATCTATAAGGATAATTTCTAAGGCAATTACCCATCTATAAGGACTTAGATCTAAAGGAATTTAAAACAAAATTAACTACTAAACAATCTTACCAATTTCGGCCATCACACATCCTTTTCTTCAGGGGAAAAATCGTCTTTTCACCTGCACTGGCTTCTGGACTTCTAGGACTCAAAATTCGGGGTCTTACATCCTCCCCTCCTTATAAGAATTTCGTCCTCGAAATTTTCAACATTAGTACCTAATCAAACAAGTAAGGAAATTTTGCATGCATAGACTCCTCAGTCTCCCAAGACTGCTCCTCAATTTGGCCATTACGCCAAACAACTCGTACCATAGGTACGCTTCGACTGCGAAGCTGTCGAACTGACCGATCTAGTATGGCAACTGGCTGTAAGGGATAGGATAGGTCTTCTTCAACTTCTACTGGCGGTTCTTTAAGCACATGAGCAGGATCTCACATATGCTTTCTTAGCATTGAAATGTGAAATATGTTGTTTTCATTTGCTTGATTAATATCAGGTAGTTCTTCATCTTTTAAATCATCAAAAGTCTCAATCTGATCATTGTCCACAAAGTATCCATCTTTATCACTTAAGCCTTTCTCTGGAAAATCTTCAATAGAATTCCCTCTTTAGTTGTTCTCGTCAACAGAATCAGTTTTGTTGTTAGCTGCGGCTGCAGCCCAGGAAACATCTTCTGCATTTTTCTTTGATTCATCATCTCTAAAGCTTGATGGATCGCCTGGGTTGGATTCAGACTGAAGCGTGAAGCTGGAGGGAGGAAAGCTAGGCCAAGTAAGACTTTCTGCAGGGAGACCTCTAGTATTCCACCCAGTACCAGCAGTTGATGTTCCAGCTCCATCAGTCGAATCTCTGGAACCACCGTCTCCACCTAGTAAATCAAATAGTTTGAAAGAACTAGAACCACGATCATCACTCAAAGGAATGGATGAGCTCTTCTTGCGAACTTCAGAAAGATGCTCGGGTTTCACTGTAAGCACTTTTTGTTGTGAACCAAGCTTCACAGTAACATCAAAACAGCGTACAGCCAAGACATCACATATATACCCTTTCAATGGTCCAACTCAGATTCTCAAAGTTTGACCAACAATTAACATCCCATCATCTCCACCTCGGTTGAGGGCATGTTTATTTGCACTCATTTCCAGAAAGTTGGAACTTCAACCGGTCCTCATCCTTTGGCACAACACCGTTGCATCCAAGCAAAGTGCCTCTTCATCTTTCAGTATCCTCTCGGAGCCCCAGACGAATATATTCCTTGTGAGCCACGGAAATTTTTATTTTTTTTTTATTATTTTTTGTTTAAACAGGAATACAAACAGGGCAATTGTGATCTCGGCACTGCTTGTGGGTGATTGATCAGTGCCTTGGAAGAACGACATTTAAGATATCGGCATTGATTTAAACTGCATCCTGCAACATGCTTCAACAATACCTTGGCCTGAAAACAGTTTTTATCTTGGCATTTTCCTTTGGGTGCTGAACATGCACGTGCATGCCGCAAGAACAAAAGCCATCGCTGTTGATTCCAAAGTTGATGATCAAGCACAGGTCTGTATGCACCATCACCGGAATTTTGGGGCAGTAAAGTGTGGAGCAGTTATGATAGACCCTCCTGAACCTAAATCATTGCACTGGGCTTCATCTTGGCCAGAAATTCTTTGACGGAAATCCCCTTGGAGCTGCTGCTCCTATAACATGCTCCCTGGAATGCAACTTGTTGCGGCCTCAACATCTGCTGCTTGGGCGGTGACCTTTGATTCATTGATGAGCTTATATCATGCTCTCCAGATGGCAGAGAAGGATTTTGAGCAGTCCTCGTCTTGCTCTATATGCGGGTCCCTTAATAAACAGCAGAGACAGCATACTTCCAATTAAGGTGGTTTTGCATTAATAGAAAGAATGCACTCCTTGATATGGCCGTAACCTGCTCTGTATTAAGGTGTGCATCAAACCCTCTGAAAAGACTTCTCCTCTTGCTCTTTCTTTTCAGCTTTGAGTTTCTCCCTCAACCATTGCCTCTTAGCCTTTTTGCGTCGAGCACTCCTATTTGGACACTGTTTTGTTTCCGGAGCATGAAATAAATCTTCACTCCTGTTTATGTTATATTGAGGCTGGTCAGATCTTTCATTTGAACTTCTATTCAGGAAATCTTTATAAGCGGTAAATAAGGCTATTTCCCACAGGTATGATGTTCTAGATTTCCCCTCCTCTTTCTATCCGGAGTAACTTGACGACTTCTCTTTCTTTCATCAGTTCCACCAGTGCTCAGAGTACCATTCTGCTTTGCATGACGTTTCCACCATCTTCAGAAACATTAGCCCATTTTGCGGCACGAAAAAGTTTATTATTAATTTTTTTTTAATTTTATTTTTTTTCTTTCTCTTTGAGCTGTGAAGTTCCTTTGACGCCTTCCTCTTCTTCGAAAATGAGCTCTCCTGCAGAACCTTCTTAGACAATACTTCCTCATCCTGTACTTCTTCTTCCTCCATTCCCAGCCACTCAGCAACACAGGTAACAGGGAGACCTCGGTCATTCTGCAAGCCAAAGTGCAATGAAGCAAAAAGGCTGTTCGCAATGTTGCACAGTGAGCATGCATTACGCATGCATGAAGATAGCTGGCTCTCCTTGCAAGTCGAATGAAGACAATAAAAGTATCAGCTCTGCAAGCCCTTGCTACATCACGAGCAAAGAATACTTTTGGGGTCTGCCTTATCTCTGGAGTTAGTTTAGCAAGAGCCAGAGAGAGCTCCGATGGTTTAACCTGAAGCAGGCTGTGCGCTTTTGTTTGGCTTGAGGCACTCCTCATTGATATCCTTCCTTGGATCTGTAATCTCTTCACAGAAGAATTTGACCGTCTCTTCCTCTGGCATACCATGATCCTTCAAGTAACTCTCAACACTCAAAACCACGTGCTTCCTTTGCTGCTCCAACTCATGCGACACTGTGTCCTCCATAAGCCAAGTAACTCTTCTGGCCTTCTGGACGCTCCAGTAGGTTGGCAACGACTGGCAGCAAAACCAGAGCTTTGATAGGCGGAGAGCGAGGTCTTGCACAACCTCTGGACCCCTAGGGACAAAGTGAGGGAAGAAGTGATCAGCATCACGGTCGTTTCTATATTGGAGTGGAGTTCTTCAAGTTCGCTTGGGCTGATCACTCCTGGAGCTGGAGTTGTAGTATTCTTTATGGCAATCCTCTCTTCTGTCTCTTGGATGAAGTAGAGTGCTCTCGTCTTGCACAAGTGGCATAAGTGGCACGAAAGGATGGTTATCTGCATCTTCCCGCCTCCGAGCTATTCCTCAAATTCCACTTGGCCACAGTATCACAATCCATGGTTCGGTGTTTCTCCTTGCAACATCGCCAGTAAAATGTGTGAGAGCACAGGCAAGAAACATCGAAAGTATGATCGCTTCTTCTTGTCTTCCTCGTAAGCCACCGCATCATTATGCGTCCCACTATCACCAAAAACCTCACTTCTATCCTGGAAGGTTGACGGCAACATGTTGGGAAACAATTTCAAGAATACAGGTAGTAAGAGCTCCATGAATGGAACTATGCCTAAGATCACATCCGCAAATGGAACTGGTGTATTTATATCTGCAGTAGTTCACGTCAGTTGTTGTCTGTCCCTTCTTCAAAGACCCTTCCCATTGGCCAGTTTGACAAGTAACCTTGAGCTTATCCTAACATCAGTCCAAAGTAATTTTGTACCAAGCCAATAGTGCTGCAGTGTAGATTTAAACTCATCCTTCAAGTGGTGCAGCTTCGTAACCCAGTCTTCCCTGCTTATAGATGCAACAGCTCTTAAAGCAGGACCAATGCCTATAAGTATGACCCACACTCTGCATTAATGTCCTAGCACTTTCTTTCTTTTTTTTCTTTTTTTTTTTTTTTTTTTTTTTAACAATCTGCATGGCTTTTGCCTATGCCTCATCACGTTCTTCTGGTGAAGCTTTCTTCATCTGCTCGGCAGATTGTTGTTCATCCCAATCTCTGGACTCACCAAAGTCAGGCTGGCCAGCTCGCGTACTGAACATGGAAGCCGCCTATGTCTTCAACAAAGGAATATCATGCAACTCTGTGGCTACGTTCAGTATGAAATCTCGTCCCAATAATATATCTAGTCATCACTGCGTAACGGTCCATGTGTACAATTATCAGACTAATCGGGACAGGAATGATAATAAAATTATCATATTGCTCCTGTTGGACCCCGGCTCGTTCCGGACCTATTTACGTCTCGTGGACCTTATACAAAGTCCATTTGAAGTTCCAGATTTGTTCACGTACGATTGAGCTTTTGTAGTTTTCGGACCTGTTTAACTAATCAAACCCTACCCTATAAATACACCTTTACAAACCCTAGCCGTCATCATCCTTACACACCCCTCAGCTCACTACCATTTTCACATCATCTTCAACTTACCACCACCAAGGATTTGGATATGAAGATCTTAAGGAAATCGCCACCAGCATCAGTTAGGGGTCTTTGATTCTCAGCAACCTAGATCCGTGGCTTTCCTGTCCCAGCGAGGTCGTTGCTTGGATCGTGGCATATGCCTCTTTTCTTCCCAGCCGAGCTTCTTGCTTTTCCCTGTTACCATCGCGCTTGTACAAATACATCTGGAACCATGGACATTTTTTTCCCCTTGGCTTGTCGTATGATGTGTCTTCTCTTCCTCTCTGTTGTGTGCTGATTTGTGTTTTTGTTTCTTCTTCCCGTGGTTTCCTCCTATTCTCGCATTTCCTTTCCCTGTGAAGTCACTTACCTTGCGTGCCTTTCTTCTCCTCGTTGTCTCCTCCTTGTGCGCTTGTCCCAGGGTTGCAGCGGCTTCATCTTCCTGATTCCCGTTCTTCTTCGTTCGCGTGCCTTGTTCCCATTGCCTCCGTTTTTCTCCAGCTTCGAGTGCACAGGATTGTGCAACGGCGTGCTTTCCTTTAGCTCCATTGATGTTTCCCCTTGTTGTTCCTGCTTGTTACGCAGCCGTCCCTTCCATTTCCCTTGTTTCTTTCTCCTCTGTTAACTCTTCTTCCTGTTCGTCTAGTATCAGGTTCTTCAGCAGATTCCTCCCCTTGTCGTGGAAAATGGCAGGATATGGGTGAATTAATCAATTCATTAATCAGTTAAATAATAAATAATGGGTATAGGGATGTGTGGCTATTGTTCAGTTTATATCCTTAGGGGTCCCACTAAGACATTGTTTAAAATTTCCTAAATATTTGCTATGTGGTTTTAAGTGTGTGGGTTAAAAGTCTTTTGATTATAAATTGTTGCTCACGAGATTCTTCTTCATCAAATGGCCTCGTTGGTAACCTTGCAGGAAAAAGAAAAGGTTACTCAATTCACTAATTAAATAATGTTGCACGTAACCATCCACATGCAAGCCACCATTGTTGACTTTTGCCACTCTTTGCCTTATAAGCCTTGCGTAAGAAACCATTGTCCCTTCTTTTGTTTATTTTGCTTTTTTTAAAAAAAATAGTTTTTAATTGTCAATTTTGATAATATGTTATTTGTCCTTTAAATTAATTCAGTTATGTTATGTCATTAATATTATCTACTTGTGCAGCGATCACTCTACTTTATTTTATTATTTATTTACCTATTTATTTTAATAAAAAGAGTAAAATATAAATAAAATATTAATCTAAGGTTCTTTTTATATAGTTTTTATATAAAATGTTTAAATGAGTATGATGTTTGATAAATGTTTCGTATCCAGTTTGGTAACTATAGTGAATAAACGTTCGCTTGGCCAATGCGAGGTGAGTATACGGAATCCCAGTGTTAGGGGAGAGTTACTCACCTGTTCGGGAGTTGTATGAGTGATGTTTACGTTTACCTGCCACGTCTTCGCAGGTTGGTTCGTATTACGTATCGAGACAGGTATGATGTGTACTGTGTTTTCTCTGTCTAGTCTCGGACAACACTGGTAGAAGGGGCTATGTATGTAAATATTTTAAAAATGTGTATGTAAAACCTACCAGTGGGCTTCCGGTTTCCCTTTAGCAGGGGTTACTCGGGAAGTGATTTGTGGTCCGCCCATGTTTTCGTATTGACCCTTTTTGAGTTCTATGTTGTTCCCGAGTCCAGTAAGTAAACGTTTGCAATCCGCTCATGTTTTCGTATTGACCCTTTTTGAGTTCTATGTTGTTCCCGGGTCCAGTAAGTAAACGTTTTATAAAGTAAACAGTAAAGTTAAAGTTCTGAGAATTCATAAGTTTAACGATGAATTGATAAGTTCCTTGTTGTTTCTCTCCTTTGATAAGTTCCTTGTTGTTTCTCTCCTTTGATAAGTTCCTTGTTGTTTCTCTCCTTTGATAAGTTCCTTGTTGTCCCCTACTGAGATTCTCGAAAATCTCACCCCCTTCGTTTTTGTTTTCCCTTCCCAGGATTAGATCGTGATCAGTAGCTATTGTCAGTGTGAGCGTTGGGACTTCTCGCTGGGACTATTGCATCTGCACATGTTAATATGTTTTGGTTTTATTGGCACACTGTTATGTATTTGTTGATTTGACATGTGGTTTTGTTTTCAGATACTTGGGGCTTGTGAGTTATGGTTTCACTTGTTGTATTGTGTTATTGAAATAAGACTTCCGCTGTTTTGAATGTTACTCCGTTATTTATTGTGCCATATTTTAAATGTTTATCTGTCATGCTGTAATTTAAAAATATTTTAAATTTTTATTTTTGGGATTTGCGTTTGAAAAGTCAAAATAGCCTTGTGGAGTTCGGATTGGTCCACGTGTCGGGCTTCTCCGGGCTTCACGGCGGTAAGGGCCCGGTTATCGGGTTCGGGTCCTTACAAGGGTGGTAGCGGAGCATGGTTTTACAAATCGGTTTTGAAACTGTTTTCGGAAAATATGTTTTAAACTCATTTGCACGTGCATAGTCCAGCGTCGTATCATTTAGGTTGTTTGTTTGAGTTCCTAGGCTTATATACTGTTGATTGTGGTGTGTTTTAGTCAGTCACTATGGTTAGAACCTGATGTACAGGTGGACCAGCAAACCCAGAAGTGGGGATTGACCCTCTTCATGGTAGTCAGTTCGGGTCAACACAAGGGCTGGGGCTGAGCACGTGCTGGTGCCTGCAGCATGAGACAAAGAATGACCAAATTGGCCCTCTTTAGAGTGGACCAAATTTTTACCAAATCCCACGTGTGGGATCTGTTCCAATGTGCAGCTCTGAGTACGCAAGGGCTGTCCCAGACCACTACGATTGACTTGTGCCATTTTTAAATTGGCCAGCATTAACTCCTTCTGACACTCCTTCCTCTTATCTAGAGGATGCGTGCGCCCCGTACCTGTTGGAGACCTGTCCTTTGATGGTGATATGGTGGGTTGTGTAGAGCGGCTACTGGTGGCTTCTGGCACAGGAAACTTTTCACCAACCCCATTACTCGTCCATTCCCCATCCATTATCTCCTCCAAACGGATTGTGAACTGTTACCCATCCACACACAATTACACCTCAACCTGTATAGGCTTGACATCCGCTGTGACCACTTGAAGCCGAGCTATATCAAGGGCTTCCCACGCAACTGTTGTAGGGTGTATCTGCACCAAGGATCCCATCGACTTGACTAAAGTCTGGAAGACCTCTTCGGTCCAGGCATGTAGTGGTAAGCCACGCACCCCGAGCCAACAGATTCTACGGCCACCCACGTCAGTTGGATTCCAGGGGTGAAAATCATGGAAACGTTCAGTCCAGAAATGAAGGTTGGAGGTGAGTGCCATGTGCAGTAACTCAGTGCTTGCAAAAGTGAGTAAGCGTTGTGTTCCTCCCATAGAGAGACACTGGACGTTCATGGAAATGGGGAGTTCATCTAGCGTAGTTTCACGGAGGAAACCCACTGCACTGCGATAAAGCCATTCCAGAGCCCCCTCATTAGAAGAGACCTGTAAAGGTCTGGCTTCAGAGGAGGTATAAGGTTGCCCTATAATAACTTCTGCATAGGTTCGACCGTCACATTCCTTTGCAGGTATCCGGGTAGCTCCCAGAGCAGGGGACTGTGAAGATAAGTTGATAGGTTCCTTGCCATGTCGACCCCTCAGTGAAGGTCGAAGTCCCTCCATGGCAGCAAAGTGGGCCTCATTGAAACGCATTCGGGTATGCCCACCAAAGGTATCCATCAGCCTTCGTAGCCTGTGTCTTTCATGTGTTCCACATCGCACAAATTTGATGAAGCCAAACCTTAAACCTCTACGAGACTTACGGTTAGGGATGAAAACATCTGCAACGGGCTCAATATTGGCAATCTCCTTGAACAGTTTGGTGGATGTCCAATCCTCTGAGATGTCTTCTATAAAATAGGAGATATAACGGTCCATACCAAAAGCTTTCATAGGATCCCACTTTGGAATTGGCCGGTTTGCCTTAACCTTATCATGCGATGAAACCAGACGAGGTCCTGAATTGGTACCAGCTCGTCGCTGAAAGGATGGAGGATCAGGAAGTCGAGTGTGGGATGGAGGCTGGGGTGCAGAAGATGGGTGAAGGGGGGCAGTGTCAGGTAGTGTTTTAGTGAGAGGTGGGAGGTTTTGGGATGTGAGAGAATTCATCACTTCATTTCATGGCTCTTATATAGTTTGCAACATACTTCCCTCTCGTCCATTTATCAATCACCAAGTTTTCATTACCATACTCAATATTGACATCCCAATTTATGTCAAATTTCTCGAATACGGCAATATTGAAGGACCCTTCTCTTTGAATCAATTGACGCAGAAGTTTTGGAGAAGGTAAAAATCCTGGGATATTGTAGGAGTCCAGCATTGATTCTTGAACTTTTCCCTAAATCAAATAGAACCACCAGTCAATTACAGACAAAAGCATTAACAAACATTTTATTGCTCGAAAAAACGTTGTCACACACCCTCAGAATGGAGAAAGTCTTTCAAGTCCTGAATTTAGATTTGACAGAATAGTTGTATACTGTATTTATCAGTGAAAATTATGCATGCGGATGGAATTAATAAAAGAGTCATACATTTAATTTAATTGGAGCAATTCAAAAAAAAATTAATTTAATTGGATATGTGTGCATATTTATAAATAAATAAATAATGCATTCATACCTTGTCCACCATATCCTTGAGACAAGCACCGACTAACTGCTAAACTTCGGCTTCATATTCACAACTAATTCGCAACTAGGGTTCTTTTCATCGCTAGTTGGGGTGGTGAGAGCCATTCGGCCTCCAAATTTGATCTCTAATGCTCGAGATTTTAAGAATGATGTGAAATCTGTCTCAAATTGATCTATATATGCTTTGTGTACGCTTGGAGGGCTGGTTTTGGTCAAGGTACCTGACTGACAATACAAAATTTAGCTCCTTCGAAAATACTCATTGTTGATCAAAAGAGTTGCGTGCAGATCCAGGCAGGTCTATTTACCTGGGAGAGATAATGCAGACTATAAGAAGAATGGGCTAAGTGAAGTGAGTTTTCTGGAAAGAGTCTTCCATGGAATAGCTGACATGCTATAGCCTTACCAAGCATATGGGACAAAACTTCAGCTGCCAAATTGAAAAGTAATGGGGACAACGGATCACCTTGCCGCAACCCTCTCCCCAAGTTAAATTCCACTATGGGTGCACCGTTAATGAGAACTGCACAACGTGCCAAAGAAATGCACGCTTTAATCCATCTACACCAATGCACCCCGAAGCCCATCTGTGCCAGCACTTCAGATAAAAAGTCTCAATCCACCGAATCAAACGCCTTCTGGAAATCCAGTTTGAAGCACCAGCCCTGACGTCTAGACGTTTTCATTCAGTGGATGATCTCATTGGCTATCATCACAGTGTCGGCGATGAATCGACCTTCCATGAAACCGGTCTAAAATGGGGAGATGAGCTGATCCATCACCTGTTTAAGCCTGGTGGTTAAGAGCTTGGCTATTACTTTGTACAAGCTGTTGATAAGGCTTATGGGCCTATAATCCGCCAGCTCCGCTGCACCGCTGCACTTGGGAATCAAAGTGAGGAAGTTATTGTTGATACCTCGCGGCAAAACTCCACTGCTCTGGAATTCCTGTATCATAGTGATAATCTCCGCTCCAATTACTGACCACACGTTCTTAATGAAAAGAAAATTGAAGTCGTCCGGTCCCGGGGCCTTATGACTACCACACGCCCAAACAGCCCGCTTAATCTCATCAGCCAGAAAAGGTTGCTCTAGATCAGCTGCAATATCCGGTGAAAGATGCGGCAGATCCAACTCCACTAAGCCGAACCATCTGGCTTCATCAGCAGCGAAGGCTTTGTGGAAATAGTCAACCACTTCAGACTTGATCGCATCAGGCTGGCATACGTCCCTACCCTGTACCCGCAGCATCCCAATAAAATTGCGACAACTCCTTATTGTAGCATAGGTATGAAAGAACCAGGTGTTCTTATCTCCAAGTTTTAACCACTGTTGCCGAGATTTCTGTCGCCACAGAGCCTCAATCTTTCGCTTGAGTGCCCACTTATGGTCCTGCAGAACCTCATATCGCAATAAGGATTCGTGACTCAAACCCCGTCGTTGTTGGTCCAACGAATCCAGTTCGGCAAGAATTGTCTTCAACTGTGAATCCAATGACCTGCAGGATTCGGAATGCCATGCCTGAAGCTTCCTCTTCAGGAAATCCATCTTCTTAACCACCTTAAAATCCCCCGGAAAACATTTGTCAGCCTCGTGCCACAACTCTTCCACTGTTTTCAAGAAGCTTTTGTCTTCCCACCACACATCCCAAGAGCGAAATGGTCGGATACCCTAGAAGTATGAATCAACGTTCAATATTAGAGGCACGTGATCAGAAAATCCCTTATCAGCTGCATACAAGCGATGGTGATTGAAATGTAGTCACCACTAAGAGGAAGCCAAGACCCGATCAATTCTGGAAGCGCGCGATGAAGTAAACCACGTATATTCCTTGCCAATGAGGGGTATGTCTACCAAATCGTTGCAATGTACAAAGTTCTGAAGACGACTAGCTGCACGCCTATTGAAAGAGTGCCCCAACCTCTCCTCCGCGGTGAGAGCTTCATTGAAATCTCCTAGGATCACCCATGGGGCCGAATCCATGGACTTGAGATGCTGCAATTCCTCCCACACCCTCTGGCACTCCACCTCTAGGTTCGGCGCATATAGGCCTACGCATTTGAACTGAAAACCAGAAGCCCGTACTTGCAAATCCAGTATCAACCAATGCTCAAACTTCTCTGTTCCTAAATGCAGCACTTTTGTCCCATCCCACAAACAAACGATACCACCAGATGTACCACAAGCATAAATGGCGGTCCACTGTATATCCGAACCAGTCCACAGTCTACGTACCAAGCTATCTGAAAACTGTTCCCACTTTGTCTCACATAATAACAGCACACTCAGCTGTTCTGTATCTATTAACATGCGGATTTGAAGTTCTTTTAACTTACCCCTACAGCCTCTAACATTCCATAAAGCGAAGTTAATCATCACAGATAAATACCCACCAACAAACAGGTACCTGGCCAATTCTATGAAGCACAATGCTTCTGCCATGCCACCCTGTCCTCCACGATACGCCCCTTCAGTATCTGTCTTATAGAAGCTTTAGTTTGCTTGTGTTTAAGGCCCAATTTAGCTGCTACAGTCAACGCCCTCTGAGCCTCCTCCTCGATGGAGCACTGAATGGAGCCAGCGTCCTTGAGACTAGAATGCCCCGAGAGTCCTTCCGTTTGTTCGCAGCTGATGTTCAAGAAAGAAGGTTCCTCTGCCAGCTGCGAAGTACTAACCCTCTGCATGTGACTCGCTCGACTGGACGAGAGGCTGCCTGTGGGCTTGAGATGCCGAAGTTTCTTCTGCTTTACCATCCTACTGTGAGCTGCCCAACCTTTGAAGCCACACCTCGCAGCCTTGTGCCCAGCCTTTCTCATCCTAACAAAAGCTGTACGATTTCGTCTCAAAGGTCTCCTCAGCCACTGTCATGTCTATCCTAGCAGACTGTGCTTTCCGAAATGGTTGGAGCTGGCTCCCTTGCGAAGAGCTCTCTCGTACCAGCAGGAAGTCTGGAGCCTGTTACTAGCCTGTGCTCGAGATTTTAAGAGTAATGTGAAATCTGTCTCAAATTGATCTATATATGCTTTGTGTGCACTTGGAAGGCTGGTTTTCGAAGGGAAGACTTGTCCGATTGAGTGGCTAAAGATACATTACCAATTTATAGAGGAGATTTCTATTTCTAAATTATGGAACACCGACATTGACTTTTTATTTTTTTTAGTTGATATGGTCTAAAAAACCATTATAAAGAGTGCATTAAAAAATTCGAATTTTAACCAAATTTGGGTATGAAGTAATTGGAATAGCTGTCTTCATTGTGACTCATAGTGACTCATAGATTGAAATTTTTATATTTACAGCAAGAATGTAAATATTTATGTGGAATATTGTATGTTAGCATAATTATAGAAAATTTGAGTTCTTTTCTTTAAATTATATAAGATTTTTTAAAAAAAATTAATTGATCCTCTCAAGTAACTTAACAAGAAAAATGATTCTTGATTTTTTTTTAAGGAATGAGGCTAAAGCTTCGAGGCCTTGAATGTAAATAATAAATATTTCAAATTTCAAATTTTTTTTATAAAATATTCATTAATGATCGTTAGTTAATTCAAGTTTTCATTTGCTTTATTAATGATATTTATGGATTAACAATATAAATAGATAAAGAAGCCGTGATTCTTATGCACAGAAAACAATAAGTATACTGAATTTTATTTCAGATATAAAGATTTTAATTCTATATTTTATAAAATTATTTAATATATTTAAATATTTTATTTTATTTTAACTAATATTTGATAGCGGAGCAATTACAACCTCTGCTTTATTGGTTTTTTATTTAGAGTTTAAATAATTTTATTTAATGAAAGTATAACCAGAGCAACCTTAATTAAATAAAACTATTTATAAAAAAATCACATATAGTAAAAGTGATTAAAAAAAGTAAAAGTGACTAAATAGCTTAGCCACAACAATCTTAATAGGGCGAAATTATTTATTTGGAATCACCTATGGTATAATGTATGTTAATTTAAGATTATATACAAAGAGGTGATCCATAAAGATTTTTTTTTAATTAGAGAGTAGCCACAACATCTTTAATTAAATAAAATATTATATTTAGGATCAATATGGATAAATTTTATAATGAAATAGATTATCATAAAGATGTAAAAGATATATCTATCATAAAGAATGAATCTAATCAAATAAAAATTTAACCCACAAATAATTTTTATGTTACTAGATTCATTATAAATATAGTATACATGGGTAAATTATGATTTATGTTTATTTGTTTTAAATATGCATATTAAAGTATGATTATAACTTTTGTAGTATCTCAAGTTATAATTGATACTAGCGTTTATATCTCTAAACTCACTAAAAACTTCATATCATGGAAAGACAATATTCTCCTTCATTTAGGATGTATGGATATGGACTATGCCATTTCTAAAAACATACTGGATATGATGTTTATTGAAGTTTCGGCCAAACCAAAAGTCGCAAAGGAGAATGCTCATGAAGAACGAAAGATGTTATTCTCATATAAGGAATAATGTTAATTGCACCAAAACATAGTGAATATCCATAATTATTTTTTCCAAATATTATGATGTAATTGGATTAGGTAACTTCTACCCGAAAAAACTTTGCCAGATTGTGTTTGCACAGACCAAAACTCAATGACTCTAATGCCTGGCGCCAGAGATGATTTTTTATGAAACACATCAAGTTACTAGTTCAAGATCACGTAGGTTGCCATAATAGATTTAATCGAGGTACCAATCTTGAAGAATGAAATATTTAAGAAATTATAAAGCATCCTCTGTCTGAGAAATTATTCTTAGGATCCTTACGAGCGTGGAAAAACAATCAATTTTTTACCATAGAAATAACAAGAGTATGATATATGCCTTTCCCTTCATCCATACAATCTGAAACCTTCTTTGAAAATCGATGGAATAAATCATCCATCAATGCACTCTCAAATTGACTTGTCAGCATAGGTTCTGCTCTGGCTCTTGCATAGTTTGAGACATACTTCCCTCTCGTCCACTTGTCAATCTCCAACTTTTTACTACCATTCTCAATGTTGGTATCCTAGTCTACATCGTATTGCTCAAATACTGCAATATTGAAGGACCCTTCTCTTTCAATCAATTGACGAAATTTTTTTGCAGAAGGGCAAAATACTGGAATGTTGTAGGAGTCCAATACTGATTCTTGCACTTTTCCCTGAATTAAATAGAACCACCAGGATGGACAAGGGTATTAATCAAATAGTCTATGGCTCGAAAAAAAAGGTGTCACACGTAAGGGATGACAATTTAACCCAAACTCATGGATAATTGTCCGATATATACCCAGTCAATGCGAATTTTATCCGAGTTAATTGAGTTTGATTAAGTGTGAGTAAAAATATGAAATATTATAATGGATATGGGTAGAATATGAGTTTTATATATCCAATTATAT
The DNA here is from genome assembly GCA_019739055.1 of Passiflora organensis. Taxonomy (NCBI): domain Eukaryota; kingdom Viridiplantae; phylum Streptophyta; class Magnoliopsida; order Malpighiales; family Passifloraceae; genus Passiflora; species Passiflora organensis. The sequence goes on from JAEPBF010000190.1 coordinate 422,344, forward strand.
ATAATATATAAATTTTAATAAAAATAAAAAATAATTTTCCTATGGTATTTGAAAATAAAACAGAAAAGAAAATTGAAAAGAATTGAAAATTACTAGGTCACTTAGTGATAAGTTATAAATATAATAATGACAGAGATAATAAGATAATTTTAACTTTGAGTTCGCGTATTGTTTGTTCTAATCATGATAAAATTGAATTTGATTTAAAGTGAACTATATATTTAGTTAGAAGATGAAGAGTTATTAAGACAAATAATTTTATTATATGAAAACAAAATATTTTAATAATTATATTTCTAAATAAATATATAATAAATTAATAATAAGTAACTCAATTAATCTATAAATAATGCGAAAATCTATTAAATTTATTTTTATTTTTATTTTTATTTTAAAAACCTAATAAATTTTTAATTAAGTTTAAATCTAATTTACAAATATTAATTTGAATTCAAATTTTAAAAATCCTACCCAACCCAACTCAGGGATGCCACACGCATTCAGAACGGAGAGATTCTTTCAAGTCCTGAACGATTCGACAGATCTTTCTTCTCAATTTGGACTCAGACGACCAAAATGAGCGGGCTGGACGCGGATTCGATGGATCTTATTACAGAGCAATACTATTGACTTAATGTTCATTATGACTTGAAATCAGTATAGTTATATACACTGTATTTATCAGTGAAAATTAGGCATATGGATCGAACTAGTAAAAGATTCATATATTTAATTGGAGATGAATGCATGTTTAAAAATAATGCATTCGTACCTTGTCCACCATATCCTTGAGACAAGCACCATGTAGCTGCCAAATTTCGATTCCATATTCGCAATTAGGGATCTTTTTCATGGCTAGCGGGGATGGTCAGAACCATCCGACCTCCAGATTTAATCTCTAATGCTCTAGATTTTAAGAATGATGAGAAATCTGTCTCAAATTGATCTATATATGCTTTGTGTACACTTCGAGGGCTGGTTTTCGTCAAGCAAATGTTCCCTTCATTCAATACCTCTCTGGATTCACTGACAAGTCCTTCAGGTACCTGACTGGTAAGGCAAAATTTAGTTCCTTGAAAATACTCTTTGTTGATCAAAAGAGTTCGTGCATATCCAGGCAGGCCTATTTACCTGGGAGAGATAATGCAGACTATAAGAAGAATGGGCAAAGTGAAGTGAGTTATCTGGAAAGAGTCTTCCATGAAAATCCCCAGGCATAGCAGCTACGAAACAAAGCCCAATTTTCTCAATCTTGTCTTTCCCAAGTTTTTTGAAAATACGTCGACTGTATTAATAGCAAGAGCCGTAATACAAGGGTGTGGGACAATGAAACAGTGTACCCACAAGCTAAGCAAAATGAAACTAACGGATACTATAAGTGATTATAGTATCGGAAAATTTCAGAAGCTAGACAAATTATCTGGCCAGCAAGGAAGCAAAATCTCCCGCAGGCAACAGATCCAAGCTATCTAAATGTACATCCTTGAGATTCAACTTAGCCCAACAAAAACCATGCCTCAAACCAGTAAGAAACATGTCATCCGGGGTGACCACTTCTCCCCTGAAGAGTCTGTGATTCCTACCTAGCCAAATACTCCAAGCAAAAGAAAACAGCAAGACGTACCACACCTGTTGCCAGCGAAACGGGATTGAGAAACCAGCCCACTGTGTAAACAGATCAGCCATGGAGCACGGTTGTACCCAACTTAAACCACAGTGTTTGAATAATAAGGACCAGCTTGCCCAGGCCTGCCGACAGAGGAGTAAAGCATGATTGGAATCCCTCTCCTGAAATCCACAAGCTTCACAGCCACCCTCGCTGGCAGGAAGAATACCAATACGTATCAGATGGCCTTTGGTTGACATCTTCTCCCTGCATGCTAACCACATGAAAGCTTGCCATTTAGGAGCTCCCTGCTTGCTCCATACATTTGGTATTTGTCACTCCTCTCTCGTAGTGTAAACGGCTTCCAACGATTGATAACATAGGCGGGACGAGAACGGGCTCAGTGGGTCTCCCTATAATAACCGGTCTTCATCCATGTCCTTTGGGCTGTAGCTCGCCAACAGAGACAGTAGCCGATCAGCTTTATTGGCCTCCCATGAAAAAAGTCGTCGCCTCCAGATGAGGTTCCATTGCCAGGCAGTCCCTTCCAGGTAACCAAAACGCAAGATGACTCCCTGTTTATCCAAGGATAGTGCAAATACGTGCTTCAAGGGAGATAGACTGCACCACACATCATCCCAAAACGCGATTGTGTCTCCTTTGCCAAGTTGCCAACGGTAGAAAGCAGAGATGCATTTACCATTTGGCAAAAGAGATCTGCTCGTCTTCACAATACCCTTCCAAAGAGCAGAAACATGACTATCAGTGCACACTATCCCTCCAGCACGCAAAGTGGGATTGTATTTCTGCGTGATAACCTGCTTCCACAGCGAACAAGAGTCGTTGGCAAGTCTATAGCTCCACTTTGTAAGCAAGGCAACATTCCTCCACTGCAAACAACCCAACCCTGCACCCCCGTTATCCTTCGCTCTAACCGCCACCTGCCAACTCACTTTGCACATACAACGCTGATCCACTTTCCCTGCCCAAAGAAAACGCCTCATCCATTTCTCTAAATCCCTCCGTACAACCACCGGCAATTGGAAGAGAGTCATATAGTAAATTGGTAAACTATTTAGTACCGATTTCAACAATACAATTCATCCTCCTAATGACAACAAAGAACCTTTCCAAGATGCCAACTTACGTTTGAACCTGTTAATTACCGTCTCCCACGTGCTATACCGTCGTAGGTGTGCCCCAAGAGGCACCCCAAGATACTGAAATGGCAGCACCTGCAGCCGACATTGAAGCAGAGACGCCATGTGTGCCACCTCCCCATGAGGCACATGAAATCCTACTAAGCCGGATTTGAAAAAGTTGATCTTCAAACTAGACAACAACTCGTAACACCTCAACAATCGTTTTAGGTTAAGGAGCCCCTATGTGTCTCCCTTACTAAAAAGAATTACATCATCAACGTATTGTAAATGCGTTAATTGTAGAGTGCCAACCTGGATACCTTGAAACAATTGTCGTTCAGCCGTTGTGGCAATCAATCTGGATAATACCTCCCCTACCAAATTAAACAATAACGGCGACAGGGGGTCACCTTGGCGTAAACCTCGACCCATTGCAAATTATGACGTTGGTGCGCCATTGATCAATATTGCACACCTTGCCGTAGAGATGCAGGCCATGATCCACTGTCGCCAGCGATTACCAAAACCCATCTGTGTCATTTCCTGGAAGATCATTAAGGAAAAACTGCAGCGCAGGTGGATTCTGATTCAATTTACTACAAGCAGAGTTGACTGTTTCAATGATTTCCCACAGTTAATAAAGTGTTGGGCCCTGAAGAGCATCCCATGTCTACCATTCTGAAGCAATCTGGCAAATTTTCACAAAATAGCTCCGCTATTGCCTCTTCCAGGACAGGCTTGGTCATCAGTATCACTTGCTTCTGATGAATATCAAAGTAAAGAACCAAATTAGTTTCTGATAGAGATGATATATATGCTTAAAATGTGAATATGTGGAGATATCTCCTTTTCCTGTGTTCATGTGAAGGACTTGTTGCACTTCCATTGCTACGGCTTGCTTGCTTGGGAGAAGGAGAATCGAAACACCTTCTCAAAATGCAGAAGTAGTTTGATCGTCCTACCAAACATATATAAATGGACTGATTCAAGACTTATATTTGTTTTTAATTGTAGTTGTATCATTGTCATGAGCTATCTATTAGATAATGTAACGACCCTAATTCCTAAACCATTATCAATTGCTCCTATTAAGGTCATTACCGCCGTGAAACCCAAATAAGTCTCAACGACACCTAAGATCTATTAGAATTTCACAAGGCTACATACCGATTTTAAGCTAATTTATTTTGTTGCTTATCAATCAATTGGAGCATGCTATTGGATACACATTCTGGTAACATACGGAGTAAATAAAATCATCAGCGGAAGTCTTAAATCAATCCATTGGGTTCATAACACACAAGTCCCATAGGGATCTAAATAACCAGCAAGCAATTCATCAACAATTTCCGGAAATAGCAAGCCAAACGAATGCTCAAAAATAAACCAGAACATCATCCAATCTTTCAAGTTATTTGCGCATGTAATAGGTAAGTGTTTATGATGCGATATCGCCCCGCCATGCAGCCTTGATCTCACACACCGGTACCACGAACAGAGGGTGTACCTAAGCCTGAAAAATGGTAAAAACAACAGGATGAGATTACAAGAATCTCAGTAGGGTCGCAGCATCATAAGATCTACAGAATCCCTAAACACAAATCTCCCAAATTCACATAAGATCATTCCCTAAACAACTAAAGGAATCACGCAATTCAACAATAAACATAAAGAGGTTAAGGCCGAGATCATGGCTGAGGGAGGACCACACTTCCGAAAGTTCAGAAGTACACAGGCAGGTGAAATACAACAAAATCACACTCAATGATGAAGAAAGGCCATCCCCTTCCACCTGTGTTGTCCAAGACTTACTGCACAAAGGGTAGATGGTTAACACACAAACTAATCAGTAAGTCTTTCACCTTATCCTCACAAGGATAAGTCGACTAGCCCCACATGGACAAGTCTTCCCATAGCCGCAACTAGGGCATCCCCAAATCACACAGAAGTGGGCTTCCTATCCCGCAAGACAGGGATCCGGCTACCAAGCACAGATATCCAGCGTGCACTTGCTGGTTCAACACCCATACACCTCCCACAAATCGATAAGAACCTCTCCTCTCCCTAGGAGCATCAGTTCTTACCCTGCCTGGCCAGAAGAACAGGATCCTGACACACAAACACGTACAAGCACACACAGGCAAGTACAAAACATAATACCACAACAAGGTATTCTCAATCATGTCAGGAAATAATCAACACATCCATTGCATATAACAATAGCATCCCAGGCACTCAATCCCTAACTCAGGGGTTCTATACAGCCTAGGAGATTCATATCTCATTCCGGATTTCATATTCTCACCATATAATCCAATCACAAACAATACAACAAAGACAGGTAACAAAAACATCAGATAAGAGCGGGGGTTTCTGGAGAAACCGATGAGGCATAGATCCTACCTCCCTTGTCTCTGAACAAGAAGCTATTCCTTTGCCTTTATTAAGTAAATCTGAACCACCTAAATCATCACCACACAAAGATAAAACCACTAAGCACGCATATCCAAAAATAAATTGCATACTCTATTCCTTACCAGTACCACTCACCAAACCTATCAGAAAACCAGTGATCAGACGTTGCAGGTGCCTCCCCCTTGGATGTGTGATGTGATAGCCAGAAACTTATCAAGATTCAACCTGAATTTACCATTCCAATTAACTATGCAAAACCTATTGCTAAAAGTAGGGCATAGCACGATTTCGTCTTAACCTAAAAACAACGAAATATTTACATCCAAGCTGCGATTAACATAGTTTTGGAAAGAGAATGAAAAGAGCTTTCCAACGACATATTATTTGCAAGATTCCAACAAACGAGTAAAAAGTTATGCTATTTTGAAATTCAAGAAGATTTGGCCGAAACCTAACGCGGCCGCCGATTTTCAAAATAACACTAAACACAGAAATACTAACCTCCTGACAAAAAACAAAAGATGGTTGGAAAGAGGATGAAGAGAGCTTTCCAACAAGATATTATTCGCAGAGATCCAATGAACTATGAGGGAGTTATGCTAGTTTAAAGTTTCTGCAAATTCTGACGGCTAATGGGAGGTATAAGGTTTTAAGCCTATACGAATTTTGTAAGGTTTTAGGGGAAACTTTTGTGGGGTTGGCTTCCTATTTATATTGAATGAGTGTAGAATTAGGTTTACTACTTTTAATCAATCTATCAATTCAATACAACTTACCAAATAATCAAAACTCTTAAATTACCTTCCTTAATCAAATAAGGTAACTATCTACCTTAAAGGATGTTTCCTAAAGCAATTACCCATCTATAAGATCCTAAATCAAAAGGAATCAGAAGCAAATTAATTTACTGAACAATCTTACCAAATTCCGGCTATCACACATCCTTCTCTTCAGGGGCAAAATCGTCTTTTCACCTGCACTGGCTTCTGGACTTCTAGGACTCAAAATTCGGGGTCTTACAGATAAATTAAACCGTGTTCAGATCACGTGGGTAAAGGAAACAAAAGTTACGAGTGATGTTTGTAATAAATGTGATTCTTGTGATTGATCTTGTAATAAATGCAAAGGCCTGTTGTACGGGAAAATGTGATTGATATGATTGATCTTGTAAAATCCAAAAGGATTGATCAAACTCTTATTCATATACCAAGAGGATAAGATGACACTACCTCTCACTACCCAAAGCTCCTCCCCTACTTCTAACCCAAATACAAACACCGTCCTAAAACACAGTACACATATGATTACACCCAGTAAGAATGTTTGTCAGAGAAGTCTTGAGATTCAGAGTAATCATGTCCAGTCAAGGAATGTCAAGAGAAAATGGGAACCAGTGACAGTGTTCAGTGAGGATCGTTTCATTTCATATTTCACAGAAGGCATCCTAGAGGGATGGAATTCGAGTAGATTGTTCAAGGAGATTGCTGATATTGAACCTGTGGCGGATGTTTTCATTCCAAATCGAAGATCTAAGAGGGGCTTAAGATTTGGTTTTGTTAAGTTCTTGAGATGTGGGGTTCAGGAGCATTTCAGACAACGGCGTCTCAATACAAGCTTTGGTGGTAGAACATTGATGAGGTTTAATGTGGCTCGCTTCTCTGCTGGACAAGGCCAACGCAGAATGCAGATGACAGGTAACAGCCGAAAGGGAGAGCTATTTGAGTCACACAGGAGCCAGCCGAAAGTAACAACTAAGTTATCAGGAGGCTGTGACGGCAGAACTTATGCATAAGTTACAGCTATGGCACCCAATCACGCCTCAAAGAAAACAACTGTGGTGATATCCACCACTCAGGAGTCTAAAGAGTGGCTTTGTCGGAGTGCTGTAGGGACTATGCGTGGTGGTCAGTTTGATAAGCTTGCCCTGCCAGTGGATGTTGGATGTAAGGATATGGGGGGGAACTTGAGATTATTAACCTTTGAATCTGCGGAGAGGATGAGAAGAGAACTGATGTCCAATATCAGTTTCTGGGCTGGGATCTTCTATGATCTCCACCCTTGGTGTCCAGAGGATGTTGGAAATAGGAAAATTTGCTGGGTGAAAGCTGTAGGGATTCCTTTTCATGCGTGGTTTGAGGAAGCTTTCAGAAGAATTATAGAGCCGATTGGGTCTTTGGTCCATATCCATCACAAAATGGCCAGCAAGGAATGCCTAGATGCGGCAGTATTGCAAATAGTTACAGAAACTATGTCAGTCATAAACAAAGTCCTGCTGCTGGAGGTTGATGGTAAATAGTTCACTGTGAATGTGCTGGGAGAAAAGATTGGAGACTTTGAGGGGCCTATGGTAAAGGAAAAAGAGATTATGTCGGGTGGGGCAAACAACTTTGTCTCGCTCACCAAACACAATAATCCATCCCCCAGAAAGTGCAATTCAGTTGAGGAGAGAGGCAGCACATCGCCAGCTGTAAAAGGAGGAACAACTAAGAAGGAGGATTTGACTAAGCAGGACATCTTGGGGGATAAAGATGAAGGAAAATTCCATTAAGAAAGGGCTGATGCGGGCCATACGGAACTACCACAGATATTTGTTGGGACACAATACACTCACATGGGTATTTCCCCTCCTACGTGTCAGGTCAATGAAGGACTATCTAGTCTTTCTATGCAAAGTGGTGGGTATTTAAGTAATCTCACTGCCCTTGAGTTTACCAAGGTGCAAGGTGAGGGGAGTGAAGATGGTCAATATCAGGTTCCTCGCAGAGCTCTTTCTGATTGTTTGCCCCATGATGCTGCAAATGAGCTGCCAGATTTTATGGCGTTGTATGACGACATGGCTTTTACCAGGATGAGGAAGGAAGGCTCCAAAGCATCAAGCATTGGATTAAAAAGAAAGGCAGCCGATAGCAGGTGTGGAAAGCTGAAAAAACTTAAAACACATCAAACCCACAGGTAGTTTATCTTCAGGACGCACTAGCCAGCAGGTGGTGTACCCAGGTTCCCAATTGGTTGAGGATCCCTCCTTCTTGATGGTTACTCACGAGAAGGGCGACAGAGTTTCAGACAGGACCTGTTCCAGGAGCTCAGAACCCGATAGTTGTCCAATTGAAGAGGAGGCTCATCGGACGATGGAGGTTTTGGAATCATTGGGTCTCAGTCGTAAGCAGACGAAAGGAGCCATTCGTCGAAAGCTAAAAACCCGGATTGTGGAGGAAGGGAAGGAGTGGCAAGCTCACTGTACTTAGCAGTGCAGTGCAGGTTAGTTTGCCCTGGGGTTTTCTCCTTTGTGATGATTAATTTAGCCATGTGGAAAGTTCGTGGATGTCGTGGTAAGATGAAGGGGCAACAGATTAGTACTCTGATAACCAAGGAGCAGCTGAGTGTTCTGTTTTTATGTGAGACAAAAAGGGAGAAAATCTCCACCTAATTCTCTTCGAAGCATTAATTCTTCTATTTTTTTATCTCACTAAAACTATCTTCCCATCATATCCGACGTCAACCTCTTTATTGGCCAACACCAAACCCCGAGAAATGACATGGGTTAGCTTTAAGGTGATCCTAGAGTATCACCTAGGATCTATATCATTCTCTTATAAATATTATTCTATAATATTCAAACAGCATCTAATCAGTATCCATTCAACATAGCTAGTGGGACAGTGTAACTCAAATTTTCGGAAGGGTAAATAGTTATTTTACCCTTCCCGCCCTTTACCCAATATCCAAAATTTGAATTTCAAATTAGGTCTATATATATAGGTATAGATTCACACAGGTACCACAGAATCTGCAAGATTCTTCACGTAATCTTCAAGCCCTCCATGAACTTGAACACAATTGCAAGCATCCACGGATCTCTAAAATTTCTCCACTTCACTTTTCTATCCTGAAAAAAAACTAGTTTGTAGATCCGAGGAATATTCAAGTATAAAAAATGAGTGCTCAATATTTTGGTGAGCCATTGGATATTTTGATTCTAGGTAGTAATTTGTGCAGAGTTTTTTGGTTTGCCTTGGGGATTTTGTTAGTTTGCCTTGGGAATTTTCTTAGTTTGCCTTGAGGATTTTATGGATATGATGATAAATTACTTGCAACATAGTGGATTTAGTGTGGTTAAATATTTAGTGACTAAGTCATGCTATTCATATTCTATAATACATGTGTACTATGATTTTAGTGTTTGTTTGTGGTATACTACATGTAATATGGGACATAGTGTATGTACCCAACACCATGTCTGTCTAATATGTTGTTTTTTACTAGCAAATATTTGTTAATAGTGGCTCTTCTTCTCAACAAACATCACCATTACATTGCAGAAACAAACAATGTCAAGAATGTGGGGAGTGGACATTGATAAGGTTTTGTCAATCGGATACAAACAAAGAGAAGTTAATATTTTGATGTGGAGCTCACCAGTTTGAGGGGTGGTGTATACCCATAAAGGAGAACGATTGTACCATTTTCAAGGGTGGTGGTAATCAATTGAATAGTTGCATCTGACATTGTAAAATATGTTATATGAATTATTCTGAAATATATGAATAAATTTTCCATGAAATATTTTGTGGTATATTTGTAAAGATTATTCATATTTGTAATGATTGTTCCTACAAACACTCATATTATATACATCAACATAGTATCTTCAGTTATAAAATATTTGCTTGGCCAATGCGAGGTGAGTATATAGAATCTCAGTGTTAGAGGAGAGTTATTTACCTGTTCGAGAGTCATATGACGTTGTATCGTATTGTCTGCCACGTCTTCGCATGTTCATTCGTTCTGAGTATTTTTCTTTCTAAGTATTTGAGATAAGTATGACTTGTTTGTGTATTTCTCTACCTAGTTTCAGACAACACTGGTAATAGGGGTTACATATATGTATTTTCAGAATCAAAATAATTAACGCTACCATTGGGCTTCCAATTTCTCTTGAGTGGGATTACTCGAGAAGTGGTTTGTTATGTCCACTACGATGGGTTTTACGTTGGGCATTATTAGCTCGTGTTATGTTATTCATATTATGTTACTGTGCTGAATCCGCATAGTATATTTTCAAAATAAAGTGCAAATTATCGTGTTATATGTTGCATTAATTATGAGTATATTTTCAGAAGTAAATATTTTCTATTTATATTTTTGTATATACCTCTATCCCCCGTAGGATTTATGATGATGTGACTCTTACTGAGATTATTATCTCACCCATTGTTGTTTTCTCCTTTCAGGAGTAATGCATGAGCTGTTGTTCTAAAGAGTGACTATTGCATCTGCGCATGACTCATAGTTTACACGGGTTTTTCTGGCACTTTTATTACAGATTTGTTTTTATTTTCTGGATTCTATTTGACATACATTTGTTATGTTTAGATATGGTTTACGTCGTGTGCTAAGGCCTGGTTTTGGATTTTTAGGCTTGTGTGATATGGACCCATTCTGGTTTTGTTGAGTTTTGTTTTATAATAAAGTCTTCCGCTGTATTTTTGGTTTACTCCAGTTACTATTTATTGTGTCAAATGTTAATTTATGATTGAACAGGCTCTTTTTCTAAAAATTAGATGCTCATTATTTTTGTGAATCATATTTTGAAAAGTCAAAGAGCCTTGTGAGATTGAAATTGGTCTACATATCAGGCTAGTCCGGATTTCACGACGGTAAGGGCCTCGTTTTCGAGTTTTGCTCCTTACACATACGCCCAATGGAGACTTCGGTAATTCCATAGATAATCTTTATCTTTTTATTTTGAATTTTGATAATGATACATTTGAATTTTGCGCTATCAATGGGAATCCTATCGTGATCCACTATTCAGTATAAAAGACTTAGCCTGTGGCTAGGCACAATGAACTATACTCTTGACTTTTACTTTCGTTTTTGTTTGCTACAATCATCATGTTCGGAAGAATACCAATTTCTATAGGTATCTTATGGGCTTTCAAAAGTGACCTCTCCAGAATTATATGAGTGATAATTGATTATTGGTGACTGATAATAAATTATTGGTGAGTGATTGCAATCCAAGGTTTTGAAATTGAAGGGAAGGCAAGCGAAAGGGCTTATGGTTGTATCAATCCCTTTGCAACCTTGTCGTAGATATCTAGATATAAGCCAATTATAATTCCTAATGGCCCGTGACCACAGTTTGGTTACATACAACAACCAGGTCTTGATAACACTATAGATACTTTTACAATCAGGTTAAATTTCTCTTATATTTATAAATTCTATCAGTGATAATACTCTTTTGCAGATCTATACAATTATTGCTAAGAAGCCAAGGCATTTCTTCTGTTTGATCTAAGTTCTCCAGAGGATTCAACCCTTCTTCCCACAAAGGAGAACATGTATTAATTTACGAAGGAGTATTGATAAGAGCAAGGCAAAACAATCACTTCTTTTTTTTTGATAAACACGAAACAATCACTTCTTGACCATAGAAATAACAAGATTATGAGCTATGCCTTTCCCTTCATCCATGTAATCTGAAACCTTCAATAAATATCGATGGAATACATCATCTATCAATGCACTCTCAAATTGACTTGCTAGTACGGGTTCTGCTATGGCTCTCATATAATTTTAGACATACTTCCCTCTTGTCCATTTGTCAAACACCAATTCCTTACTACCATCCTCAATGTTGGTAACCCAATCTAGGTCGTACTGCTCGAATACGGCAATATTGAAGGACTCTTCTCCTTGAATCAATTCACGCAGAATTTTAGCAGAAGGAAAAAATACTGGAACGTTGTAGGAGTACAATATTGATTCTTGCAATTTTCCCTGAATTAAAATAGAACCACCAGTATTTTATAAGGGCAATATAAGTATTAAGAGGACCGATTACATATCAGAGGAGGTTAAAGCAGAGCATCGAATATAGCAGAGCAGAAAAAAAAAAAAAAAACAGGATTAAAGCAGAGTAAACATGTTTTTAGTACCTCGTCGACCATATCCTTGAGACAAGCACCGATTAGCTGCCAAACTTCACTTCCATATTCGCAATTAGGATTCATTCCATTGCTAGCGAGGATGATCAGAACCATCCGACCTCCAGATTTCATCTCTAATGCTCGAGATTTTAAGAATGATGTGAAGTCTGTCTCAAATTGATCTACATATGCTTTGTGTACACTCGGAGTGCTGGTTTTGGTCAAGCAAATGTTCCCTTTATTCAATGCCTCTCCAGATTCACTGACAAGTCCTTCAGGTACCTGAATGATAAGACAAAATTTAGTTCCTCAAAACGCTTTTATTGTATTAAAGGATATACACCATCGATCTTATCGTAAATATCAATTAAGAATATATCTAAGGAATTGCGTGCATAGCCAGATTTATTCACCTGGGAGAGAAAATGTAGACTAAAAGAAGAATAGGCAAAGTGAACAGTGTTATCTGGAAAGAGTCTTCCATGGAAATCCCCCGGCATAGCCGCTACGAAACAATGCCCAATTTTGCCAAACTTGTCTTTCCCAAGTTGGTCATACAAATTTGGCAGCAACGACTGGAAAACGGTGTTGAAATCATTTCCTGGAAGATCATTAAGGAAAAACTGTAGCGCAGGTGGATTCTGATTCAATTTACGACAAGTGGAGTTAATTGTTTCAATGATTTGCTGCAATGGCAATAGAGTGTTGGGGCCTGAAGAGCATCCCATGTCTACCATGGTGAAGCAATCTGGCAAGTTTTCACGACATAGCTCCGCTATTGCCTCTTCCAGGATAGGTTTGGTCATCAGTATCACTTGCTTCTGATGAATATCACAGTAAAGAATCAAATTAGTTTCTGATAGAGTGGATAAGCATAAACTGTGCATGTGAACAAGTGAGCGTGAGAGAGAGAGCGACTTGAAGTGACGAGTTTTTGTAGTAGCTGAACTCTCCTTCTCCTGTGTTCATGTGTAGGACTTGTTGCACTTCCATTGCTACTGCTTGCTTGCCTTGAAGGAGAATTGAAACACCTTGTCAAACTGCAGAAGTAGCTTGGTTGTCCCAATAAACATATATAAATGGACTGATCCATGACTTCTGTATCATTTGTTTTCACTTATTGTCTGTATCATTGTAGTGAGCTATCTTTTAGATAAATTAAACATTGTGTCCACATCACGTGGATAAAGGAAATAGAAGCTACGATGTGATATTTGTAATAATTGTGATTGGTATGATTGATCTTTGTAATAAACTCAGATAACCCCAGTATATCGATCATTGCATGATAATTTCTGTATAAAATTTGAAGCTTTGGCAGATAAAAAAATCCAAGATTCAATCACCCACGTTCCAACTACTAGAGAACCATACCTAAAGCTACAAAATAAGTGTACTTAAACCAACCAACCATTGTCACGGGACTAGAGTTTTGCGGAATAGAAACTCTCCGTGCGGCCTTAGACTATCGCTCTCGCAATAGGCTAAGTAAGCCTTCCTCACAAAGCTTGCTAGAATGCTAAGCTTAGAACCGAACTGAAATAGGAGAGACACAAAAGAATGGAGAGAAAGCTCTAAACTCTCAATATTGCAAGTATTGCTGGATGATTACAAATGAGGGGTGCCACCCCTTATATAGCCTTTACAACTCCTCAATGGATGGTGGAGATCAAGCCGTATGATCTAACGGTTATATACAAAAGTAGAAAGCACAAACACGGATCCCAAGTGAGCTTCTTGATTCCCTCACTTAGTGGGGAACATAGTGGGGAACATAATGAGAAAAGATTCCCTCATTGATTAATGTGCTCCTTGATTTGGGAGTCGGGTCCCACACGAAGCCGAATGACTCGTAGTCTGATATTCCGAATGACACGTAGTCTGATATTCGGTCGTGACATTCTCCCCCACCAAACTCGACAGCGTCCTCGTTGTATGCTGCCTCAAGAACTCATTGATTTCGTCTTCGTACTGCCAAAGATCGAAATCTTTCTCCCAGCTTGTCTCGCTAGGAGGGTCGCCTTTCCATCGAACCAAGTACTCCACATAGTTCATGTGCTTGCCACTCTTTTGCACCACCCGCCTTGATAAGATCTCATCAAGCTTCTTATCATGGGCATCAGTCACAGCTGTGGGAGCTCTCTTGGACTTCCCCCTCTCCGGATCTTCCGTGTCTGCTTGGAATGGCTTCAATAAGCTTACATGGAAGACATGATGGAACTCCAATCTTGGTGGTAATTCCAGCTTGTATGATGCCTTGCCGATCCTCTTCAACACTTTGAAAGGACCCTCGTATCGTCGCACTAGCCCCTTGTGCAACTTGGCAAAAACTCGGCTTTGGTGAGGCATCAACTTCACCAACACAAGATCCCCTTCATCAAACTCTAAGGGTTGCCTCTTTGCGTCTACCCCTTTTGCCTTCCACTTTGCCTCCTTGGAAAATTGCACTCTTGCAATGTCCTTCTGCTTGTCACACTCCTTGACAACGCGGTAGGAGGATGGATTTGGCCCTTGCTTCACTTGTTCTGCCATGGCCTGAACTTGGGGTTTATGTTTCATACCCCCTTGGATCCTTTCCACCAAAGGACTCTCCGGTTGGCTGATGGCTGCAAGTGTTTTTGCCTTCAGCTCCTTCTCTCGAGCAACAGGCACTACGCAACATTGGTTCCCTTCCGAAAGTATAAGGGTGTTTGTGCAAGACACTGGGACTGCTCTCGTTTGATCCAGGAATTGCATTCCTAACACAATCGGAAAATCATCCATAGGAACAATGGAGAAGTCAAGTTTACCTTTCCATTCTCCCATTTGTAGCTCGACCCCTCGGGCTACTCCAAAGATTGGCTGAGCTTTAGTGTTCACCGCCTTTAGCCAGCCTTTCTCCTCTTTGAACTTGATGCCAAGTCGGTGTGCTTCCTCCTTCTTCATGAAGTTGTGAGTAGCACCGGTATCGATCAATGCACGGGACTCCCTCCCTTGCACGATGGGTCTAGCAAACATTCTCCCAGCTTGCTCCACCTTGGCATCTTTGGTTGAGGCTTTAACAGCACTCAACAATTGCATGGAACTCATCCTTGGAGTTTCCATCTCTTCGGCCTCCGTGACCATGGGTGCCAGCTTATTCCTCATCGGGCAATCCACAGCTTTATGCGGCCCCTCGCATAGAAAGCATGAGAGCTTGAGTCTCTCGCCCCTGCCCCGATTTTCACCTCCCCCTTGTGTGGGTTTGGCTGGACGGAAGGACTTGAAGGACTTGAAGGACTTGAAAGGCTTGTCCTTCCACTCTTTGGCTTCGTGGACTGCTCCCCCACCTTTAGCCTTGTAGTCGCGGAAACTCATAGGCTTAGGTGGGCTTGAACCCTCGGGCTTCCTCTCGAATTCTGCCAAGGATTCAGCCTCAGAAATTACATCGTTGAGCTCCTTGACATTGCGTCGATGAAGCTCCAGCTTGGCCCAACTTTGTAGGCCTCCCAGAAACACGTACATGGCCTCCGTCTCGGGTATGTCTGGGATCTCCAACAAGACTTCCGTGAACTCCCTCACGTAGTCTCGGATGTCGCCCTTGTGGGACAACTTGCAAAGCTTCTCCCTCGCTTCTAGCTCCACATTTCTCGACAAGAATTATGCTCTCATGAACCTTTTGAAATCTGCCCACGTCTCCAACTTCAAGGTGCCACGCTCGATTTGAGCATGCTTCATCCTCCACCAGGTTGTGGCACTGTCGGTTAGATACAGTGGGGCTTGGGAAAGTCGATCTCCATCGCTCTCCATGCCCACCCCTTGAAAGTATTGTTCAAGGTTGAAAAGGAAGTTGTCCACTTCCTTGGCATTCCTCGTCCCACCAAATGACTTTGGCCTCGGGACATCCAGCTTCAGCTTGGGCTTGGCAACCCCTTGCACAATGCCCTTCTTGCAATCTTTCCTGATTTCAACCAAGTCATCCTTAAATAAAGAGATCTCAGCAAGAAGATTTACCTTGAAATCATCTAACTCTTGCCTCCAAGAGTGGATAGCAATGAGGGCGCCTTGCATCTCCTCGCGAAGCTCATTCACGTCCCCTGACTCGAGCTCGCTTATGCGTTGGCCATATTCCTCAATCATATCCTTGTCATTGCCAACCTTCATCTCCATACGAGTGATCCTTGCCTCCAATGATGACAGATGATCAACAGTCTTCATTCTTTTCTTAGGTTCGGGAGCCTGTTGGGGTAGTCTCCCCACACGGACCTCCTCGACCTCCTCTTCAATATGAATGTTGGCATCAGAAGTAGTAGGCATCTCCATTTCTCTCTCAAAGGATTTGAGCCGTGGCTCCGCTACCAACTGTCACGGGACTAGAGTTTTGCGGAATAGAAACTCTCCGTGCGGCCTTAGACTATCGCTCTCGCAATAGGCTAAGTAAGCCTTCCTCACAAAGCTAGCTAGAATGCTAAGCTTAGAACCGAACTGAAATGAGAGAGACACAAAAGAATGGAGAGAAAGCTCTAAACTCTCAATATTGCAAGTATTGCTGGATGATTACAAATGAGGGGTGGCACCCCTTATATAGCCTTTACAACTCCCCAATGGATGGTGGAGATCAAGCCGTATGATCTAACGGTTATATACAAAAGTAGAAAGCACAAACACAGATCCCAAGTGGGCTCCTTGATTCCCTCACTTAGTGGGGAACATAGTGGGGAACATAATGAGGAAAGATTCCCTCATTGATTAACGTGATCCTCGATTTGGGAGTCGGGTCCCACACGAAGCCGAATGACTCGTAATCTGATATGCTGAATGACGCGCAGTCTGATATTCGGTCGTGACACCATGTATTAACCAAGTGCAATTCTACAAGAAGCTACATACCCTATAGGAAGGGTTGAGCCATGTATATCCTATCTCGAAATGCTCATGCAGACACCGAACGTGCAAGGACGCAATACTACAGCAATGCCAAGAAGAAAAATCATATCATTTCTTCGAGACTTAAACCACAGATATGGCATGCTCATTGGCCATTTTTTCACATGATAACACAAATGCTTAATCTAATGACCTAACATCTAATTATTGTGGAAAAGTTGGACATCACAGATTTACATGTCAGTGGCTTGACAAGAAATCAGTAGTCCGACAATTTTAAGGGTTATCTATATTTGATTGATGGCAACTCTATATTAGCTAAAAAGGTTTGGGATGTGCATTTAAATTCTTAACTCAAATTCACAAATATTCTTCTCATACCCCAATTAATTGGCACTTGATTTCTATTCCTAAATTAACATGTCATAACAATAAAGTTGATGGAGTTTGATACCTTCTTTTTTTTTTTTTTTTTTTTATCAAGAAAAACACAGGCTAAACGCCTGGACGGTACATAGGAGAGCCAAGTTTGTCTTGGAACAGAGTATTACAGATCGTAGCCGGTGCTAAATCAAAATGCACAATTGTAGAAGAAAGACTAATATCTAGGTGAGCTAATTTATCTGCCGCATGGTTCGCTTCACGCAGGACTTGGGAGATTTGAGCTCTCGGAAGCTGTCGGAGGAGCCTTCGTCCTTCAGCAAAAAGGGGGTGGAGATACTTCGTTGGGCTGCTAGATTGCAGCCCTTCTATTATGTCGCCTGCATCAGATTCAATAACAATCTGGTGACAGCCTTTCCAAATTGCAACTTCCAATCCAACGATGATACTCCTGAGCTCTGCCTCCCAGCTTGTATCACAATCACACCTAAGAGCAAATCCTGAAAGCCATGTACCTGAGTGGTCCCTGAATAAGCCGCCTCCACCTGCTTGTCTAGTGATTGGATTGAAGGCTCCGTCGCAATTGAGTTTGATCCAACCCGGGATAGGGGGGATCCATCGTACCCAACGATCCTCTTTTCTGCCTTTGAGAAGAGATGATTTAGCATAGGTTACCAATGTAGACCAGAACTCCTGTGCAGTCTGGAAAATAGTTTGCAAAGGATTGTGGATGTGGGCTGATATATCATCAAAGATCAGCTGGTTGCGCCACCTCCACAGCAACCAAGTGACAGTACAGAACATAGTTGGCCATGGGATATCCTCCTCACGTGCATGTCTCGATTTGTATTTCAGATTTGCTTCTATCCACTCCTTTAAGGGTAACCTGAAAAAGCAAGAGGATAAATCAGGAGGCAGCAATTGGTTCCAAATCATAGAAGCATACCTGCAGTCTCGTAAGACATGAGTAGTCGTCTCCGGAGTGGCTGCGCATCTCGGGCAGTCATCAACGTCACATATTGCGCGAGTCTTGCATAGGCTTCTTGTAGGGAGCCGTTCATGAGCTGCCAACCAGACAAAGGTGCGCACTCTTTCTGGACATTTGACCCTCCAAATATTTTTCCATAAGTCAGGTTGTGGGTGGTGGCATGGCTCTCTTATTGCTGTAATTGCTGAACGAACAGAAAAACTACCACTTGGAGTAAGGTTCCACACAAGTGTGTCCGGACCAGCATCAAGGGCAGGAGGGCCAACTTCCCATGTAGTAAAGTTGATGGAGTTTGGTTTCCTATATGTATTATTGGGCCCAAACCCTTTCTCTCCAATCATCCACCCACTCACAAGAATCCACCAAGACCCTCGTTAAATGCTATTCAAAGCATTGGGCCCACATCTTGTATATCTAATCTCCCTCGTACGATAATCCACCAAAATCTCCACTTAATTCTCTTCAGAGCATTAACTCCGCTCTTTGTTTTTTTTATCAAAAAAAACCGAACCCCAAGAAACTTTAGGCATGGAATCGACATACCTGCTTAAATCAGGTATGAGTAGGAAGAGAGAGAAAGTCCATATTTAGCTAAGAAATCAACTCATCTAACCCCTTGCCGATAAGTATGCTGGACAGAAACATGTCAGTCCCTGTGGACAACCACCATAAGTTGTCGTAGTCACTGTTGCTGTGATCTTCCCATTGATTATCGGTTTCAACCACCAAATGTGAAATGTCTCCCAACAAATTTGCAAGGCCTGTCAAATAGCCGTAAGTTCTGCAATGATAGCAGAAGAAGCATTTAGGTTCGTAATAAACCCAAAACACCAGTCCCCTTTATAATTCCTTGCAATGCTGCCAGCTCCACCCTTCTCGTGTCTTGGCTTGAGAGCACTAATATTTGAGAAATTATGAAGCATATATATTATTCTTATGATCCATAAGAGCTTGGAGAAACAATTAATCACTTTTTGACCATAGACATAACAATATTATGATTTTTGAAGAAAGATCTAAAAATTTATTAAGAAAGAGTAAAACAGAGGGCTGGACAATGAAATCATTGTGCCAGCGCAATACACAGGATGAATACAACAATATAAATACCCCTGTTCTGAATTACATGATCTGTGGGGTCAACCTAACAACCTGCAGGAACTCACAACACATCCAATTAGCTAACAAGCACCAATTAGCTACAAATCCAGAGAGGAGAACAAAACATCAAAACAGCATCAACTCACAAAGAGGAATCCAACAGAAACTCTTCCTCCAAACAATCTGCCGGAATATGCATCAGCCCCAGGATCCCCCGAGTTTACAACGACAAGTGATATGAAGCCTTCAATGAAAATCGATGGAATAAATCATCCATCAATGCACTCTCAAATTAACTTGGTAGCAAAGGTTCTGTTATGGCTCTTATATAGTTTGAGACATACTTCCCTCTCGTCCATTTATCAAACACCAAGTTTTTATTACCATTCTCAATATTGGTATCCCAATCTATCTCGAATTGCTCAAATACGGCAATATTGAAGGACCCTTCTCTTTGAATCAATTGACGCAGAAGTTTTGGAGAAGGACAAAATACTGGGATATTGTAGGAGTCCAGTATTGATTCTTGCACTTTTCCCTGAATCAAATAGAACCACCAGTTAATTATAGACAAGAGCATTAATCAAGCACTCTATTTCTCCAAAAAAGTTGTCACACGTCCTCAGAATGGAGGGATTCTCTTTAACATTGAATTCAGATTCGACAGATCTCATTACAAAGTTAATAGGAATGGTTTTATTCTAAAAATTAAAGAGCTATCCACCCGGCAACAATAATTAATCTACTCACTCAAGAACCAATTATGGATGGATCTCATTAGTTTGAAATTTTAAAATATTCCATACCCAAGTCCAAGATTCAAACCTTAAACTGATGTCAGAATAGTTATATACTATCATTATCAGTAAAAAATTTATTTGAATGGCCTGGCCACCTCCTTGATTACGGCTGCCGTAGTTTTTTTTCCATTCTAATATATCTCAATTTTTATAAAAAAAAATAATTATTCGGATCGAATTAATAAGAGATTCATACATTTAATTTGGAGATGTTTGCATGTTTATAAATATTGCATTCGTACCTCATCCACCATATCCTTGAGACAAGCACCGACTAGCTGCCAAACTTTGCTTCCATATTAGCAATTAGGGTTCTTTTCATTGCCAACGAGGAAAGTCAGAACCATCCGTCCTCCAGATTTGATCTCTAATGCTCGAGATTTTAAGAATGATGTGAAATCTGTCTCAAATTGATCTATATATGCTTTGTGTACACTCGGAGGACTGGTTTTGGTCAAGCAAATATTCCGTTTATTCAATGCCTCTCCAGATTCAGTGACAAGTCCTTCAGGTACCTGATCGATAAGCCAAATTTTAGTTCCTCGAAAATATTTTTACTATATTAGGATTAATTTCTTTGTTTGTATGATAAACACTGAGGATGAGTCTAAAGAATTGAATTGCGTGCATATCCAGGTCTATTCACCTGGGAGAGAAAGTGCAGACTATAAGAAGAATGGGCAAAGTGAAGTGAGTTTTCTGGAAAGAGTTTTCCACAGAAATCTCCAGGCATTGCAGCTACGAAACAATGCTCAATTTGTCAAATTCGCCATTCCTGAGTTGGTCATATAAATTTGGCAGCAACGACTGAAAAATGGTATTGAAATCATTCCCCGGAAGATCATTAAGGAAAAAACTGTAGCGTAGGTGGATTCTGATTCAATTTACGACAAGTGGAGTTAACAGTTTCAATGATTTCCCGCAAAGGCAATAGAGTGTTGGGGCCTGAAGAGCATCCCATGTCTACCATGCAGAAGCAATCTGGCAAGTTTTCACGACATAGCTCCGCTATTGCCTCTTCCAGGACGGGCTTGGTCATCAGTATCACTTGCTTCTGATGAATATCACAGTAAAGAACCAAATTAGTTTCTGATAGAGAATATATAAATGCTTAAAATGTGAATGTGTGGATGTGTGCAATTAGAGAGAGAGATAGAGACTTGAAATGACGAGTTTTTGTAGTAGCTGAACTCTCCTTCTCCTGTCTTCATGTGAAGGACTTGTTGCACTTTCATTGCTACGGCTTGCTTGCCTTGAAGGAGAATTGAAACACCTTGTCAAACTGCAGAGGTATTTGGTCCTCCCAATAAACATATATAAATGGACTGATCCAAGACTTTTATTTGTTTTCACTTGTTGTCTGACTTTTAGATAAATTAAACATTGTGTTCAGATCACGTGGAAAAAGCGAATAGGAGCTAGGATGTGATGTTTGTAATAAATATGATTGGTATGATTGATCTTCTCGTACCCCAATTTAATTGGCACTTGATTTCTATTCCTAAATTAACATGTGATAACAATAAGTTGATCACGTCCTCATCTAACTCTCACGTCAAATATTTCATCCACCCACTCATACGAATCCACCAAGACCCTCGTTAAATGCTATTCAAAGCATTGGGCCCACATCTTGTCTCTCTAATCTCCCACTTACCAAAATCTCCACTTAATCCTCTTCAGAGCATTAATTCCGCTCTTTTTTTTTTATAAAAAAAACCAAACCCCAAGAAACTTTAGGCATGGAATCGACAAAACTGCTTAAATCAGTTATGAGTAGGAAGAGAGAGAAAGTCCATACTTTTGTTTTTTTTGAATTGAGAGAAAGTCCATACTTAGCTAAGAAATCAACTCATCTAATCCCCTTGCCGATAAGTATGCTGGACAGAAACATGTCAGTCCTTGTGGACAGCCACCATAAGTTGTCGAAGTCCCTGTTGCTGTGATCTGCCCATTGATTATCGGTTTCAACCACCAAGTGTGAAATGTCTCCCAACAAATTTGCAAGGCCTGTCAAATAGCCATAAGTTCTGCAATGATAGCAGAAGAAGCATTAAGGTTCGTAATAAACCCAAAACACCAGTCCCCTTTATAATTCCTTGCATTGCTGCCAGCTCCACCCTTCTCGTGTCTTGGCTTGAGAGCACCATCTCTGTTTCCCTTGCTGTGGTGGAGGATACCAGCTAATGAGACGTACCACCCAAGTTCCTGAGTAAGCTCGGATAGTTTCCAGCTTTGTTTTTTTTTTAGGAATTCATCCAGGTGTAATATCATTGAAATCAATATTACATAGGAGTGAGACAATGAAACATTGTCATAACTCAATAGACAGAGTGAAAGTTTCAGATACCGTAACTAAAATACCGTACCTAAAATTATCACCATGTATACAATCTAGGCGAGCCGTAGAGATGTAAAATCTCCGGAAGGCAACAGGTCCAAAGAATCGGTGCAATCCTCCTTCAGGTTAGTCTTGGCCCAACAGAAACCATGTCGAATGCCATTGTAAAACAGGTCTTCCGCACTGCTGTCTTTTCTCCGAAAAATTCTGCTGTTTAAACCCAACCAGATACTCCATGCGAACGCAAATAGTAATGCATACCAGAGCCCATGCCATTGAAATGGTATTGAGAAGCCTTTCCATTGTATGAATAAATCCGCCATGGACCGTGGTTGTACCCAGCTTAATCCCCATTTGCGGAACAATATCGACCAGCAAGTCCAAGCTGTTCTACAATCTAGCAAAATATGGTTGGAGTCACCTTCCTCAAGTCCACACGCTTCACAATCTCCCTCAGAATCTGGAAGAATGCCAAATCGGATGAGCTGACTTTTGGCAGATAGTTTTTCCCTGCACGCGAGCCACATGAAAGCTTGCCATTTGGGTGCACCCTGCTTGCGCCACACATTTGGAATTATCAGTTCACGTGAAGGTACCATATTCTCTTCCAGTGATTGATAGCAGTAACGAACAGAGAAAGATCCCATCTGGTCTCCCCACAATAAGACATCATCTTGCATGGGATTCGGAACAAAACCTCTCAGAATACTCATTAAGCGTTCAGCTTCCTCCTCCTCCCACACAAATAATCGTCTCCTCCATGTCAAACTCCAACCCCATTCGTGTCCCACCACCGACCCAAACCTCAATATTGACCCCTCCTTTTCAAGGGATATATCATATAATCTAGGGAATAAAACCATTAAGAGGCAGGTACTGCACCATCTATCCTGCCAGAAAGAAATGGAAGCACCTTTCCCGAGTTTCCAGCGGTGGAATTCTGAATCTGCAAGATTCTTCACGCAATCTTCAAGCCCTCCATGAATTTGAACACAATTGCAAGCATCCACGGATCTTTAAAATTTCTCCACTTCACTTTTCTATCCTGAAAAAAAACTAGTTTGTAGATTGGAGGAATATTCAAGTATAAAAAGCGATGCTCAATATTTTGGTGAGCCATTGGATATTTTGATTCTAGGTAATAATTTGTGCAGAGTTTTTTGGTTTGCCTTGGGGATTTTGTTAGTTTGCCTTGGGAATTTTCTTAGTTTGCCTTGAGGATTTTATGGATATGATGATAAATTACTTGCAACATAGTGGATTTAGTGTGGTTAAATATTTAGTGACTAGGTCATGCTATTCATATTCTATAATACATGTGTACTATGATTTTAGTGTTTGTTTGTGGTATACTACATGTAATATGGGACATAGTGTATGTACCCAACACCATGTCTGTCTAATATGTTGTTTTTTACTAGCAACTATTTGTTAATAGTGGCTCTTCTTCTCAACAAACATCACCATTACATTGCAGAAACAAACAATGTCAAGAATGTGGGGAGTGGACATTGATAAGGTTTTGTCAATCGGATACAAACAAAGAGAAGTTAATATTTTGATGTGGAGCTCACCAGTTTGAGGGGTGGTGTATACCCATAAAGGAGAACGATTGTACCATTTTCAAGGGTGGTGGTAATCAATTGAATAGTTGCATCTGACATTGTAAAATATGTTATATGAATTATTCTAAAATATATGAATAAATTTTCCATGAAATATTTTGTGGTATATTTGTAAAGATTATTCATATTTGTAATGATTGTTCCTACAAACACTCATATTATATACATCAACATAGTATCTTCAGTTATAAAATATTTGCTTGGCCAATGCGAGGTGAGTATATAGAATCTCAGTGTTAGAGGAGAGTTATTTACCTGTTCGAGAGTCATATGACGTTGTATCGTATTGTCTGCCACGTCTTCGCATGTTCATTCGTTCTGAGTATTTTTCTTTCTAAGTATTTGAGATAAGTATGACTTGTTTGTGTATTTCTCTACCTAGTTTCAGACAACACTGGTAATAGGGGTTACATATATGTATTTTCAGAATCAAAATAATTAACGCTACCATTGGGCTTCCAATTTCTCTTGAGTGGGATTACTCGAGAAGTGGTTTGTTATGTCCACTACGATGGGTTTTACGTTGGGCATTATTAGCTCGTGCTATGTTATTCATATTATGTTACAAATCTATTGTGCTGAATCTGCATAGTGTATTTTCAAAATAAAGTGCAAATTATCGTGTTATATGTTGCATCAATTATGAGTATATTTTCAGAAGTAAATATTTTCTATTTATATTTTTGTGTATACCTCTATCCCCCGTAGGATTTATGATGATGTGACTCTTACTGAGATTATTATCTCACCCATTGTTGTTTTCTCCTTTCAGGGGTAATGCATGAGCTGTTGTTCTAAAGAGTGACTATTGCATCTGCGCATGACTCATCGTTTACATGGGTTTTTCTGGCACTTTTATTACAGATTTGTTTTTATTTTGTGGATTCTATTTGACATACATTTGTTATGTTTAGATATGGTTTACGTCGTGTGCTAAGGCCTGGTTTTGGATTTTTAGGCTTGTGTGATATGGACCCATTCTGGTTTTGTTGAGTTTTGTTTTATAATAAAGTCTTCCGCTGTATTTTTGGTTTACTCCAGTTACTATTTATTGTGTCAAATGTTAATTTATGATTGAACAGGCTCTTTTTCTAAAAATTAGATGCTCATTATTTTTGGGAATCATATTTTGAAAAGTCAAAAAGCCTTGTGAGATTCAAATTGGTCTACATATCAGGCTAGTCCGGATTTTACGACGGTAAGGGCCTAGTTTCCGGGTTTGGCTCCTTACACATACGCCCACTGAAGACTTCGGTAATTCTATAGATAATTTTTTTTTTTTGTTTTGAATTTAGATAATGATACATTTGAATTTTGCGCTATCAATGGGAATCCTGTCGTGATCCACTATTCAGTATAATAGACTTAGCCTGTGGCTAGGCACAATGAACTATACTCTTGACTTTTACTTTCGTTTTTGTTTGCTACAATCATCATGTTCGGAAGAATACCAATTTCTATAGGTATCTTATGGGCTTTCAAAAGTGACCTCTCCAGAATTATATGAGTGATAATTGATTATTGGTGACTGATAATAAATTATTGGTGAGTGATTGCAATCCAAGGTTTTGAAATTGAAGGGAAGGCGAAAGGGCTTATGGTTGTTTCAATCCCTTAGCAGCCTTGTCGGAGATTTTTTATTGAAGAAGATATCGATATATATATAAAAGGCAAAATGCCAAAGAACTATACAATGATATAGTGTAACAGGTCAATGGACAAAATGAAACAAATAGATCCTGTGAGTAAGTGACAGGATCTGTTAGTTTCAGAACTCCAAATGCTAAGACCAGTACAAGAACATGAGTCCCAACAAGCAATACAATCAATACAACCAAACTGAACTGGACTACATAAACCGCCATCCTCAAGCCCTTGAAACACACAGCTGCCGCCCTGCTGACTGCATCTCTAAAGCCTACTGGTACAGCCCAACCGAATGCACCATGCACCAGAAAATAGTGACCATACCAGTAATCACACCAGTGAACTCCAGGGGGAACAAAACAAAAACATTCTCTCAACAAATCAGTCCACTACCCAGGCACCCAACGCAGATAGAAAACTACCGGAAGCAATCAATCCCAAAATGTCAACATCAGCATTCGACAAGTTAAATCTAGCCCAACAACAGCCATATCGTAAGCCATGATAACATATATCCTGAGCACTACTATCCTCCTGACAAAAAATCTTACGGTTCCTTCCAAGCCAAATACTCCACGTAATTGAAAAGAGTAATACATACCAGAGATCTGCCCACCTTCGAGGAATTGAGTAGCCACCCCACTGATCAAATAATTCAGCCATAGACCTTGGTTGAACCCAAACCAAGCCCCACCATTTGAACAGTATGCTTTCCGACAATCCAGCACAATGTGATTGGAATCCTCCTCACCAACACCACAATCAGCACAAAAACGAGCTGCAATAGGGATGATACCAAGTCGAGCAAGATGCTGTCTCGCAGACAGCTTTTCCCTGCATGCCAACCACATAAAGGCTTGCCACTTTGGTGAACCATGCTTAGTCCAGACATTGGGGATCGGCCTGGCCGTGTCTGAGGGCAAGCATTCGGCCAGGGAGGAATAGCAATGGTGAACCGAGAATGGCCTCGGCTGACTTCCCCACAGAAGAAGATCCTCATCCACGACAGAAGGTTGAGCCGTACCTAGCAACAACATGAGGCGTCCCACCTCAGCTTCCTCCCAAGCAAAAAGCCGTCGTCGCCATATCAACGACCAGCGCCAACCCGTTTCAATGAACATACCAAAACCCCGCACCGGTCCCTCTTTATCCAAGGATATTGCCAACAATCTGGGGAAGAGTAATCTGAGAGGCTCCGGACTACACCAGATATCATGCTAGAATGCAACAGAGTCTCCTTGGCCCAGTCGCCATTGATAGAAGGATGACAAACACTGACCAGTCGGCAAGGAGGACCTACTCGTCCTCACAATGCCTCTCCAGATTGCGGAGCCCTCTGAAATGTCACACGCAATACCCTCTGGTCGCAGTATAGAGTGATACTTTTGTGCTATCACCATGCTCCACAGCGAAGTACTATCTGTAGCCAGCCGATAGCTCCACTTCATCAACAACGCCTCATTCCTTAATTTCAAACACCCCAACCCAAGGCCTCCGCTATCCTTTGATCGTACTACAACCGACCATTGTACCTTACATAAACATCTTTTGCCGCCGTACCCATCCAGAGAAACCGACGCATCCACTTGGTTAATTCCTTACGTACACCAGCAGGCATCTGAAAAAAATTCATGTAATAAACTGGGATGCTATTCAAAACAGTCTTGAGCAGCACAATTCGACCACCTAGCAATAATAGGGATCCCTTCCACGAAGCTAGCTTCCGTTTGAACCTATCAATCACCGTAGACCAAGTACTCCTTCGGCGCGGATTAGCCCCAAGAGGTATTCCAAGATAATGAAAAGGAATGGTCTGTATCTGGCAGTGAATTGAGGACGCCATGACCATAACCTCCTCACTTGGAACATTGATTCCCACCAAGCCAGATTTAAAGAAATTAATCTTTAATCCTGACAACAGCTCAAAACAACGCAGAATCCGTTTGAACCCGAATAATCCCTGCTGGTCTCCCTGACTGAACAATATAACATCATCCGCATACTGTAAATGCGTTAACCTAAGATTCCCAACCGCCATGCCAGTAAGCATCTGCTGATCAGCTGCTGTCCCAATCATGCGCGACAAGACTTCTGCCACTAGATTAAATAATAGCGGGGACAAGGGATCACCTTGTCGCAACCCTCGACCTGTATTGAACTCCGAAGTAGGCACCCCATTGACAAGTACTGAACAGCGTGCCGTGGAAACACACGTCTGAATCCAGCGACACCATTGCCCACCGAACCCCATTCGCTTCATCACCTCGATTAAAAATTCCCAATCTACCGAGTCATACGCCTTTTGAAAGTCCAACTTAAGGCACCAGCTGTGTCGTTTAGAACTCTTCATGGTGTGGATAATTTCATTGGCAATCATGATAGAATCTGCTATATATCGCCCTTCAAGAAAACCAGTCTGAAAGGGGGATATAAGGCGCGCCATCACCCGTTTGAGCCGTGTTGCCAGCAATTTGGCAATAATCTTATACATACTGTTAATAAGACTAATAGGCCGGTAGGAACTGAAATCTGCTGCGCCCTTCACCTTAGGGATTAGCGTAATGAAGCTGGTATTAATACCGCGAGGCAACATCCCGCTGGAATGAAATTCCTACACCATTGTCACTATCTCCCTTCCAATGACGTCCCAAGCCTTCTTAATGAAATAAAAATTAAATCCATCAGGTCCTGGCGCTTTATGGCTGCCACAATCCCATACCGCACACTTAATTTCCTCCTCTGAAAACGGAACTTCAAGAACAACGGCTTCCGCGGTAGAAAGGCTAGGAAGACTCAACCGGCCCAATCCTAAACACCGAGCTCCATCAGACGCGAATGCCTGCTGAAAATGCCTAACAGCTGCCCCTCTGATTTCAACCGGTATACAGCTACTCATTCCATCAAACGTGATGTTACCAATAAAGTTGGAACAGCGACGGATGGAAGCACAAGAGTGGAAAA
Source organism: Passiflora organensis (assembly GCA_019739055.1). Taxonomy (NCBI): domain Eukaryota; kingdom Viridiplantae; phylum Streptophyta; class Magnoliopsida; order Malpighiales; family Passifloraceae; genus Passiflora; species Passiflora organensis. The sequence continues at coordinate 451,131 of JAEPBF010000190.1, forward strand.
ATTTGTTGTTCTTGTCTCCCAATTTAAGCCACTGCTGACGTGCTCTTAACCTCCACATAGCTTCCAATTGTCGCCTCAGCTCCCATTTTTGATATTGTAACGCTTCATACCGCTGACAGCAGCCATCAGCCCACTCCCTTCGATGTTGATCCAGGGAATCAAGTTCAATCAATATGGCCTTTAACCGAGTTTCCATTCCCCCAAAAACGCCTGCATGCCACTCCTTTAACTGCTGCCGCAGGTAAGCCAACTTCTTGATGACACAAAATTCACCCAGAAACCGAGTGCCTGCTTCCTGCCATAATTGCGTGATCACCTCAATGAACCGCTTATCCTCCCACCACACATCCCAAGTGCGAAACGGTCTTCGTCCCCAATAATATGAATCAGCTTTCAACACCAATGGAACGTGGTCCGACAATCCCTTCACACCAGCATACAACCTATGATTAGCGAACTGAACACACCAAGCAGGATCTACCAATACCCTGTCAATTCGGGATGCACTATGTGAATTAAACCAAGTAAACTCCTTGCCTAAGAGAGGCATATCAATCAATCCTGCCTGATGAATAAAAGACACAAAACGACGAGCTGTTGCAGGATTAAATGAACTACCAATCTTCTCCGTTGCTTGGACCGATTCGTTAAAATCACCAAGAATAACGTACAGAATATCATCCCCAGATTTACGACTAAGCAGCTGTTCCCACAACACATTCCGCTCACTCACCACATTAGGTGCATGAAGCCCCGCACACATAAAGCAAAACCCTGTTTCCCTCACCCGCATCTTTAAAAGAATCCATCTAGAAAATCTTTCAATACTGAGATTTTGTACCTGTATATCGTCCCAAAAACAAGCGATGCCTCCTGCCCTCCCTTGGGCATCCACTGTCGCCCATTGAATGTGTTCTCCGCACCATAATCGCCCTGCTAATCGATCAGAAAAACAATCCTGTTTCGTCTCACACAAAATTAAAATACTTAACTGTTCTTTACGAATTATTCGGAAATCTGTTGCCCCTTCAGCTTACCTCTACTACCGCGCACATTCCACAAGGCTAGATTAAACATGTAAATGATCGAAACCCCTCACCCTCAGTAACCAGCAGAACACTGCTAATTGCAGTGAGCTAGCCATTCCTCGCCTTCCTCAATTATTCTGGTCTGTAGCTTCCTTTCTAATGGCATTCTTCGTCTGTTTATGACTGAGCCCCAAGGCTTCCACTACCTCCAGAGAATGTTGTGTTTCCGTTTCAATTTTGCAGCTGTCAACAGCCGGGCTTCGGGCGTTAACTCTATTTGCTTCACCAGCCGTCCGTTTATTGCTAGCCAACAGAAAAGATGGTTCCTCCACCATTGTCACCCCCACACCCACGTTCGATTGACTGAGGCGCCCAGAAGAGAGGCTTCCAGTGGGTTTGACTCGTTTGTGCTTTTTGCTTTTACTTACCCTGTTGAGAACAGCCCTGCCTGGAGCTTCAACACCAGATGCTTTGGCCCCGGTCTTCCTCATTCGAGCAAAAGCCATCTCCTCATACAACCCAGTAAAATCCACCTGAGTATCAACATCTTCCTGGGGCGAGCCTACCGACATGGCTCTCCTAAGTATCTGATAGTTAGCAGATTCTTGCCCAGCCCCGTGAGACTTTGGAAACACAGGGTCCGTGAAATTACTGAAGCACCCTCCACTTTGTCCAGAAAGACTCTCTACTCCTTCAGTAAGCTGACACACGTGCGGGAGACAATCTACTGGCTTGTGGTGTGACTGAACTAGATCAGTTGGGAACGTATCAGACCCCACCAAGTCCCCAGTTGTTGACTCTAACCCCCCTACGTCCTCACCCATGTCCCTTGTCATAGGCATCTGCCCAACAGCTTTTGTACTAATAGAAGATGGACTACCTTTGGCCTCTCCCACCTGCTCCTGTCTATCCTCTATGAAAGATTGAGTGGGATGGCCAGCCGTTCTAAAATGACCATCCCCCGCCGGTTTTGTGTTGGTCACCGCAGGCCCCACTGAATCTCTCTCCTGAACTTCCACTATGGAGATTGTGAAAAGTTTACCAGCAACCTGCATCTGCATGCTCTCCTGTATCTGTGATAAACGGGTGGTTTCCACTTGCACGACTGCTGCATCAATCCGTTCCATAGTGATGGTGCGACGATCGATCTGAACTAAGTTGCCAATCGAACACAAGATCTTTTGATAAGCAGTTTGAGACCAGGCATGTAATGGGATCCCAGCCACTCTCACCCAGCATAATCGTCGAACAGCTGAATCTTCAATCTGCCATGGATGTATATTAACAAACAATCTCTGCCAATATCCAATATTAGAACTAAGTTCCAGTTTCATGCATTCAGTAGTAACAAACGTTAACAAATAGCGATGATCCCCCATATATGCACAGTCTATACTGTCAGGAATAGCTGCCATGTCAAGACTTCCCCTACCAACGGAACCAACTGCACTTCGTTGCAACTGGTGCTGGATCGTAATATCAATACTAAGCTCCACATACGGTGTCAAGCCTTGTGATGACTGTGCTGGGTTGGTAACTGCTGCATATGTACGACTGTCACGCTCCCTCCATGGAGCATGTAACTTCACCTTAAATCGTGTCGAGGGATCAAGCTCGGGTTTGTTACTTGGCAAGGTCTCCTTCTCGTTACTGCTGAGATCATGCCGTAGGCCATACCGCGCAATGTTAAAGTTCATTCGATGCAATCCACCAAAAGCCTGGTTTAACCTCCGTTGACGTATATCCTCCTGCACCCCACATCGGACAAATTTTGCGAAGCCAAAACGTAATCCTCGAATAGATTTACGCTTGGAGATAAACACATCTGCAACTGGTTCGACCGCAGCAATCTCCTTAAAGAGCTTGCCAGAGGTCCAAGACGCGGGTATATTATCCACGAAGTAAGAGGTGTAACGATCAGCACTAAGCGCCTGAGATGGAACCCACTGAGACTTAGCAACCCGAGGTCGAGAAAGCTCAACCGAGGAAGATGGACGAGCACCTACAGACAGTCTGCCTGAACCTTGAGCAAACCTCTGCTGTTGGTGTGGATTGGATGACCGAAGGTTGGATGATGGTGGTGGTTGGTGTTTGTAGGGATGGGTGTTGGAAGACGGGAGCATTTTTTGTAGTGAGTTCCGGAAAGTGATTATCCTTATCTTTGTAGCGACTTTGTTTTATAACTTGTCTGACAATCCTCTTTTTTTAGTTCAAACTCCCCATGTCTCACCAAAAAGTTTTTGTCCTTTGAAGTAATGATATTCCAACCTCTCGCACGAGATCATGTGTGAAAATCCCTTGTCGGAGATATCTAGATATCTAGGTTAACACTATAGATATCTAGATACAACAACCAGGTCTTGATAACACTATAGATACTTTTACAATCAGGTTAAATTTCTCTTATATTTATAAATTCTATCAGTGATAATACTCTTTTGCAGATCTATACAATTATTGCTAAGAAGCCAAGGCATTTCTTCTGTTTGATCTAAGTTCTCCAGAGGATTCAACCCTTCTTCCCACAAAGGAGAACATGTATTAATTTACGAAGGAGTATTGATAAGAGCAAGGCAAAACAATCACTTCTTTTTTTTTGATAAACACGAAACAATCACTTCTTGACCATAGAAATAACAAGATTATGAGCTATGCCTTTCCCTTCATCCATGTAATCTGAAACCTTCAATAAATATCGATGGAATACATCATCTATCAATGCACTCTCAAATTGACTTGCTAGTACGGGTTCTGCTATGGCTCTCATATAATTTGAGACATACTTCCCTCTTGTCCATTTGTCAAACACCAATTCCTTACTACCATCCTCAATGTTGGTAACCCAATCTAGGTCGTACTGCTCGAATACGGCAATATTGAAGGACTCTTCTCCTTGAATCAATTCACGCAGAATTTTAGCAGAAGGAAAAAATACTGGAACGTTGTAGGAGTCCAATATGGATTCTTGCACTTTTCCCTGAATTCAAATAGAACCACCAGTATTTTATAAGGGCAATATAAGTATTAAGAGGACCGACTACATATCAGAGGAGGTTAAAGCAGAGCATCGAACATAGCAGAGCAGAAAAAAAAAAAAACAGGATTAAAGCAGAGTAAACATGTTTTTAGTACCTCGTCGACCATATCCTTGAGACAAGCACCGATTAGCTGCCAAACTTCACTTCCATATTCGCAATTAGGATTCATTCCATTGCTAGCGAGGATGATCAGAACCATCCGACCTCCAGATTTCATCTCTAATGCTCGAGATTTTAAGAATGATGTGAAGTCTGTCTCAAATTGATCTACATATGCTTTGTGTACACTCGGAGGGCTGGTTTTGGTCAAGCAAATGTTCCCTTTATTCAATGCCTGTGAAATCCAGTCCAAGTGCAAGCCCAACTGAAAGTGTGGACCCGTTATGTTGGGCTTAACCCGAAGCCCAATAGAAGTTTGAGCCCGTTAATCAGTTAAAACCTAACTATAAAAATCACGTAACAAACTCACCTGCAGCCCTAGCCGTCATCATCCAGTTTACTCTCTTCCTCACATTTCTGCAAGTAACTATTAGCAAAGAAGTGAATCTGTACACTGTAAGAATCGCACAAACATCAGGTAGGGGACTTTGATTCTTAAGCTCTCGTTTAAGTCGATTTTTTTTATTACCTCGGTTCTTGTTTCTGTAATGTTGCTTTATGTTTCCTCACGTTATTTCGGTTTGCCTGCTTATTGATATATGGTTACAAGTTTTGATTTAGTTTTGTATTGCTCTCGTTTTTGTCCATTTATTTTTCTTCATCGTTGTATCGCTCTCACCATCAACGGTTCTTGTCCGAGTTTCATCGTCAGTCTACGAGCTTTTTCCGTGCTCCTCATTTCCCATCTGCCGAGTCCTCCCGTTTTCGGGACCCACATGTCTCTTATTTTCTCTAATTTAACCAGAACCCATTCCTTTTTCCCCCTGGTACACATTTCCGTCGCTTCATCCTCCTTCCCTTGAACTTTCGTCGAGAGCGCATTTGATGGGTGCCCTTTCCTTGTTGTGGTCGCGCGCGAGACAGCTTCGGAGCAACACAAAGCCGTCTTCTTCTTCCCCCCCCGCCTTTGTGTTGTGGGTTGCTGAGTGGAGTGAGTTGTGAGAACCACTGGATCTGGACTTCCTTCATACTGATCTGAATACTCCTCTTCAAACCTGTGCGTCGAGATCCAGAACCGTGCCTCTCTTCTTCGCGTCGCAGGTACCCTCCTTCTTCGCTGCGAGTTCCGTCTCCCTTCTTCGCAGACCTGCGATGTTCAGTGCCTGCTTTGGTTCGGTTCTCGCGTGTGCTTTGTTGGTCTCTTTGGTTGTGTGCTTCGTACCAGTGATTTTCTCCCCTATAATTGTCGTGTGTTGCATCTTCCCTTCCCCACTGTTGTGTGTTGAATTTGGTACATGTTTCATCTTTTGTTGCCTAACCGAGTCTTCCCTGTTGGCCTTCGTTTCTCCATGCCCGAGTTCTGTGTTTTTTTCCAGTTGTGATAGGTTCCGCGGATGACGTGTAGCTCGTCCCTTCCCCTGCAACAGCCTACCTTTCGTGTGACGGGTCGTTCAACCCTTCCTGCAGCGGCACCGTCACATGCTTCAACCACATCATGTTACAAGTGATAAATTCAAAAATAATAATAATAATAAAAGAATAGAATAAAATTAATTAATAAATAAATAAAATATTGATAGAAAGTAAGTGGCCTCGCCACTTTATGGAATGTAGCACCCTCCACTTCTTTATTGGATGTGGCATCCGCCACTTTATTGATTGTGGCACCCGCCACTTTATTGAATGTGGCACCCGTCACTTTTAGCTTAAATTAGTATGCACCATTTTATTCAGCAAATGCATGCGTGAGTGGAGCATGTGTTCCTGCACATGTTATCAAAATGTGAAAGTAAAATAATAATGAATTTGGGTGGAGACAAAGAAAATGAGTTAATAACATAATAAATATAAATTTGGTGTGGATGGAATTTTATTGTATTATTTGACTAATTAAAAGTGAATTAAAGAATAATACAACTTACCCATAAAAATATGTCAAATCTTGCTGATAAAGTGGCATCTACCAATAAATTTAACCTTTTAAGTTGATGTGTTAAGCAATAAGTTAAATTGAATAAATAAAAAATTATCTGCATAATTAACCGCCATAAAATAAAATGGCAGAGAATTAAATCAAAATCTGTCACTAAAGTTAACTAATGTTTAATGAGATCTACTAAGCAAAAATGAATTCAATAATACATAAGTTTATCGGGATAAGAATTAATTTTGCCGTATAATAAAGTGACAGACCATTAAATAAAAGCCTCATCTGTCACTAAATTTACTTAACTAAGTATGTAATTTTATTTTTCCTTGTTGTTAGAATAATGTCTTTTTTTTTGGTTTAGATAAAACTAATTATCGATGGGTGTATAACGTTTTAACCAAAATATATATATATATTTATATTCAGTTGATATTTACAGTATTATACGTTCGCTTGGCCAATGCGAGGTGAGTCAACGGAATCCCAGTGATAGGGGAGAGTTGCTCACCTGTTCGGGAGTCGTATGGGTGATGATTACGTTTACCTGCCACATCTTCGCAGGTTGGTTCGTATTGAGACGGGTACGATATATGTTATATTTTCTCTGCCTAGTCTCGGACAACACTGATGGTACGGGTTACGTATTGATTATTTATATTTTGATTTTTAAGAAAATAATAAATTAATACTGCCAGTGGGCTCCAGGTTTTCCTTTACCGGGGATTACTCGAGGAGTGTTTTACTATGTCCACCCCGATGGTTTTGTTTGATAATGTTAGACGTTTTATCATGTAATAATGTATTGGGTTGAAATCATAAAAAGAAAGTAAATATGTAAATTCCTTGTCCCTCATACTCTTTCAGTTTCGTGTCTATCCGTATCGTAAGGTATTCCTTGCCCTCCTATGCGGGGACTCCTACTGAGATTTCCATAATCTCACCCTTCGTTGTTTTTCCCCATTTCAGGAGGGGATCTTGATCCATAATCGTCATTTGAGGTGTGATTGTCTCCTACGACTCAGCTGGACTGTCGCATCTGCACGTTTTATCTGGTTTATTTTTCTATCACTACTGGTTCGATTTGTTTTTATATTGTGACTCTTTTGGTTATGTATTTCTATATCGGGCTTTAAGCCCAGTACGTTGATGTTGGGCTTGTGGTAGTATGAACTTGTTTTCATTTATGGTATTTCATTTCAACAATTAAAGTCTTCCGCTGTATATTTTATTTACTCCGTTTTATGCCAGATGTTCTTCTATTTTGTCATGCTCCAATTTATAAAATTAAATTCAATTGTTTTTGGGAATCGTGTTTGAAAAGTCAAATAAGCCTTGTGAGATTCGGATTGGTCCACGTGTTGGATTTATCCGGGTTTCACGGCGGTAAGGGCCCCGTTTTGGGTTCAGGTCCTTACAATGCCTCTCCAGATTCACTGACAAGTCCTTCAGGTACCTGAATGATAAGACAAAATTTAGTTCTCAAAACGCTTTTACTGTATTAAAGGATATACACCATCGAACTTATCGTAAATATCAATTAAGAATATATCTAAGGAATTGCGTGCATAGCCAGATTTATTCACCTGGGAGAGAAAATGTAGACTAAAAGAAGAATAGGCAAAGTGAACAGTGTTATCTGGAAAGAGTCTTCCATGGAAATCCCCCGGCATAGCCGCTACGAAACAATGGCCAATTTTGTCAAACTTGTCTTTCCCAAGTTGGTCATACAAATTTGGCAGCAACGACTGGAAAACGGTGTTGAAATCATTTCCTGGAAGATCATTAAGGAAAAACTGTAGCGCAGGTGGATTCTGATTCAATTTACGACAAGTGGAGTTAATTGTTTCAATGATTTGCTGCAATGGCAATAGAGTGTTGGGGCCTGAAGAGCATCCCATGTCTACCATGGTGAAGCAATCTGGCAAGTTTTCACGACATAGCTCCGCTATTGCCTCTTCCAGGATAGGTTTGGTCATCAGTATCACTTGCTTCTGATGAATATCACAGTAAAGAATCAAATTAGTTTCTGATAGAGTGGATAAGTATAAACTGTGCATGTGAACATGTGAGCGTGAGAGAGAGAGCGACTTGAAGTGACGAGTTTTTGTAGTAGCTGAACTCTCCTTCTCCTGTGTTCATGTGTAGGACTTGTTGCACTTCCATTGCTACTGCTTGCTTGCCTTGAAGGAGAATTGAAACACCTTGTCAAACTGCAGAAGTAGCTTGGTCGTCCCAATAAACATATATAAATGGACTGATCCATGACTTTTATTTGTTTTCACTTATTGTCTGTATCATTGTAGTGAGCTGTCTGTTAGATAAATTAAACATTGTGTCCACATCACGTGGATAAAGGGAATAGAAGCTACGATGTGATGTTTGTAATAATTATGTTTGGTGTGATTGATCTTTGTAATAAACTCAGATAACCCCAGTATATCGATTATTGCATGATAATTTCTGTATAATATTTGAAGCTTTGGCAGATAAAAAATCCGAGATTCAATCACCCACGTTCCAACTACTAGAGAACCATACCTAAAGCTACAAAATAAATGTACTTAAACCAACCAACCATGCATTAACCAAGTGCAATTCTACAAGAAGCTACATACCCTATAGGAAGGGTTGAGCCATCTATATCCTATCTCGAAATGCTCATGCAGGCACCGAACGTGCAAGGATGCAATACTACAGCAATGCCAAGAAGAAAAATCATATCATTTCTTCGAGACTTAAACCACAGATATGGCATGCTCATTGGCCATTTTTTCACATGATAACACAAATGCTTAATCTAATGACCTAACATCTAATTATTGTGGAAAAGTTGGACATCACAGATTTACATGTCACTGGCTTGACAAGAAATCAGTAGTCCGACAATTTTAAGGGTTATCTATATTTTTTTTTGAAGAATAACGAGATATATTAACTGGCATATATATACAGCTATACAAGATGATAGGATAATGGAATATTATCCAGTGCTATCAAAATGAAACTTCCAGATACTATTGCTGGAATTCAGTATCTGCAACTGTCACCTTCCTAGCACACTACCTAGCCAACAACAAAGCAAAATCTCTAGCAGGTAAAACTTCCAAGCTGTCCAAGTTAACCTCCTGCAGGTTCAGCTTAGCCCACTGGAACCCATGCCTCATACCAGTATAATATATATCAGCTACACTGCTCTCTTCTCCGTTGAAAACACGCTTGTTGCGACTTAGCCAAATACTCCAGGCACAAGAAAACAGCAGCACGTACCATAAACGCCGATAGCTACCCGGAATGTTAAAACCATCCCATTGAACAAACAATTCAGCCACAGATTGCGGTTGGACCCAGCAGAAACCCCATTGGTTGAAAACAAAGGACCAACACGTCCATGCAATCCGGCAATCAAGCAGCACATGGTTAGAATCCTCTTCCAATCTACCACATGTCTCACAAAGATGATCTTGATCAGATAAGATGCCAATCCTTCGTAGGTATCCTTTGGTAGGAAGTCTCCCCAAACAAGCAATCCATAAGAAGGCCTGCCATTTAGGCGCCCCCGGCTTACACCACATATTGGGAATCATTATCTCCCTTATCTCCACCACATTCGCCACTAATGTCTTGTAACACAGATTGGCCGAGAATGGGCTGCCCTGTAATTCCCATTGAAGCACATCTTTCTCCCGTGGGTTTGGTCTGAAATCCTCCAAAATCATCCTTAGTCTCTCGACCTCCTCAGCCTCCCAAACAAACAGCTCACGACGCCACCGAAGCTGCCATCTCCACACATTACTCTCCCACAACCCATACTGGAAAACTGACCCATCCTTCAGCATAGAAATAGTAAACAATCGTGGAAAGAGGATCCGCAAGGTGGAAGCATGACACCAGGCATCTTCCCAAAATAAAATGGTATCTCCCCTACCCAATTTCCAATGAAAAAATGAAGATATACACTGGCCAGTTGATAATGATAGGCGACTAGTCCTGACAATTCCAGTCCACATTGCAGACCCTCTACTATTGTCACAGAAAATGCCCTCAGATCGAACCTTGGGATTGTATTTATTATTGATGACCCGGCTCCAAAGGGAACATGTATCGTTGGCAATCCGGTTGCTCCACTTCATGAGTAGGGCCTGATTCCGCCTCTGCAAACAACCCACCCCTGCACCCCCACTACTAACCGGCTGAACCACCTTAGCCCATTTCACTTTGGCAAAAAATCTTTTATCTATAGTCCCAACCCACAAAAATCGTTTCATCCATTTTTCGAAATCCCTCCTCACCCCTACCGGTACCTGGAAAAATGTCATATAATACACAGGCAAACTATTGAGTACAGACCTGATCAAAGTAATTCTGCCCCCAAGAGACAGTAAAGCACCCTTCCAGGACGCTAATTTTCCTTTAAATCGAGTAATCACTGACTCCCACGTACTACGGCGACGAGGATTGGCCCCCAAGGTAGGAGAAAGGGAAGTGTTGCATTCAGCAATGAATTAATGAGGCCACCCCTGCAGTAGTGTGTGTGTCTACATTAATTCCCACAAGGCCTGATTTGAAGAAATTAATCCTAAGGCCGGAGAGGAATTCGTAACACCGCAGAACACTTTGCACATTGAGTATACCTTGCTGTTCCCCTTCACAAAATAGCATTACATCGTCCGCGTATTGTAGATGTGTAATCTGGATGTTGCCTATGTTGATACCCCTGAATAACTGACAATCTGCTGCCTTATCAAGCATGCGGGATAGGACTTCAGCTGCCAAATTAAAGAGTAATGGGGACAGCGGATCACCCTGCCTTAATCCTCTTCCCAAGTTGAATTCTACTGTGGGCGATCCGTTTATTAGGACTGAACATCGGGCTGAAGCAATACATTGCTGAATCCATCTGCACCATCTCTCCCCAAAACCCATCCGATGCATTACCCCTGATAAGAAATCCCAGTCCACCGAATCATACGCCTTCTGAAAATCGAGCTTAAGACACCAGCCCTGGCGTCTAGACTTTTTCATAGAGTGAATGATTTCGTTGGCTATCATCACAGTATCAGCAATATGACGTCCTGCCATAAACCCGGTCTGGACAGGGGAGATAAGCTGATCCATCACCACTTGAAGTCTGGTAGATAAAAGCTTCGCTATGACTTTATATAAGCTGTTGATAAGGCTTATTGGTCTGTAATCTGTCAATTCCACTGCACCACTACATTTCGGAATTAGTAGAAGAAAGTTGTTATTGATCCCTCTTGGCAACACTCCGCTGCTGTGAAAAGCTTTGATCATAATGATGATCTCCGCTCCAATTACAGACCACGCTTTCTTAATGAAGAAGAAATTGAAACCGTCCGGGCCCGGTGCCTTGTGACTTCCACACGCCCACACCGCCTTCTTAATCTCCTCCTCTGTGAAAGGCTGCTCAAGGACGTCTGCAGCGTCCTGTGAAAGGTGCGGTAGGATCAACTCCCCTAACTCAAAACATCTGCCTTCCTCCGTGGAAAAAACTTTCTGGAAATAGTCGACTGCTGCAGATTTGATTGTCTCATGCTGTTTTAATTCCTGTCCCTGTACCCGTAACATCCAAATGAAATTGCAACATCTTCGTATTGTAGCGCAGGTATGAAAGAACCTATTATTCTTATCACCAAGTTGTAGCCACTATTGTCGGGATTGCTGATGCCACCTAGCCTCAATCTTCGTCTTGAAGGCCCACTTCTGATCCTGCAGAATCTCATACCGCATAGAAGAATCAGTACTCACTACTCTCCTTTGTTCGTCCAGCCTATTCATCTCGGCTAGGACTGATTGCAGCTGGGAGTCCAATGACCGACTGGGATCAGAATGCCATGCTTGTAACTTCCTCTTCATAAAGGCCATCTTCCTAATCACCTGGAAATCCCCCGGAAAACAGTGGCCAGCTTCTTGCCACCAATCGGTCACCCTTGTCAAGAAATCTTTATCTTCCCACCACACATCCCACGACCGAAATGGTCTGATTCCCCATGAATATTCATCAGCTTTCAATATCAAAGGCACATGATCAGAAAATCCTTTATCTCCTGCAAACAACCTATGCCTATGGAAATGAAGGCACCACTCAGACGAAGCCAGTACCCGGTCTATTCTGGACGCTCTCGATGCAGTAAACCATGTGAAAGTCTTGCCTATGAGGGGAATATCGATCAAACCATTGCGATTTATAAAGTTCTGAAGGCGTCGGGCAGCACGCCGAGTAAAAGAATGTCCCATTCTTTCCTCCACAGTGAGGGATTCATTAAAATCTCCCATGATTACCCAGGGCATCATATCCATGGACTTGCGATATTGCACTTCCTCCCATAATTGCTGACGCTCCAGCTCTAGATTCTGCGCGTATAGTCCTACACACCTGAATCTAAACCCAGAAACCCTTTCTTGCAAGTCCAGTAATATCCAGCGCTCAAACTTCTCTGTTCCCAGGTGCATCACTTTTGTCTCATCCCACATGCACACTATACCGCCAGACGTACCATGGGCATCAATGGCAGCCCACTGTATATCCAAACCAGGCCACAATCGACTTATCAATCTCACTGGAAACTCCTCCCACTTGGTCTCACATAATATCAATATACTCAAGTTTTTTGCAACAATTAACTTGCGAATTTGATGTTCCTTTAACTTACCCCTACAACCCCTAACATTCCATATAGCTAGATTAAACATCAGGAATGATTACCCATTAGGCACATACCTCCCCGATTCTATGAAGCACAATGCTTCTGCCATGCCTCTCTGTCCTCCACGATGCGCCCTTTCAGTTTCTGTCTTATAGCATCTTTCGTTTGCTTGGGGCGAAGTCCAAGTTGGTCTGCCACTTTCAGCGCCCTCTGTGCCTCTTCTTCCAACGAACACTGAGGCAAGTCGACATCCTTGAGGCTAGCATGTCCCGATATGCCTTCCGTGTGATCACTACTGAGGTTTAAAAAAGAAGGATCCTCTGCCAGCTGCGAAGTACCAGCTCTCTCCATTTGACTCGCACGACCAGATGAGAGGCTGCCTGTGGGCTTGAGATGCCTAAGTTTCTTCTGCTTCACCATCCTACTGTGAGCTGTCCAACCCTTAAATCCACACCTCACAGCCTTTTGCCCATTCTTCCTCATCTCAACAAATGCTGTCGCCATAGGTAACAAATTCATTTCCGGATCCTCCTCAGACAAAGTCGTGCTGTTCCTGGCAGTCGGATTCCTCCTCGTCGTTTGGAGCTGGCTCCCGCACACATTTTCCTCACAAACCAAAAGCAATTCTGGTTCAGCACAGGTACTGATCCCCTCCCTACTGGGACTAGGAAGGCTGGGCATGTCCACTTGAGTCCTATGGGCTTTAACCTTATGGCTCACCAGCCCAGACTGGGCCAATAACCCAAGTGAGTCAGAATGCTTCAGGCCCACCACACTGGATTGAATAGCCTCCAGACTTGCTCCTACTGATCCGCTAGGTACTAAACACTCCCTCTGACAGACCTCAGGATGTCCTGCTGAGAAGGTATGGTCCTGCTCCTTTCCAGTCTTTTCCTGGCGGCTGCCTAACAATGGAGATGAAGCAGGTGTAGGACAGCTAGTGGGATCTCCAGCATCCAGATCATGTACACCCTCAGTGGGGTCTGTCCCCGTTACATCAGTAACTTCCTTTACACACACCTGGAAACTACGTCCATCAACTTGCACCTGTACCATCTCCTGTATTGCTAAGGGAAGATGAGTTGCAATTTGTAATCTAACGCTATCCAATCTAGTCCAGGAAACAGCATCAACATGCATCCGGATTAAGGACCCGATCTTTTGAATGAGCGTGGAGAATGTCAACTCAGTCCATACATGAAGTGGAAGCCCGATGACATCCACCCAACATATCCGTCTACCTCCCACATCAACTGGACTCCACGGATGTAAACCAGCAAACTTATCTGTCCAAGAATTCCCGTTGGCCTGCATTTCCCGCTCCATCAGTTCAACAGTGGGAAATAATAATCAATCTCTGTGCCCCTCCCATTGTTATGCACTCCACTCCGGGTGGAAGAGAACATTCATCCTTGAGATTTCCTCGAAAGAATCCCACCATACTGCGCTTGAGTCTCTCCAAGTTTCAAGGATGTACAGAAAGCTCTATCAGCCCCTCACTTTGATCCCGATGAACCATACCTATAGTTGCCTCAACATAGGAACGACCATCTCTTTCTCGCAGAATCTGTCCCACATCTACCGCCTGTCCGCCAACAGCGGCCTGTGTTCCTCGCTCTTGCGTATCATTTAGTCTCGCACGCGTCCCCACTCTGGCTGGAAAGCGAGCTACACTGAATGTCATCTGATGAGTCGTGCCTAAAAGGCCTGTTAACCGTCTTTGTCTGTGGTGTTCTTGAGTACCACAACGCACAAATTTGGCAAAGCCAAAACGCACTCCCCTGCTGGAAGTACGATTTGGAATATACACATCCGCTACAGGCTCAATGGTTGCGATCTCTCTGAATAATCTGGTCGAACCCCAATCCCCTGGGATGTTATCAATATAGTATGAAATGTAATGTTCTTCATTGAAGATTCTGGCCGGCTCCCATTTGGGACGAGGCTGCACCACTGGACCCGGACTGTCAGGATGAGCCTGACGAGGAAGCTGAGCTTCCCGAGTATGGATATGCTCGGGGTGCGAGGTAGTTGAAGATGGTTTGTGAATATGGTTGAGATTCCGTGAGGGACAAGGTCTGGAGAGGAGGGGGAGGTTTTGTGAGGAGAGAGAACCCATTTGTTAATTTTTCATTGAACTAGGGTTATCTATATTTGATTGATGGCAACTCTATATTAGCTAAAAAGGTTTGGGATGTGCATTTAAATTCTTAACTCAAATTCACAAATATTCTTCTCATACCCCAATTAATTGGCACTTGATTTCTATTCCTAAATTAACATGTCATAACAATAAAGTTGATGGAGTTTGATATCTTCTCCATGTAGTAAAGTTGATGGAGTTTGGTTTCCTATATGTATTATTGGGCCCAAACCCTTTCTCTCCAATCATCCACCCACTCACAAGAATCCACCAAGACTCTCGTTAAATGGTATTCAAAGCATTGGGCCCACATCTTGTATATCTAATCTCCCTCGTACGATAATCCACCAAAATCTCCACTTAATTCTCTTCAGAGCATTAACTCCGCTCTTTGTTTTTTTTATCAAAAAAAACCGAACCCCAAGAAACTTTAGGCATGGAATCGACATACATGCTTAAATCAGGTATGAGTAGGAAGAGAGAGAAAGTCCATATTTAGCTAAGAAATCAACTCATCTAACCCCTTGCCGATAAGTATGCTGGACAGAAACATGTCAGTCCCTGTGGACAACCACCATAAGTTGTCGTAGTCACTGTTGCTGTGATCTTCCCATTGATTATCGGTTTCAACCACCAAATGTGAAATGTCTCCCAACAAATTTGCAAGGCCTGTCAAATAGCCGTAAGTTCTGCAATGATAGCAGAAGAAGCATTTAGGTTCGTAATAAACCCAAAACACAGTCCCCTTTATAATTCCTTGCAATGCTGCCAGCTCCACCCTTCTCGTGTCTTGGCTTGAGAGCACTAATATTTGAGAAATTATGAAGCATATATATTATTCTTATGATCCATAAGAGCTTGGAGAAACAATTAATCACTTTTTGACCATAGACATAACAATATTATGATATATGCCTTTCCCTTCATCCAAGTGATATGAAGCCTTCAATGAAAATCGATGGAATAAATCATCCATCAATGCACTCTCAAATTGACTTTGTAGCAAAGGTTCTGTTATGGCTCTTATATAGTTTGAGACATACTTCCCTCTCGTCCATTTATCAAACACCAAGTTTTTATTACCATTCTCAATATTGGTATCCCAATCTATCTCGAATTGCTCAAATACGGCAATATTGAAGGACCCTTCTCTTTGAATCAATTGACGCAGAAGTTTTGGAGAAGGACAAAATACTGGGATATTGTAGGAGTCCAGTATTGATTCTTGCACTTTTCCCTGAATCAAATAGAACCACCAGTTAATTATAGACAAGAGCATTAATCAAGCACTCTATTTCTCCAAAAAAGTTTTCACACGTCCTCAGAATGGAGGGATTCTCTGAAACATTGAATTCAGATTCGACAGATCTCGTTACAAAGTTAATAGGAATGGTTTTATTCTAAAAATTAAAGAGCTATCCACCCGGCAACAATAATTAATCTACTCACTCAATAACCAATTATGGATGGATCTCATTAGTTTGAAATTTTAAAATATTCCATACCCAAGTCCAAGATTCAAACCTTAATCTGATGTCAGAATAGTTATATACTATCATTATCAGTAAAGAATTTATTTGAATGGCCTGGCCACCTCCTTGGTTACGGCTGCCGTAGTTTTTTTTCCATTCTAATATATCTCAATTTTTATATAAAAAAAAAATATATTAATAAGAGATTCATACATTTAATTTGGAGATGTTTGCATGCTTATAAATAATGCATTCGTACCTCATCCACCATATCCTTGAGACAAGCACCGACTAGCTGCCAAACTTCGCTTCCATATTCGCAATTAGGGTTCTTTTCATTGCTAACGAGGAAAGTCAGAACCATCCGTCCTCCAGATTTGATCTCTAATGCTCGAGATTTTAAGAATGATGTGAAATCTGTCTCAAATTGATCTATATATGCTTTGTGTACACTCGGAGGACTGGTTTTGGTCAAGCAAATATTCCCTTTATTCAATGCCTCTCCAGATTCAGTGACAAGTCCTTCAAGTACCTGATCGATAAGTCAAATTTTAGTTCCTCTGAAAATATTTTTACTATATTATAGGATTAATTTCTTTGTTTGTATGATAAACACTGAGGATGAGTCTAAAGAATTGAATTGCGTGCATATCCAGGTCTATTCACCTGGGAGAGATAGTGCAGACTATAAGAAGAATGGGCAAAGTGAAGTGAGTTTTCTGGAAAGAGTTTTCCACAGAAATCACCAGGCATTGCAGCTACGAAACAATGCTCAATTTTGTCAAATTCGCCATTCCTGAGTTGGTCATATAAATTTGGCAGCAACGACTGAAAAACGGTATTGAAATCATTCCCCGGAAGATCATTAAGGAAAAACTGTAGCGTAGTTGGATTCTGATTCAATTTACGACAAGTGGAGTTAACAGTTTCAATGATTTCCCGCAAAGGCAATAGAGTGTTGGGGCCTGAAGAGCATCCCATGTCTACCATGCAGAAGCAATCTGGCAAGTTTTCACGACATAGCTCCGCTATTGCCTCTTCCAGGACGGGCTTGGTCATCAGTATCACTTGCTTCTGATGAATATCACAGTAAAGAACCAAATTAGTTTCTGATAGAGAAGATATAAATGCTTAAAATGTGAATGTGTGGATGTGTGCAATGAGTGAGAGAGACTTGAAGTGACGAGTTTTTGTAGTAGCTGAACTCTCCTTCTCCTGTGTTCATGTGAAGGACTTGTTGCACTTCCATTGATACGGCTTGCTTGCCTTGAAGGAGAATTGAAACACCTTGTCAAACTGCAGAGGTATTTGGTCCTCCCAATAAACATATATAAAGGGACTGATCCAAGACTTTTATTTGTTTTCACTTATTGTCTGTCTTTTAGATAAATTAAACATTGTGTTCGGATCACGTGGAAAAAGCGAATAGGAGCTACGATGTGATGTTTGTAATAAATGTGATTGGTATGATTGATCTTCTCATACCCCAATTTAATTGGCACTTGATTTCTATTTCTAAATTAACATGTCAAAACAATAAAGTTGGTGGAGTTTGATATCTTCTCCATGTAATAAAGTTGATGGAGTTTGGTTTCCTATATGTATTATTGGGCCCAAACCCTCTCTCTCCAATCATCCACCCACTCATAACAATCCACCAAGACCCTCGTTAAATGCTTTTCAAAGCATTGGGCCCACATCTTGTCTCTCTAATCTCCACTTTACCAAAATCTCCATATTTAGCTAAGAAATCAACTCATCTAATCCCCTTGCCGATAAGTATGCTGGACAGAAACATGTCAGTCCCTGTGGACAGCCACCATAAGTTGTCGTAGTCCCTGTTGCTGTGATCTGCCCATTGATTATCGGTTTCAACCACCAAGTGTGAAATGTCTCCCAACAAAAACTGGACCCCTATATTTAGCAATTTAAGATATCGATCTGCATTATTTAATGAACATTATAATTTGTGAAGACTAAGTCCCCAATTGAACCCGGGGTGGTAGAGTGGTAAGAGTTCTCCTCCCTTAACTAAAGGTTAGTAATTCAATTTCTGTATTTGGGTATGGAACATTTTAAAATTCCGGATCAGCTGAACCCACCCTTAACCGGTGCTTACAAGAAAGCATAGGAGATTAGTCATTGTGGTCGATGGTGAATACCCCTATACCTTCAAAAAAAAAAATCTCATGAGTGTTGATGCAGAGGAGATGAGACTTTGATGAAAAATCTCATGCTTTATTAGATGTTCTTCATCAGGATAGATCAATTAGTTCAAACTTTTTGAAGTGTTAAAAGACAAGATTCAAACCTTTAATTTTGAATAACCACATTTCTCAGATTCTATTATAAATGTATTATCATACTCTTAACATGAGTTCACGTGATCTATTTGTAATTAATGTTTATGATACAACGAAATAGATTATTACTGTTGAGTGATGAATGTTTGTTTTTTATTATTGTTTTTTACTCTCTGTTACGAATACCCATCAAATATTGAAGAATAAAATATTTAAGAAATTATGAAGCATACACTTGTCTGAGAAATTATTCTTATGATCCATAAGAGAATGGAGAAACAATCACTTTTTGATCCATAAGAAATTATTCTTATAAAGCATATACAATATATTTTATTTGATATTTATCTAGTTATTTTAGTTTAAAGGATTATGTTTTGAATATGAATTGGTTATATTTTGATAAATTAACCTGAAAATCTATGTTTGAGATATTTATAGTAATTCAGGTATTTCCCTGGCTTCACCATACTGTATTTTGCTTCGGCCTGTTCTCGATTCAGCTTCCCAGAAGATGTCTTATGCTTCCTCTGCTCTGATCTTGGCTCAACAAATCCGGCCGTGGGATTTGCTTGAATGAGTTAAGGATGATATTCTTAAAGCGAATATCGAACTCGGCTATAACCTCCAATGCATATTGTGAAACCTCACCCTAGTGTCCGCCTAGTCAGCACGTTTATGTCTAGTCAACATTATCTTAGTAGTTCACGTGTTCGTTTGACATTTTGACCAAATCGGAAATCAATATAGTGAAAAATTATTGTTTTGCCCCTATTGAACTTGAACGTGTTTTTAGGCTCGTTTTGAGTAGCTAGGTGTTTCTGGGGCATTTTATAAGCCTTTGGGCCAACTTATTTGTGTTTGGGCTTGTTTGTTCATATTCGGCCCATCTGTTTGTTTCTGGGCCCATCTATGTGTTATATCGGGCCATATCCATTCTTTACCGGGCTGTTTGAGTATTTTTCAAGCTGAGTTTGTTTTTCTAGGCCAAGCTCATTTTTCCGAGCCGGGCCATCGGTGCTTTAGAACCCAGGCTATATAAGCGCACTTTAAGCCAGTCATTTAGACAATCGTTTATTTCTTTGCTGCACACTCAATTTAGACAAAAACTCTATTCGTCTCTTCTTCTTCCCATCGTTGTTTTCTCTGAACCTTGTGCAATTTCTTCTTTTCGTTCTAATTCAGTTTACATTTCATCAAGGGATATCCATATCTTGTTTCTCCTATTTTCCGATTATCTTTCTTCTATTTTTAATCCTCTTCTCTCTCCCTTCAGTGTTTTTCATTGCGCTCATTTGGCTATGCATTCATTAGACTAGGGTGTTTGTGGGTATCAAGGAGGACCAGGTTCTTACAACAAGGAGAAGGGCATCGCTTCTGGTTCGCAAACAAGTCTATGCTCATCGGTTTGATCGATATCTATTTTATATTTTCGTTTTTTAATTTGTATTGTTGTATTTTGAATAGAGGTTTATACCCTACTAAATGTCGTTCGTTGTTTCTTTTGTATTATTTTGTTGATTCATTGATTCTTTTTTGTTGATGTGCTATCTTTTATCTTGAGTTCATTACCTTTTTATTCTTCCGTTTGTTGATGTCTCGTCTTATTTATGATTTTTACAGTTACCTCGATTTATAGTTTTATTTATAATTTTTGTCCTCTTGTGATTTTTCCCTTGGTAAATACGCCTTATCCTCTTGAGATTTCTTTCTTATGGGTTTTGTCCTCTTGTGATTTCTTTATTTTTCATGGCCACTTTGTCCTCCTACTATTTCCTTCTATGGTACAATTTTGTGTCATATGCCTATTTCTTTGTTGGCGGTGTTAGCTTTGTATTGCTACCCTTATATTTCTTTGCACACTTTCTTAAGCATCTGTAACTTGAAGTAATCCACTATAACCTTCTTTATTTTACGTTTGTTTCTTTTTTTGTGACTTTAAGATTAAAGGCTTAAAAACTTTTGTTAATTTATCAAGCACATCAGTTATAGCCTTGCATCCTAGGCAAATATAGAGGGATTTGCCTTCACAATAATGCCCAATAAGAATAAGATGAACTAAAATACATTGATGGCCAACAATAAACAGGATTATTATTAATAAAAAAAGAAAGAGAGAATGAGGAAGACCGTTATATTAGTTTAGAGTTCTACGTCTTCTTGTGCACTATCCTTGGATAGAATCGTTGTTCTCCTTTGTTTTTAGTTTGTTATGCTATTTAGGTTCAGCTGCCAGTCCGTCAATGCTCAAAGAACGAATTGCTGATATTTGGATGGATATAAGTGATAGCTTGAGTACCTATAGTTATTAACTCACAACACCTATTTATTTCAAAAGGTACTGTTATTATTTTGTCCATTAATGTAGCGTTGACTTAGGCATTGAGAATTTAAAATATATTAGTTAACCTAGTAATCTTTGCCCTCTTAAAGGTTTGAATTAGCAAGGGCAACAAAGTGTTTGTGCTCATCGTTCCTTAGGATTAAGATAAAAATAAATAATTATAATAATAATAAAAAGAGAGTACTTTGGGTTATACTTTTATTGAGCTTGAGGAATGACTAAGACTAAATAAAGACTATGGTTCGTGGGCTTAGATAAAAATTAGGTTTTTGATTTATGCCTATTTACTTTAGACTTTGTCCAATGACATGTATTAGTGGACTTTTATAAATATTAGTTTTCGGATTTTAGTGTGATTATTAACTAAGTTTATACTTGGGTATACTTTGAGGATGTGTGGTTTGTTCATTTAAAATCGTTCTTAGTTCGTTAGGCCTTTAATTTATTTCCTTGGATTCCCAGTGAGTATTCTCGTGAGTTTCATGTTTGCTATGTGATTTTCTTCTAAGCATGCTATATTGTGAGCCTTATTTTGATAAGTTAAGATCATATGAGTATATTTGAGAATGTGTGATGTATATGCACGTTTTACACTCAGTTATAAATGTATGGTTTTGTACTACTAATTTTAGTCAAGTATACTGGTTTATAAATCTATTATTTTGATACTATGGTTTTTATCAAGTATGTTGGTTTATAAACGTATTATTTTTGGTATTATGGTGTTTATCAAGTATATTATTTTATAAACTTTCTATATACATTAGTATGGTATCTTCAGTTATAAAATATTAGCTTGGCCAATGCGATGTGAGTATATGAAATCTCAGTGTTAGGGAGAGTTATTTACCTGTTTAGGAGTCGTATGGCGTTGTATCGTATTGCTTGCCACGTCTTCGCAGGTTCATTCGTTATGAGTATTGTTCGTTCTAAGTATTTGAGACAGGTGTGACTTGTTTGTGTATTTTCTACCTAGTCTCGGACAACACTGGCAATAGGGGTTACATATATGTATTTTTATAATCAAAACAATTAACGCTACCAGTGGGCTTCCGGTTTCCCTTTAGTGGGATTACTCAAGAAGTGGTTTGTTATGTCCACCCCGATGGGTTTTACATTGGGCATTATTAGCTTGTGTTTTGTTATTCATATTGTGTTACAAACCTATTGATAGATTCGCATGGTATATTTTCAAAATAAAGTACATGTTATCGTGTTATATGTTACATCAATTATGAGTATATTTTCAAAAGTAAATACTTTCTATTTCTGTTTTCGTATATGCCTCTATTCCCTGTAGGACTTATGATGGTGTGATTCCTACTGAGATTATTATCTCATCCGTTGTTGTTTCCCCCTTCTAGGAGTAGTATGTGAGTTATAGTACGTTGTTCCGAGGAATGAGTGCTTTGTTTCACTTAGTAGCTGGACTATTGCATTTGTATGACTCATCGTTTACACAGGGTTTTTCTAGCATTCTTATTACAGATTTGTTCTCTTTTTTTTTATTCTATTTGACATACATTTGTTACATTTGGATGTGGTTTACGTTGTGGGCCTAAGGCCTAGTTTTGGATTTCTTGGCTTGTGTGATATGAACTCATTCGGGTTTTATTTTGAGTTTTGTTTTATAATAAAGTCTTCCGCTAACAAATAATAATGGCTTCTCTCACCTCCCAAAACCTCCCCCTCTCTCCAACTCAAACCTACCCATTGAACCACCCATTCAACCAGCCGCTCCATCTCCACTCGTGACCCATCGTCAACAGGATATTGGAGCAACGCATGTGCATGGTATGCACCGAGCAGTTACTCCGGAGTTGGATGCCAAGACCCGATCTAACTGGGATCCGGCTAAGGCTTTTCCTTTAGACCGATACATATCCTATTTTATAGATGCTATTCCAGATGGGTGGACATCGAACCGGCTGTTCCAAGAGATTGCTACTATAGAACCTGTTGTTGATGCTTTCATCTCAAACCGTAGGTCCAGGAGGGGATCCCGGTTTGGATTTGTCAAGTTTGTGCGCTGTGGTACACAGGAAAATCATCGACATAGGAGGCTTTCCTTGACTTTAGGCCGACACACTGGGATACGGTTTAACGAAGCCCGTTATTCTGCTCGTTCTAGGAGTACCATTTTGTCGGCTGACGGGCATGGTAGAAGAGCTGGCGTTTCAGACATGAGGCCTCCGTTGAGGACTATGCCGCAGGTACTCCCCAGACAATGCGATGGTAGAACATATGTGGAAGTACTTACAGGAAATTCTCCCCATGTATCTGGGACGTCTTCCGTTACCCTGTCCTCTCCATCGGGGTCCTTGGCCTGGCTATGTCGTAGTGCGGTAGGATTCATCAGAGGAGACACCAATGCTGATCTATGTCTGCCGAAGGGTGTGGGATGCAAATATATGGGAGGGTCTCAGAGATTGATCACTTTTGCTACCTCTGAATTAATGCAGCAAGAATTCTCCTCCAATCTCAGCTTTTGGAATGACAAATTTGATGCTTTTCATCCTTGGCAGCCTATGGACGTTGGCGGTAGGAGATTGTGTTGGGTGCAGATGCTTGGTATACCTCTACATGCATGGGCTGAGGAAGTGTTCCAGAAGCTTGTACACCCTTTCGGGTCTTTGGTGCAGATACACCCTTATACGTCAAACTGGAACTGCTTAGATAAGGTTCTACTACGAATTGTTACCCACAAGGAGTCCACTCTTCAGGAACAGATCCAACTCCAAGTTGATGGCCACCTATTCATGGTGCGTATTGCGGAAGTCCCGGAAGATGAAAGGGTGGGTCCTGAGGTTGGTAAACAGCAATCTGACACAGGTGGGTCCACTAGCCGCCCTGTATCCTCTCCCCATCATCATCCAGATTGTAGTCCAAATAGGACTGCTGTAGGCAAGGGGTGCACGCCCTCTATAGGGCGTCAGAGTCAGCGTCTTTGTCCGCCAGAGTTGTTGGTGAATAGTGATGCAGACAGGTCTAGTTCGGAACAAGTTTCTCGTGGAGCTGGAACATCTGGTTTGCAGCCTACTCCACATGTACAGGAACTTATCAGTCACGTGCCTTTTAATATAACGGCTCCCAAACTTAAGGCAGGCCCTTTTCGTCATTCCACTTCCAGTGGAGGGGCACTCAGCTACTGTTTTGCACCAGCTTTCTTGTTGCTCCGCGAAGACGCACATGACCAGGGTCATCTCCAGCCTTGCAGACATACTTTATCCGAGCAGAAACCCACAGCTTCAACACAGGAGGATCTCATATCTACAACGAGTCAGGAAGACACCACCTTCACCCAAATGCGGAAGGAAGGTCTTAAAGCCTCGCGGATTCGGTCTAAAGGAAAATCAGTTATGAGCAAGGTGGGGAAACAGAAAAAAATTCGTCATCTTAAACCCACGGGTAGCCTGTCGTCTGGGCGAGTAAGTCAGATAGAGCGTTGTGGTGTTTCGCAGATGGTGGAGGAACCTTCTTTTCTTGCTTCTAACAGCGATCAGCCGGAGGGTACCTCCGAACAGTCTGGCACTAGGGGTTCTATAACAGTACAAGGTTCCCTTGAGGTGGAGGTCGATCATACATTAGCTGTTGCGGAAACTCTGGGACTTACTCGTAAACAAACAAAGGCTGCTATTCGGCAAAAATTACAGGGGAGAATTGTGGAGGACAGACAGGCATGGCACAAGCATTGTGTGCCATAGGAGTGAAATGGTGCTGGGTGTATGAGGGTTTATATAATTATGATCAATCTAGCTATGTGGAATATTCGGGGTTGTAGAGGCCGGTTGAAAGAAAATCAGATTCGACAGCTTATCACGAAAGAGCAGTTGGGTATTTTATTTTTGTGTGAGACAAAGAGAGAACGTTTCTCCGATTGTTTGGTACGTAGACTATGGTCTGGTACTCATATCCGGTGGACAGCTATCGATGCCCGCGGCAGAGCAGGAGGACTTCTGTGTATGTGGAATGATACGTACATTCAGATTACAGGTATTGAAAAATTTGAGCGGTGGATGCTATTGAAGTTGACGGTGAGAGATACAGGGTTCAGTTTTGTGTGTGTTGGGTTGCATGCACCGAACCTTGCTGCGGAACGTGGTGCATTATGGGATGAGTTACAGAGCCGGAAGTCCACTGATATGGCTCCATGGGTGGTTTTGGGTGATTTCAATGAATCACTTAATGTGGAAGAAAGGTTAGGCTGTTCCTTCCAACGGGGTGCGGCTCGGCGTTTTGAACATTTCATACATCGGACTGGATTGGTGGACTTGCCCCTGTTAGGCAAAGCATTCACGTGGTTCTCCACTCACAATGCTTCTCGCATTGATAGGGCGTTGGTGTCTGCTTCTTGGTGTACTCATTTTCACAGACATCGACTGTATGCGGGAGACAAAGGATTTTCGGACCATGTTCCATTAATTTTGAAAGCTGATGTTATTTGTTGGGGTCGCAGACCCTTCCGCACGTGGGACATATGGTGGGAGGAGCGGGGTTTCTTGACACGGGTGGAGGAGTGCTGGAAGGAGGCTGAGGAGTGTTTTCCGGGAGAGTTTTGTGTTGTTAAGAAGATGACTTTTCTGCTGCAGAAGCTGCGGCGCTGGCACAACGAATCCTTTGGTGATTTAGAACGTCGATTACAGACCATCCTTACTGAACTTGACTTGTTGGATCAGAACCGGCAGAGTGGAGGGGATAATGCGTCATCACGGTATGCAGAGTTACAGATGCAGAAGTGGGATTGTAAATACAAAGTCGAGGCGATGTGGAGACAAAAATCCAGGCAGCAGTGGTTAAAACTTGGGGATCGTAATACTCGGTTTTTTCATTCCTGTGCCACCATTCGCCAATGTCGTAACTTCATTGGGACCATTCGCGTAGAGACAACAGACCTTCGCAAGCCTGAAGAGATCAAAGGCGCTGCCTTTACTCATTTTCAACGTTCGTTTGCGATGGAAGAAACCAGTTGGCTTGGGCTGGGCGAGGTGTGCCTTCCCCGGTTATCTTCCTTCGAGGCAACTGAGCTGGAGAGTCCGTTTACAGAAGATGAGATTAAACGTGCAGTCTGGTCATGCGGTAGACATAAGGCTCCGGGGCCGGACGGGTTCAATTTCGGTTTTATTCAAAATGCATGGTCAGTGATAGGAGATGATATCATTACAATGGTCCAGGAATTTCACTCTCATGGTGTATTACCGAGAGGTGTCAATACCAGTTTCATCACCTTAATACCCAAGAGTCCTGGTGCTGCAGTGTTTGAAGATTACAGGCCGATCAGTCTCATCAGTAGTTTGTATAAAATTATTGCCAAACTATTGTCTATGAGACTTAAGCAGGTAATGCATAGGCTCATTTCTCCAGTTCAGACTGGTTTTATGGCAGGGCGGTTTATTGCGGATTCTGTGATGATTGCTAATGAAGTAATTCACTCCATGCAGATGTCTAGGCAGCCAGGATGGTGTTTTAAATTGGATTTTCAGAGGGCTTATGATTCGGTTGCGTGGTCCTTCTTAGTGGAAGTAATGGAGAGGATGGGTTTTGGGATGCAATGGTGTCGCTGGATCCGGGCCTGTCTAAACTCGGCTCGCTGTGCAGTTCTCATTAACGGTGCACCAACTGATGAGTTTCAGATGGGAAGAGGGCTGCGACAGGGCGATCCTCTATCGCCCCTATTGTTTAATCTTGTGGGGGAAGTGTTGTCGCGTATGTTGGGACGTGCGGTTGAATGTAATCTGTTTCAGGGTGTCAGCATAGGCAGCTTACAGCTCACACATCTTCAATATGCGGATGACGTCATTCTTTTCTGCACCGGCAATCATCAGGAGCTGGCTAACATACAAAGTATTCTGCGATGCTACGAGCTGTTATCTGGTCTCAAGGTGAATTTTTTCAAATCTGGTCTGGTGGGCATTAATGTTTCTGCGAGTGTTGCTGCAGGAATAGCGCGCGTGTTACATTGTCGGCTGCAATCCTTGCCATTTCCTTATCTTGGGATCCCTTTAGGTGCACATCCACGACGCCGCAGTACCTGAACTACGGTGGTAGATAGATTCAAACGAAAATTGGCTTCATGGAAGGGTGCTCTGCTGTCGTTGGGGGGGAGACTTATTTTGATTAAGTCGGTACTCAGCAGCTTGCCAGTGTATTACATGACATTCTTCCAGTTACCAGTGGGAGTTAGGAAGGAGTTTGAAAAATGGATGAGGCGATTTCTGTGGAGTGGTGCAGTTGACAAACGCTGTTTGTGCAAGGTGAGATGGGAGACGGTCACTACAGGCATGAATGAGGGGGGTGCTGGCATAGGATGTTTGAAGCTGCGCAGTTATGCGTTACTTACAAAGTGGAGTCATCGTCTTGCAAGTGAGACTTGCTCTTTGTGGCGACAGGTCATTACACAGAAATATCGTCCCACTCTTCGTCCAAGTGGCATAACCTGTGCTGTTCGTAACGGATCAGCCATGTGGAATGGCATAGTTCAGACCAGTCGATTGCTCATGCCCAACGATCAGTGTCTCTCGTCTTTCTATCATTGGCAATTGGGGACGGGGGACTCTATTGCGTTTTGGCACGATGTGTGGTGTAGCTCAGTGCCATTACAGACCCTCTTCCCTCGTCTCTATGTGTTATCATTGGAGCAAGAAGGGTCGGTTTGTCAGTTTGGTTCGTGGGTTGACAATGT
The DNA here is from genome assembly GCA_019739055.1 of Passiflora organensis. Classification (NCBI taxonomy): domain Eukaryota; kingdom Viridiplantae; phylum Streptophyta; class Magnoliopsida; order Malpighiales; family Passifloraceae; genus Passiflora; species Passiflora organensis. Next base: position 478,832 of record JAEPBF010000190.1, read on the forward strand.
GTGGCGCTGGCAGCTACTTTGGCGGCGTCGCCTCTTTGTGTGGGAGGAAGAAGCTGCTGCGCGCTTGATGCTTCTAGTAGGGGATTTTCATCCCGTTCCCCAGCAGGAGGACTTACTTCTGTGGAGTGATCAGCTGAAACCATTCTCAGTTGCTGCCTGTTATCGGTCTCTTGCAGCGACGAACGTTCTGCCTATCGCCTAGCAGGTACCAAATGTTTGGAGTCAGCCGGGAGCACCCAAATGGCAGGCGTTCATGTGGGTGGCGTGCAGAGAGAGGCTCTCGGCAAAAGGATATTTGATCCGACTTCGTATTCTGCCAGACACTGACCGATTCTGTGATGCTTGTGGTGGGGTGGAAAAAGACTCTACACACATCTTGCTCGATTGTAGACATGCATGGGCCTGTTGGTCGTTGCTGTTCAAGCAGTGGGGTATTTGCTGGGTGCAATCTCGATCTATTGCAGACCTTTTTGTCCAATGGGACGGTTTCCCTATCCCATGTCGCTGGCGTGGTTTGTGGTACGTTCTTCTATTTTCCTGTGCATGGAGTATTTGGCTGGGGCGCAACAACAGACTTTTTAGAGGAGACGCCAGTAGTGCAGCTGATATATATTACAATGGTATGCGGCATGGGTTTTATTGGGCGCGGACTAATCTTCCAGGGGTTGGCGTTGATAGTTTGGATATATTGCCCTCTGGGGATTTCGTTTCTTTATTGCCTAGATAGATTGTCGGGAGTTTGAAACTTTAAGATCCCGTTCCTAACTTTCGGGATTTGTCTGTTTTATTTTGTCCATTGAGCTGCTACAATATTTCTTTGTTCCAGCATTCTGTACAATTTCTATATATTAATACATCTTCGATACTTCAAAAAATAAAGTCTTCCGCTATGTTTTTGGTTTACTCTGATTACTGTTTATTGTGTCAAATATTAATTTATGATTGAACATACTCCTCTTCTAAAAATTAGATGCTCATTATTTTTGGGAATCTTATTTTGAAAATTTAAAGAGCCTTGTGAGATTCAAATTGATCTATATATGAGGCTAGTCCAGGTTTCACGGTGGTAAAGACCTAGTTTTCGGATTTGGCTCCTTATACATATGCCCTCTGGAGACCCTAGTAATTCCAGCGATAATCTTTATCTTTTTATTTTGAATAATGATACATTTGAATTTACGCTATTAATGGGAATCCTGCATGATCCATTATTCAGTATAAAAGTCTTGGCCGCTTATGGCTACGCACAACGAACTCTAGTCTTGATCCCTTTTACTTTCGTTTTTGTTTGCTACAATCATCATGTTCGAAAGGATACTGATTTCTATAGGTATCTTATGGGCTTTCAAAAGTGACCTCTCTAGAATTATATGAGTGATAATTGATTATTGGTGAGTGATAATTGATTATTGGTGAGTGATAATTAATTATTGGTGAGTGATAATCGATTATGGGCAAGGGATTGCAATCTGAGGTCTTGAAATTGAAGGGAATGCAAGCGAAAAGGCTTCTGGTCATACCGAGCCCCTGGCAGCCTTGTTGGAGATATCTAGATATAAGCCGATTGTAATTCCTAGGTGACCACAATTTGGTTACATACAATAGCCAGGTCTAGATAACACTATAGATACTTTTACCAATCAGGTTAAATTTCTCTTATATTTATAAATTCTATATCAGTCATAACATCCTTTTGCAGATCTTTACTCCTATTGCTAAGAAGCCAAGGCACTGTTTTTGAGTAATACGTCGAGTATATTAATAGTAGGAACCGAAATACAAGATCTGGGACAATGATACATTGTACCCACCGGTTGAGGAAAATGAAACTAACGGATACTATAGATGATTATAGTATCAGCAAATTTCAGAAACTATGCCAATTATCTAGCCATTAAAGAAACAAAATCTCCCACAGGCAATAGATCCAAGCTGTCAATATGTACATCCCTAAGATTCACCTTAGCCCAACAAAAATCATGGCACAAACCATTAAGGAACAAATCATCCGGGCTGGCCACTTCTCCCCTGAAGAGCCTGTGATTCCTGCCTAGCCAAATACTCCAAGCGAAAGAAAATAGCAAGACATACCACACCTATTTCCAGCGAAACGGGATGGCAAAACCAGTCCACTGTATAAATAGATCAACCATGGAGCATGGCTGTACCCAACTTAATCCACAGTATTTGAATAATAAGGACCAGCTTGCCCAGGCTTGTTGATTGGAATCCAGCTCCTGTGATCCGCAAGCTTCGCAGGTACCTTCGCTGGCGGAAAGAAAGCCAATACGTATCAGATGTCCTTTGGTGGACAGCTTCTCCCTGCAGGCTAACCACATGAAGGCTTGCCATTTAGGTGCTCCCTTCTTGCTCCATACATTTGGTATTTGTCGTGCCTCTCTCGTAGTGTAAGCAGCTTCCAGCGATTGATAGCATAATCGAGATGAGAACTGACTCCGTGAATCTCCCCACAATAACCGATCTTCATCCACCTCTGTAGGGATGTAGCTCGCCAACATAGACAGGAGCTGAGCAGCGTCATCGGCCTCCCATGCAAAAAGTCGCCTCCTCCACACAAGGTTCCATCGCCAAACATTCCCTTCCCTATAACCAAACTGCAAAATAACTCCCTCTTGAGCCAAAGATAGGATGAATAACCGGGGGAATAGGTCCTTCAAGGGAGAGGTACTGCACCACACATCAGCCCAAAACACAATGGTATCTCCTCTGCCCAGTTGCCAACGGTGGAAAGCAGAGATGCACTGACCATTTGGCAAAAGGAGTCTACTGGTCTGCACAATACCTTTCCAAAGAGCAGAAACATTTCTGTCAGAGCACACAATCCCTCCAGCACGCAAAGTGGGATTATATTTCTGCGTAATAACCTGCTTCCACAACGAAACAGAATCGCTGGCAAGTCTGTAGCTCCACTTCGCCAGCAATGCCACATTTCGCCACTGTAAACACCCCAAACCTGAACCCCCTCATTATCCTTCGCTCTAACTGCCACCTGCCATTGCACTTTACACACATACAGCGCTGATCCACTTTACCTGCCCAGAGAAAACACCTCATCCACTTCTCTAAATCCCTCCTTACAGCAACCGGCAATTGGAAAAGAGACATGTAATAAATTGGTAAACTATTGAGCACCGATTTCAGCAACGCCATACGTCCTCCTAATGACAATAAAGATTCTTTCCAAGATGCCAACTTACGTTTAAACCTCGGAATGACCGTCTCCCATGTACTATACCTTCGCGGATGTGCCTCAAGAGGCACCCCAAGGTACTGAAAGGGAAGCACCTACGGCCGACATTGAAGCAAAGACGCCATGTGTGCCACCTCCTCATGAGACACGTGAATGCCCACTAAGCCTGATTTAAAAAAATTGATCTTCAACCCGGACAGCATCTCATAACACCTCAACAATCGTTTGAGATTCAGAAGCCCCTGATTGTCCCCCTTACTGAAAAGAATCACATCGTCAGCATATTGGAGATGCGTTAATTGTAAAGTACCAACCTGAATGCCCTGAAACAAGTGCCGGTCAGCCGCTGTGGCAACCAATCTCGATAGTACCTCCCCCACCAAATTAAACAGCAGCGGCGACAACGGATCACCTTGGCGTAGGCCGCGCCCCACTGCAAATTCGGACGTTGGCGCACCGTTGATCAATATAGCACACCTTGCCGTAGATATACAGGCCATAATCCATTGGCGCCAACGATTACCGAAACCCATCCGCGTCATAACATCAAATAGGAAATTCCAATCAACCGAATCATAAGCCTTCTGAAAATCCAACTTGAAACACCAGCCACGCCTCTTAGAAATCTTCATAGAGTGAATCAACTCATTGGCAATCATGATCGAATCAGCAATATGGCGACCTTCCATAAAACCGGTCTGAAAGGGAGAAATAAGTTGGTCTGCCACTTGCTTGAGCCGGTGAGACAGTAGCTTGGCAATAATCTTGTACAAACTATTGATAAGGCTGATTGGCCGGTAGGAATTAAAATCAGAGGCACCCGGTACTTTAGGAATCAATGTAATGAAGCTGGTGTTGATCCCACGAGGCAGAAATCCACTTGAGTGAAAATCCTTCACCATTGTGGCAATATCCTTGCCAATCACTGTCCACGCTTTCTTGAGAAAGTAGAAATTATAACCGTCTGGACCAGGAGCCTTGTGACTACCACATGCCCAAACCGCCTGACGAATTTCCTCATCCATGAAAGGTAGTTCCAAAGTTGCAGCGGAGGTAGGTGAAAGCCGCGGCAATTCAAGATTGCCCAAGTCTAGCCAGCAAGTTGCATCACCCTTAAAAGCCTGCTGGAAGTGGGTGAGTGCAGCAGCCTTGATGTTGGAGGGTTCTGTTATTTCCACACCATTGATATGTACTGCCCCAATGAAATTAAAACAACGCCGCAAGGAAGCACTTGAATGGAAAAACTTACTGTTTTTATCACCCAACTTAAGCCATTGCTGTCTAGATGTCTGGCGCCACATAGCCTCAATTTGCTTCTTCAACTCCCATTTCTGAACTTGCAAAAACGTATAGCGCGCCACCAAATCTGTCCCCAAACTCCGTCTGTTCTGGTCCAAAGAATCAAGTTCAATCAGGATTTGACGCAACTTGTTGTCCAGCAACCCAAAATTTGCGGTATGCCAAACTGCAAGTTTCTTCTTTAAAAAGGCTAGCTTCTTTACTACCTAAAATCGCCTGGGAAGCATTGCCCTGCCTCCTGCCACGTGGTCTTTAACCACTCTGGAAAATGTCTATCT